>OX421974.1:104507330-105107330 GCA_949128135.1 Parasteatoda lunata | reverse complement strand
GTGTTTCAACAAGTGTATGAGTATATTTAAGCCATGCAGGCTACCATAAATTAATTACATAAAATCTATGTAATTTCAATAAATAATAATATATCAGTAAAATATTAATTACTGCAATCCAATATTCACCTAGAAATATCTATACCTGTAATATGGAGTTGAGTGACAAGGCATTAGAAACAGTATTTTTGAGTCATCTGTTGCAATATGAGAAATATGGTGCATCAGATCCATGGTTCCTCTTTGATGAAAGACACTCATATATATAGACAAGGGTGCATTACATAAAATGGAAGAAAAAGCCAAATATGAGCTCAAATTTTTGCTAATTTTTAGTCTATAAAAATGCACTTTTTCATTGGCAATTTCAGTCATTACTACACCGGTTATGATCATGCATACTGGCATCACTGGTAGTAAAAAACGAAACTCCTTGTGACTAGGAATACTAAGATAAAAATAAAAAATTAGAATTATTAAGAAACTAAACCTTATTACAGATATAAAAAAAGATTGTAAGCTTTATATAGATAATTATTCACACAATAAAAAAAAATATTAAAAAACTTTTTTTTTTTTTAATGAATGTTTTAACTAAACATAGAATTATTCAAATAATTAAGGTATGGATCTGTTTATATAAGAACTTTAATCAACCTGACATAATAAGCAATTAAATAAAAAAGCGGGAATTTTTAACTAACACTTATTTGAGCAATTTCAATAAATAAAATTTTCTTAAGTAATTTTTCACAAAATCATAATTATCCCACAATAGGTTAAATTTAGAATAAAGTTAAGTTCAGAACATCCTAGTAATGATCAGCACTACAAGTAAATTTCTGTAGCGAATAGTTATTATAACATATCGTTAAATCAATTGTGATCTCACTTTAGAGCAATTAAAATAGTGCAATTGAATTCCTATTAGACAAATTTGGTTTATTTGCCAATAATCTGAAGCTTAATGTTGCTTAGATATTGAAAAAACATTTAACAAAAATTTATAACAATAAATACTTGATGAAATATATAAATTTCTCAAAATTTGTGTTTTTTTATTTAAAATTAAAAAAAATCACATAAAATATTAAAAGATATTTGAATAAATTAAAAAAAAATTCTTTTGTTAGATAGATTTAAATGTCTTTTATAGTGTATAGAAATCACTTTCATAACACAATGTAAAAGCTTTCTAAGAGACTTTAATATTTTATTATTATACAATTACTTCTAAAATAATTTGAAAAATAAACATATTTGAGGACTTAATAATTCACTCGAATGATACTCAAACTAAACTGAATTTTAAATATATTGCACACTATATTTTAAATATATTGCGCAATATATTTTAAATATATTGCACAGACTGTTTTAACAACTAACAAAAATTGAAGACAATTATTAAATAAAAAATATTTGTGATACTTCATTTTAGGGTATTCTATAACATATTTTACATAAATTAAACTCAAATGAATAAAGTGACACTAATATGTAGAAAAAAACTATAAAATTTTCCTTATAAAAATTTAAATATCAGACATAAGAATGAAAAAAGAAAAAAAAAGTGTTACTAAAATCACTATGTTTGAAAAATACTAGAACTATTTTGGGCACAGATAATTTATTGACTAATAATACTTTTACTTCAATGCTGCTCCAAAAGATAAAATGTATTAGGCTAATAATATATAATAATAACTTACAGCAAGTTTAATAAACTTTTAATAAGATAATCAGTACACATAAACATAATCAGAAAATATGGCACTTGAAAAATGTTTAAATTATCTCTTTTAATAAGAACATCAAGATTTAGTTAAAAAGAGATTATTATACAACATTAAAACAAAACTATTAGTAAAAATACATTGAAAAAAATATTTTTAAAACAAAGAAAACTTGATTCCACAAGCAAAATTGCACAAAAAATAATTAGAATGATTCCCTAAATAAACCTTTTGTTAATCCAAATTACCAATACCAGACCTCAATCTTTATCAATCCATGGTCTTAAAGTTTCATTTGATTAATTTTATTGCTTTTTAAAAAGAAAATTTTTGGCCATACAGAGCCCACCGACTATTAAAATGAAGTCCATTTCGGGAACATTTTATTTCATAAAGCGATTAATTTTATAAACCAGAATACCTACACCTAGGAAAAAAGATTAAAAACTAAACCTTACAACTACACTAAAAGTATAAATAATTACTGCATTTATTATTCCTATTGAATCCACATTTGAGATTTTATATAAACACGTGTTATAGAAAGGTTTTAAAATATATTAGCAAATTTTTTTCAGAAGTAAAATATAAAATTAAAGATTCAATACGGCTTGAAAGTTTATAGAAGTTTTTATAATTTTCAGTATTTCTTTTTCCTTTCAGTCAAGTTCATTTTAATATATCTAGAGCTTTTCTGACATCTCTTAAAGATAGATTTATTTTATTGAATAAGGGATAATCATTAGCAATTGATGAGAATAGGCATTCTGTAACTTTTCTTAGTTCATAAATAGTTTTCATTTGGATTACTTTGCACTCTGTGTTTTATAGTTTTTTTATTGTCCCTATTCAAGTTCCCTAAGTGTAATCCACACCCGTAACTTTGTTCTTTGAGTTAAATGGGGACAAAATGAAATTTTAAATGCACAAGCTTTGAAAGCATAATTATAAGCTTTTAAAACTTGAGAAAATAGAGAGAAAAAGCAGTTTTTAATTAGTTTAAAAATATGCCCTACCAGTTTTTGATTTTACAAAATGGTGACCATAATTTCATAAAAGAATAGTTTTAACAAGTTTTAATATTATAATGATTCCATTACTGCAGATATGATTTTAAAAAGCAGCTGATTTTATAATACAGTGACTTTATTAGTGGCGGTCACAGTATGGTTATTTTTCAATATCCTCAATTTATATAACAAAAATATAACATAAATTGTCTGGCGTAAATCCGCGAATCAGCAGTCTTAAAATTCATGGAATTCTGAAAATTGGCCAATGAATCTCATGCCTGTGAACATATCACTCTTATTTTATCTGATTCCCTTAACTATTGAATTTTTTTGTCATATCATGTGTTAATCAAAGTGCCTCTTGCTGCATTGAATTGAATCCTTTATTTTAATGAAATTATATGAGATATAAAATATACCATCATAATTTATCACTTCAATTGTTATATAGGAAGTATATAACTTACCTAAATATCAAGATGAACCATAGAACTAAAATGTAGAAGGGTCTTAACTTCCGTATAGTAAGACCTAGTATGAACGGTATGATGAGAGTGGTCAAAACTACTGGTAGTCCAACAACTAAGAGCCACAGGAAGTGGTGACTACCATAAAAAATTCCAATATCTTTGCTCCAGTTGAACAAGAAAAAATTATACAAAGTTACTGTCCACTGATTATAACACCATCTGTCACATATAATCAGAAAACTAAACAAAATGGTCCTAAAGAAAATAAAAAAAAGTTAAAGAAAAAAGAACTTATGCCAGACAAATGCAACATTAAAAAGAAACTAAAAAAATAAATAAAAAAATTTATATTTTTAACAAATCTATATATATATATGCTGAAAATTCAAATCTTCGCATAACTTCAAACTGAAAAAAATACAGAATTATCCAAAATAGCATTTTTGAACAATATTAAAAGAAGCAAAAAGTGAAATATCTTCTCTCTTTAAATACTCTAATAAATCACTGTTGTATAGAACAAAATTCACCAGTGTGTGGCACACATGCTGAAATCAGCATGCTAAGGCTTCAAGTTTGTCACGAATGTCCATACCAAAGTGAGAAAAAAGATACACATTTTTAATTATTATTTATAACTCTCAGCATTTATGACAGTTATTGAAATCATTTCTCAATTATTTAAACCTACAGTATGAAAAAATCTCTTTTTACATTCAACAGAAAATTAATTCATCATTTTATATACATCATTTACAGTGTTTTGAACATTTTATTAGCAGAAGCACAGGATTGTAAAGTATCATATCACCAAATGATTAATAGGTCAGGTTTAAAAAATGTTCAAATGATCTAGGAATAATGGAATATTAATTAATAAATTAAATAAGATTAAATTATTAAAAATAAGTAAAACTTTTATTTTAATATAAAAAATAGTAAAACTGACTGTAGAAAATTTACTTTAAAAGACAAAACTTATAATTTCTTACAAAAATTAAACAGAAAATTATTCTTTATTAAGCATCACTGAAAATTTTTTTTTAATTTTAAGTAGAAGATCTCAATCTTTATCAATCCACAGATTTAAAGTTACATTGAATTAAACTTTATACATTTTGGAAAGTATATGAAAGAAAACTTTTGGTAGTGAGGTAATTTTTTCATAATCCTCAAAAACATAACAAAAAATAAAGAAAAAAAAAATGGAAAAATTTGAAAAAGTGGAAAATGATAAAAAATGTTATTAAAAAAAACTAAATTCACGGATCTGAAGAAGAATCGCGCCTATTAGCATGAAAGAATTGTTAGAAATTATAATCAGTGAACTTGAAATCTTTTTTAAATGCTATAAAAGGGTGAATTTTGAATTTGAGACATTTTCAAAACTTGACAAGAGTCTTTTTTTTTTACTATGGAATTTAATAGCTAATTAGTTCAAATGCTTATGTTTTCCAAAAATACATACGAATCAGAGTTGTTATGCATATTATTACAATAATTTTTCAAATACCTTATTTTATAGAAAGTGAAGTCCTAGAAAATAGACTATCCAAAACAACAAATTCAAATTTCTTTTTTCATATTTTTTGAATTTCTATTATGGTATTTTATTACACTTATGTATTATAAAAAATTCATTTCAGAATAAATCCAGTTGATAACTTTTATTTGTTTCTTTTTTTTTTTAAATTTCCTGGTACACATTAATTGTTTTGTGTTGTTCTAGAAAAGCATCCAGTGTTACTCAAGTCTGTTTCCAAAGATTAGTCAATAGATGGTACTACCACTTTTTCACATTGCTTTCATGATTAAGTTGGTGAATAGGTCACATATTGCCTAGGCATTGTGTACAAAGGCAAATGACAAAAAGAATAAAATATGATTATTTCATTTTTTAATTAGTATGATTTATTAGGATTTGAAAGTAATTTCTTGTTGCAAATAAAGAACGTTCATATTTTCTTTTCTTTAATAAAGAAGATATAGATTTTTTGTAATAGTATATTATTAGCAATATGTGAGGGTATGTGAGGGTCATTTCCCAGTATGTCCTCATTTGATATTAAGATAAATTGCCAAACTGGAAAAATGCACTAAATTGCAATAAAAAAGAATGAATTAAATACAAAAATGTTAATTGTTTTTGTTTGGAAGGTTTTGCAAGCGCTCTTAATTTGATGAAAGAAGAAAACCTGGAAAGTTAAAACTTTTTTCCAAAAGAGAAGTGAAATTTTGCAAGACCAAAAAAAAATAATAATAATAATAATAATATTTTTAATATTTAGGCTTTAATTAAGAAATTTTCTCTAATTTAAGGTAATTTAATTGAACATTTTGCATAAAATAGATTAAAACTGCTATGAAATTAAGGGTAAATAAAGGTTTACAATAATTGGAAGAAAAAATTTAAAATAAAAAGAAGTAATTGTAACATTGCACAAAGTGTAATGTTACAATTACTCTGCCACAGTTACACAAAAGCTGTTGTTTCAGTCTTAATAAAGTTAGTTGATTTACGATTATGAATAAGGTGAATATCATTAAGTTATGTAACATTATTAGATACACAGTGACTGCAGAAGTATCTTAAGAGTAGGGGAGCTACCCCTCCCTATTCCCGATTAGTCATATCCAGGTCTGAATTATCTGAACCTCCCCAAAATGGCAATGAAGAATTCAAAATTGCAACTTTAACTTCATAATTCGAATTGTTTTAAAATTAAAATAAAATTAATAAATGAAATTGTTTATCAGTAAATTATTTATATCTCATTTTTATTTCACTTTTTTTTTATTCTATTTCACTGTTTAATTGTTTATTTTTATTTTGTTTACTGTGACATTTGAAACCAAGAATTTTCAAACCAGTCAGCAGTAAACTTCTTCTGCGAAGATCAGTAAGGGATGATTTCACAGCAGTAATCACCAAGGAAATGTTAAAGCTTGTTTGAAATACATACATCTTTTTTTTAGAATTCAGATACAAAAAAAATTCTTTTTTTTAATTGTAAATTTAATTACATAAATATTAAGAGAAGAATTGTTATCTTAGTAGGGGCTGAACTCCTTCATTTATAAAATATTAGGGGCTAAAGCCGCCTCGGTCCCCCCGAGTTCCGCGGTCCCTGTAGATACAGTACAAAATAACAATACACAAAACAGTTTTGAGATTCGTTATGATCTACGAAAGTTAAACATGAACTACAATACAACAAGAAAAATTATTTTTAACATGGAAAAGAAAGTTTGTGTGAATAATGCTTGTGAAGGATGGTGATGTTTGGAGAATTTGAACAAATTTAGAAATACAGAAGCAATTTAAACATCATAAATCCTACAGTCATTTGGGCAATTTGACAAGAATGGACAAGGATAGGAGTAAGAAAAAACCTATTTAGGGGAAGATAGGAGAAGTGTTGGAAGATCCAACTATGAAGCTGAAAGAGATCTTAAACTCATGAAAGTCACAAATAGTGTAAAGAAAATTAAAGATCAGAAAGTTTCGAAGTGTGCTCTGAAGGAAATGTGTATGTAGTTTATAGTGCCAAGAAATAAGCAATAGATACAGTGCAAATGTATACACAACAATTCAAATTAACATTTGAATTCAATATAAAATTGGAATAAAAGAAACTTTTTAGAACAAAGTTAAATGTTAATATGATTTGCAAGATTAGTTGGAATATGATTCACAAGAATTAAATTAACTTTTATAACTGTTCTTTATCAAACATTAACATGGAATCTAGCAGTATCATCACAAAACAATAAAAAAATTAAATAAATAAATAAAAAAGTGTTATATTTTAGGAAAAAATAAAATTCATAAAACTTGTCATAAAAAGTAATGAAAATATTTTGTTTTTATTTTAAATACAATAACAAACATAATAATAACCAATAAAAATGGTATAAAATAAACAATTCCAGTATTAGGTAGCCGATTTTTATATTCTTAAGCATATTTACTTAGTAACCTTTAAATATTACAACTAATGTGAATTATATAAAATTGAAATCAAATGTCTAAAACTCACCCGGAAATAAAAGTACTCTTGAATAAGTGGTAAATATATTTTTCTCTCCAAACATGGTACGCATATAATGCAATCCACATCACAATAGCAGTTGGTCTCATTAATATACTTGCACCAGTGAACCATAAATATTTGCAGCTTGTTCTGAAGCAATAATAAAATAAATCTTACTAAATAACAAAATTTACATCAATATTTTTTAAATAATACATCATTATAGCTTTGTAAAAAGTATGTTAGCATGTAAGGTATACAAACGACTTAATTCTCTTAAGTCATTGGGCTTCGCTTAAATCTAATTTGGATAATCAAAATATTCAAAATATATAAGTAAAATTGATCATTAATCTCTTTTTGTCAATAAACACTAAAAATAAAGTTTTATTTTTAATAATTATGCTATATGAGCCATTATGGTACAGTAATTAAGTCCACTGAGCAATCTGTATAAAATAAAGAATTTCTATCACCTAGAAGGGTTTAAAATACAATACACGTGAAATACCTGGGTAAATACCTAAAATTCATAAATACTTAAGCATTTTCCAGTTTTATTGAAAAATCAAAGGTAGGGTGACCCAGGGTAATTCACGATCACTCTGTTTCTGGGGTAAATAATGATCACCTAAGTTTTATAAATTTTTTTTTTTTTTTTTTTTTTTTTTTTTTTTTTAAATTTGAGACATGGACAAGAATGCTTGTACATTTTATTAAAGTATAACTGCATTTACTTAATAATAGTTTTTTGTTTAATCTAACAAAA
Source organism: Parasteatoda lunata (assembly GCA_949128135.1). Lineage (NCBI taxonomy): Eukaryota > Metazoa > Arthropoda > Arachnida > Araneae > Theridiidae > Parasteatoda > Parasteatoda lunata. The sequence continues at coordinate 105,099,308 of OX421974.1, read as the reverse complement.
TAAGTATTTTTTAAACTGATTTCTGTATTTTCCATTTCAAAGATGGGCTTCAAAATATGCACATTTCTGCAATGATCCCCCTTCTTCTCTTAATAATAAATATTTTGAGTTACTTTCTTTTTCTTTGATATAAAAATAGTGTAAGCTTTTGTTTAATTGTTTCATATCTACTGTAAACATTATAATTAATTAGAGGAAACTATATCAAATGTTGCCTCCTACACATGGGGTAATTATTGATCACTGGGGTAATTCCTGATCATTGTAATTTTTTCTTATAAATAGTATAAAAAATAGCTAAGTAACAAACTGTATACAAATGTGTTCTGATTTGCACCATATCTGGTTTGTCTTACCTTGCTTCTATATTAATTTTATGTGTGTACATTGTTAGAATAATTTTTAAGTTTATAAATTAGCCTAATATAAATATGGTGAGAAATTATAAGCCTAAAAAGGATATTTAGCTTCTAGAAAGCAAAATTAGTGCATTTCTTTAATTGATTGAAAATGAAAATTTCAGTGTGAGAGCTGCTGTCAGAGCTGTTGGCAAACCTTACTTAACTTTACACTCTCACTTAATTAAGTTAAAAAATCCAGCAAAAGTAACCTATGTGGGAACTCTTTCTTATATTCCAGCAGAACATGAGAATGAGTTGGCTGCTTGCCTAAAATGCATGGCACAATGCAAAGATTTTTGGAAAATTTAAAGTGTTAATCTTTATTCTTGCTTTTAAATAAATTGTTTTATTAGCTGCTTAAACATATCTCTTTGGTTTATTTGTTTGATCTTGAAGTCTTATTTGCTAATTACCATTGTATGATTATTTTTAAACAGCCCCTTTACTATAAAAACTGGTGATCAGTAATTACCCCAGAAGTGATCAGGAATTACCCCAGAAATGATCAAGAGAAGGGGTAATTCCTGATTAGATTTTCAAACAAAAGAAGGTAGCATATGACTCATCTCATATAGCCTCAAACTTCCAGTAAATATTAAAATTCTATCTTGAATAGTTTTTCACAAAATAGATGTTTGCATTTTTTGATCAGGAATTACCCCAGGTCACCCTAAGGTTTTTTTTTATGGTTTTAAAAAATTATGTATATTTAAGTCACAATTAAGTTTTACTTACATTCTTAATAGTTAATTTGTTATTTACTACAAAGAAAAATTCATTCAATTAAATATGCAAGTTATTGAAATAATAATTATTTAGTTTTTTTTTTTTTTTAGAGTGGTTATGACTTAATCCTTTCCTTTTTAAATTCCCATTCCTACTCATAGTTCCCAATATTTGTGGTTTTAACCCTCTGAGGGTACTGGGTTTTTCCAAACTTTTACCGGCAAGTTATGCTGCACTGGTTTCCCCTATGTTATTCAATGGAAGAATAGTGCATAACAGAAAAGTTTTCGTTCAATTTTACCTAAGGGCTCAACGGTTGGTGGATTAAAAGTAACATCTAAGAGAGGAAAGTTTTGCCAGAAATAGTTTTGAAATGCAAAAATGTACTCAGGTTTTAAGTATTATTATTACTAATAGTTGAAAAGAAATATAGCTTAATACTAGAATGATTATCAAAGGGATTTAAAATATATGCCAGCTGGAATGTTTCAATATTTTTAAATTCTAAGTTTAAATGAGAGTAGGAAGTTTCTGCCCCTATGGAAAAATACTGTTCTGGGAAAGGAAGAAGAAAAAAAACTGTTCTTTTGTTATCATTTAAAATCACATGTTTAACTTATTGAGTAACTCTAATTAAGGATTTATATATTATATTTATTATATTAAATAGCATAATAAATAGGGATGTAATGGGTAGTGATTTGACTGAATAACAAATATTCAGCAGCCGAATAGCAACATTTTCTTGAAAAATTATTAATATTATTTTTTATCTATAAATAAGTTTAATCATTATTGAAAAATAATCAACACTTAGCTGTATTATTGGTAAGGGGTAAAGAGAAAAAACATTAATAAAAATGTTTATTATTTGGCTGTCGAATATTTGGTATTCGGCCAAATCTCTATTCGCTATATCCCTAATTCACATAAGTACACCTAGCTGCATATCAATTGGCAAAAGTAAAGAACATTTGGGAAGTAAAGGCTGTTGATGCACAATGTTTACCAAATTACACAACCATTTTGTTAGTTCAAAAAATTGTTTAACATTAACCTCAATGACTCTTCTGGTCCACAAAGAGTTGTTGTAAGAATGCTTTTATATAACATCTAATATTATCTCAAGGGACTGAATTATAACAGCATATTTATGAAGAGAAAAAAAACTAAGGGAGCTTAAAAAATAATGTTCAATTTTTTAGTTAATATAAGTATTCAAATGAAATTGATTCAGAAAATGGAAGTTCCACTGTGCATTCACATTCAATAAAAAATTAAAGAAAGAAATCTATATATATTTATTAAAAAAGTACTTTTTGTTCTGTTTCATTTTCCAGGGATACAAGTATAATCCACATGCAGTAAAAGAAGTCTCTGCCATATTAGTCAGTGTTCTTGGAGAGCAATAGAATAAAAACCAGGATGAACATATATTAAAGACAGTCCATTGACCACAGTGAGAACCAAACAACTTTGATGCTAATTTGAAAGTATAGTAGTCACCTAATGCAGACAAAAGAGCCTGGAGAATACGGGGAAAATGAATCTGAAAAATATACAGTTAACTTTAATATAATACTATATTAGGTATTTCAACAAATGCTATTTTTGCTCAAGAAAATTATAGTTAGACCACAAAAATACAGACTGCTCAGAGGTTTGAAAAATCTTGATTTCAGAAATTTCTGGATTTTAAATATTTTTCTACAACCAATAGAAAATATAAATAAAACCAATAAAATAAATTAAACCAATACAAATAGAAAGTTATGAAACCAAAATATAAAAAAGTGTTCAATTTTGTCAGACAATCTACGAGGCATTTTTTTTCTGGCCATTTATTTTACAGATTTCCATGATATAGTTTTTGATATTTTAATGTATATATTACAACACATAATATTTTTATCCCAAGATTCAATGACCTTGATTTGTGACAATTCAATCATAGATTGATTTAGTCTTGTGGACCACTTCTTCAATAGTTATTACGATGAACTCCCATATGATTTTTTAAATCCTGGACAATTTCAATAGGATATTATTGTGACACACAAATTTAATATTCTACATTTCATTAACCAATGACTCTTTGGCATGTTAATTTCCTCATTTATTCACAACGTCTTGTTGTTGCGATAAAATTTAAAAAATTCTGATATTTACTATAACAGGAGTTTGAGCCGTGGTGGCTCAGGGATAGAGCATTCGCCTTCCAATGAGTTGAATCAGGTTTGAATCCCAGCGATGACTGGTCAATACGAATTCTGCACGTGGCTCATAGTAAAATATCCTCAATGGTAGACGGATCATGGGTTAGAGTCCCCTTGCTGTTAGGTTAACTGTGGGAGGTTTTTGTCTCCGTGTAATGCAAATATGGGTTAGTTCCATCAAAAAGTCATCCATGAAGGCAAATTTCACCCAATACTTTATCCAGGAGTTCCCTTGTCTTCTGGATTGGGTTCAAAGCTACAGAGTTGAGCATTAGTAGTCGTAAACCCAAAATTGGGTTGGCTATTCAAAGATGATTATAAAATAAAAATAATAGATTTTTAGGTACATACATTTGAGTAATCACATCTTGAAAGGCTTAATTTGCTATGATTTTGTCATAAATCCAGAAGATTTTATTTATAACTTTTTCAGCAGTTGTTGCTACGAATTTCTAAATGGTTTTTAAATTACTGATATTTTTTAATGTGATAGTATTATTATTCAAACTTGCATTAATTTAAACTGTTTTATTAGTCAAAACTTGAAAAAAAATTCTGCCTTTTGTAGGTTTCATAATTTTTTATGCACACATTTTTGAGGTTATACAATTGTATTAAATATTTAATTTAAAAGTAGTAGTTTTTAATGTTTTAAGCTGAGTAACACATAATCTAGTATACATTCAAAATAATTTAGTTAAATAAGTAAACTTATATTCAGAATAATTATTTAAACAAGTTATTTTTTAACAAGACTATTTTTAAGGGTATCCATCTAGTAAGGTAAGAATAAAACAACTTTTGAATAGTTTTAAATCCAATAAAAACTATTTATATAAATAATATTTTTCTTAATAATGTAATTCCAAAAATTTTTATTCACTTCTTAACAAGACTATTTTTGAGGATATGCAACTAATTAGGTAAGAAAACAACTATTGAAATTTACTTGATAAACTGAATAAAAATTATTTATGCTTATAATCTTTTACTTATTACTAGTTAAATAATAATTTTAAAACTTTTTAAACTTCAAACATGTAGTTTTATTGCACATAAGCAGTAAAATTCCTCTAATTAAATTCTTCATCAAGTAGTACATCTTAAGTAACAGCATAGAGGAAAGGCAGGATATATGAAATCCAATAAACTAAATTAAAGATTATTATAAATAAAATGTTAGAAAAAATTTCATTTTAAAATTAACTTACAACAGAATCTACTGGGGAAAAAAAGTAAAAGTTTTTGGGAATGAGGAATAAATATTGTGAACACATTTACGTCTCCTACAGTTTCACCAATTTATACTTTGAACACCAATTCTAGAAAAATAAGAGAGGATTTTCAAATTATAAATTTTTAAATATTCCTTAAACTTTTTTTAAATGCTATTTTCTATGTTAATCTCCTGAGTTAAAGTCTATATGATCTTAAACTGATCAAATAACAAATTTTGATGTAGTAACTAAATGAGGTAAACCAATAACAGATAAATTCTGTTGTAAATAAAACTCATGCATAAATTTTAATTTACTTTTTAATATTAATTTATAATTAGTAGTAATAATTACTTTTAATGCACGTAATTAAATGGAATACTTTACCTGATAAGATTAAATTCTGGGAATGAAAATAAAATTATAATAATTTTATAAAATTCTAAAGATATTTCAAGTGAAAAGATGACTTATTGTAGATGCAAATAAGCCTGAAAGACTAAAAGATAAAAAAACTAACGAATTTATGAATATAATTTATGTTATGCATATGTTATGAATATAATTTATGTATGAATATAATTTATGTATGAATATAATTTATGTTATAATTTATGATCATATGTTTAGCAAAAATTTGTTTCTCTTCATGATCTAGACATATATGAAACTTTTGCTTTTCTCAAAAACTAATAAACACTGTTTTTCCAACATATTACAGCTTTTTTTTTCCAACAAATTTAAAGCAACGGAATCTATAGATATGAATCTGCGGCAATAAAATAAGTAAAAAGAGGAAACAAAAGTGTATCCACTCAATTCAAATTTAAAACATTCATTATTTAAAGCATTAGATTAAACTATGTTAAATTTTTCAATAAAATAATTAAATACCATAAGAAAAAACAATTTTACTATTTCAGGGGATCATAAAAAACCTATTACCACAGTACTTATATTATATATTCGGGATCTATAACCAGAATTAAACACAACTGCCGTCTATAATAAAAGATTTTTATCACTTTGCAAAACCAAATAACACTAAAAATACACTCACTACAACAGTCTTAGAATCAGGCAAGATTGAGTAAAAAATACTGATGAGAATGGGATACACAGAGCTTCTAATTCTTTTCTGCCATTCCCAAGTCCAATATCCATAGCTAAAACAAAACAAAAAAAGAGGTCTTGGTACAAGTTTTGGCTCAGAGTTTAGAAATATAAATAAGGTATCTCCATAAGCTATCAATCACACATCATTTGCAGGGCTGGATTAAGAGAAAGACGATTGGGGCTGTGGCTCTATATTTTTTAGGAACCTCTTAAGCTTATGGTGGTACATGGAATTTTGTGATTTTCTAAAAAAATTCTAGATATTTTTAAGCAAAGAGTAATGTCTTACAATTTTTCTTTGTAATCATTAAATATTTTAAGTATTTTTAAATGAAAAATTTGCAAGTTAGATAAACAAATTATATTTCTGCCCCTCACCAAACTCTACTTTTTTTTCTTCTTTTGCTTTAAGTCACAGGTTCTAGGCATTTTTAATTGATTTTCTTTATATTCATCTACAAGACTCTTATAATTTCTCATGATGTCAGTTGGCAAAAATATAATAAACCCAATTATTATTTTTTTAAACAATTTGTTTGTGACCATTTTTTTGCTTATCCAAGTGACTTTCGATCATGTTTTTTGGCAGTTATTGTTAAATTTCCACATAGTTATTATAATTTCGATAATTTAAATACCATATTATTCCAACTCACGAGTTTCGAATCTCGCATTTTAATAATTCCTTTTTATGTACTTAACTTGTGCCAATTTAATCCTAAATCCAAGCTATTTTTTTATTGTTTTTTTTTTACAGTTACTGCATAGCAATTCCACATGTTTTTTAAAATCCTGATATTTTTAATATGTAATAGTACAACACTCAAATCGCATACTAAAATGCACCCTTTACTTGAGTAAATTTCATGACAAATCTAAGATATTTTTTTCTTTTTTCATCGTTCTTTCGGCAGTTATTCCTACACCTTTCCCCTTTTTTGAAATCCGAATATTTAAATGCAATATTATTACGACTTGCAAGATTCGATTCCCACATTTTCGCAATTGCTTTGAACACTTGATTTATTTGTCACAATTTAACTGTCAATCAATTGCGTGACTTTTTATTGGTAGTTCTTGCTATTCATTGCACATGGCTTTAGGGAAAATCTCGATATTTTTTATATTCTATTATTACAATTCAGAAAACTTTAACATAGGAAAAAAAAAAAAAAAAACTAGGTTTTTATTAACTTTATTTTAAATTTTTTGTAGTTTAAAAAAACTTTTTAAGATTTATTATTTATAAAATAATTTATAATTCACTAAACATAAATGTTCCAACATTAAAAATATGTTAGCAATTAAATGTTGAATCTTATTTTGAGCCAAAAAGGAATTTGGAAACTTAAATCATTTTAGACAACCAAAAAATACGTGCAATTATAATATTTGATTTTTATTTATATTGCTCAGTAAAATATTTACTATGAATGTTACAGTTAAACTATTTTAAATAAATCTTTTTATTATATGATGTGATAGAAAAGAAACAACATTGCTGTTTTCCCCCTTTTGTAAGTACATAGTATATATATATATATTAATAAATCTACTTTTTGATAAAAGGGAATATATTTATTATTTTTTGAAAGTATCAATTTGGAATTCTAAAGGTTCAAATAATTTATGTATTTAAAAGCATTAAGTTTTTGAATACATTTGTCAAATAGAAAAAATTTAGTATCTAAAACATTGCTGTCTGTATAAAAATTACCATTAATTAATGTAAGCATGTATAAATACTTGGGCATGCCGCCCTTCATTATGGACCTTGTTATAAAATATTCCCCATATTATTAGAAAATAATAATAGATTAGAGAAAACTATAATTTATAAAGATTGACTAGCAATTTAATTCGTACCCAAAAGTCAATTTGTGAGAAACTTCTAAGGACTGCCAAAATTCATCAGGAACAAAAAAAGTTTGAACAATACAGACACTTAATAATCTAATAGCTAAAATCATAATAAACATGAGGTTATTATTATCAAACTTTTTCATTGTTTTGTAATGAAAATTAAAGCATATGAAATAACAGGGTTTTTATTTGTTTTGATTTATTAAAGAAGAAAAACATAATGTAGATATTTTCCCAAACCGATCAATCGGAATAAACTGAATGGGTTTAATTAGAAATAGAATAGAATACTATATATCAAAATTTAAAAACGCAACCTATTGAACTGTCTAGATAGATATAGAAAGTAAACACGGATACAGTGTTTAACATACAATAAATTTTAATTTAAAAACTTTGAAAAATATAATTTTTGACTAAAATATTGATCCGAATAAATGATAGGACTTCGATTGTAAATTCGAATAGAATATTCGTTTTCAAAAGTTTTTACGATGCATTAATATTTTATTTAGTTTTCGTTGATTCCTTCTAACAGTAATAACTTTGATTTTAACTGTATTTTCTATTTATTTATATTTACAACCAGCGTTTACAACATACGAAAACGTGCAAAATCTAGTTGTCTGAATTTTACTTCTTGTTGGTGCAGCTGTATTGTTAAATTTAAATTTTCAAGCACTTAATATTATATATATTAAAGCATCAAATAAAGTAAGTAAAACCTCAGGTTGTAATGCAAGCTTGAGTGCTTGATATTATTCAATTTATGACAGTCGGTGTTTAGACCATAGAGGAAGACACTTAAAGAATTAACTGCTATGAAATTTTGTTTGTTTCTATTTTTTTCTTGTAGTTTGTTTAAGGATATATTTATGATAAAATAAAAACAATCAATCTTCTTCAAATTTGTACGTGAACATCAAAAAATTGGAAGCTGAAAAGATTAATGGTAGAAAATAGAAATACATGTCTAAATCGATAGCTTATCTAAACCAAATTTAAATATTGGCACTGAAAATTCGGAAACTGGGAACAATGTGAGCTTTAAAACTAAATAAATATAACGCAAATTTACTACCAATTTAAAATAATTATATATATATATTTCTATTTCAATACAATGTACCAATGATTTATGGAAATGGGCAATATCATATTATGAATTTATTTGGATTATATGCAGGGTTGTTATGATAATACCTCTTTGTCATGAGTTTAACCATCAAAAAAATAGAAAGAGTGAGTGTTCTAGAACGATCCCAAGGGGGATTTTTTGTAAGTGCATTTTTTTTTTTTTTTTTTTTTTTGAATATTGACATATTAACTCAGGGTATTAAGCTTATTATAGAATAAGAAACAAACTCTATCCATTTAAATATTTATATTTGCATTACTTCTATATTCTATTGTGCTCTAATAATTTTTATTACCCTATTTATAGACATGTATAATTAGAATTTTCAAATAATGTGTTCAGGTTTTCTCACAAAAATTTGAGATACTAATTCTCAATACATTTGTAACTGTTGTTTTTAGAAAATACAATATATTATATTTGTAGAATTTCAATTCAATGAAATGGGAAAATAATTTATTTAAACATGTGTTCAAGGATGCTTTTAAAATATAAAGCTGAATTAACACACAACTATCAATTATGCATTTCAATCTAAATTGATAACACCTTTTGTCTTCAAATATCAGTAAACTTTTAGAAATATATTTGTTTTTTCACTACTTAGGCCAAACCAGTCCAAAAGTACACTTAGTTGTTTATTATTTATAGGTAATTCTCAAGTAGAATAGGTAAATCCTGAAAATGCAATTGTACTCATTGCTGACTCTTAATGTATGGCCCGCGGGAGCTTCTAAACACAATGGAATTTTATTTTGCGAAAAATAAGAAACATTTTGAATCTCACATTTGAGTCATCACTTTTTAAAGCAATCAATTTGCACTGATTCTATTCTAAATCTCTGTTGTTTCTCAATTGCTTTGCCGTTGGTTATTGCAACAAAATTCTACATGGTTTTAAAAGGCCCAATATTTTTAATACAATATGACAATTACACCAAATTTCGCATTTGATTATATTTTGCAGAATTCCATGGGCTTTTCTGATTTCGATTAACTTGTTACGATTTGTGAGTTATAAATCGCTCATCTAATTTATCACTTTTTGATGTTCTTTATTTGTACCGAATTCATCATAAATCTAAATTACTTATTTAAAGACAGTTATTGCTATCCTTTACTACGTAGTTTTGGAAATCCAGAATTTTTAATATAATTTTATTACGACACGCGAGTTTTTTAATCGCACATTTAAATAATCACTTTTTGACCCGCTTTGCTTTTTCCTATTTCACTGTAAGTCCAAGTGAGGTTAAGATCATTTTTTGGCACTTATAAAATAATTTCCATGTGGTTTATAAATTCCTGATCCATGCATTTGCACTTCGTTTTAAAAATTATTCTGATTTTTATTTAGGCATGCGAACTTTACTTTTTACAGGCTTTTTCCACATTGTTCTTTTAATGACTTCATTTACTGTTAAATTTTTACTGAGTAACTGATTTTAAACTCATTTCTAAATTGAGGACTGAATTGAAAATTGTGCATTTGCTAAGTAGATAGGTTCTTTCCACTTGTTTTAACTCTAAATTCGATCACTAATTGCTTTTTAATATTATTTATAAGGGTCCTTTGACCTATTGCAAAAACACTTGCTTTTCTTTGATTTTATGCAAACCTTTGTTAAATGAATAATTTGAGTGTAAGCATGCATGTTGCATTATATTGATGTAAATGTTTTTTATATTTTAAGGAAATTAATAAATGCCACCGGGTGGCTTAGCTGAGCGCCTTGACTGGCACGTGTGCTGGTAATGAATTGCATTTCCTCCTCTGAGGGGGAGATCTGTGGCAGCGACAAGTCTATTTTTCCTGAATACCCATTTTTTAGGGGGGAGGGGAGTACAGCAAATTCTTAAGAAATGCGAGCGCATATTTCTAATTGTGAATTTAAATAATCACTGTTTGATATAATTTATTTCTGCATATTTCGTTGTATTTATATGATGATAATGAAAGAAGAAAATATAACTATATTATCATCGTTTACCATGGATTTGTAAGTTGTATGTAGAATCCCGATATCTTAATACAATGTATTGGACCACCCTATAAATGAGTTTGTGGTTGTATGACGTGGGCGACGCTGCTCCTCCGCCGTGGCTTAGAGCGCTCACTGGGTAACGATAAGAGAGTAGCAATTCTGGCATTTTCTGAGACCAATGGGAAATAGACCCAAGTGCCTGCCATTAACCGAAGAAAAATAATTTTTTTGCACCATAAAGAATTCGAAACAAACTGCTTTCTGTTTGTAATATATTTTATTTTAAATTTTTTGGGTGATTTTTTTTTTAGGAAAAGACTTTTAATAAAACGTTTTCTATTTAAAATTCTTAAAACCTCTAATAGTTTAAGAAATAGAAATAATGTCTGAAAAATAATACAAAATAAATATTGAATTTTATTTTGCACTATAATGGATTTGTTTTAATTTTTGGTTTTTGTTTAAATATTATAAATTTTTTTTTTATTAAAATATTTAATTTAAATTTATATTACACTATAAAATGCATATATATTTACACTTTCATTTTTTAGCTCTAGAGTTTTTTTTGTTTGGTTAGAACTTGTACCCCTCCCCTCTAATTTTTCTTTTCTGAAATGCAAGAAAAAAAGAATGCAAAAAAAAAAAAAAAAAAAAATTTAATATGTTTTTTTCATTTTTAAATAAATTAAAATAATTAAACTTATTTAATATTCTGCAAATATGGCATTAAGTTTACTGATAAAAAAACTGCTATCACATTTTCTGCTAACATGACTAAATATTCGTGCTGCCTTTCGTTAATCTGCTTGCTATTCAAGTAGCCCTTGACTCAAAAAGGTTGTATACCCCTGATCAAGTAGGTTAGGTGTTTTATAACCCTGCATAAAAAAATTGTGAATAGCAGAAAAAAATGCCCTGTCCATTTGCATAAATACGCATTTTGATCTTTGTCGATTTTCGTAAACAAGCATTTATAGATTTCTACATGAACATCCATTTTGATGTTTGTCTATTTTGATAAAAATTTGAGCTGTATCCATTTTCATAAACACGTATTTAGAGCTGTGTTCAGATTTAAAAACTAACTGATGCAGACTAAAATACTCACTATTTCTAAAGGCATCTTATGAAAAGAGAAACATAATCCTCTACTAGTAGTATGAGTTAACAGTTTTGCTGAAGGTAAATCCTTTAAGATTTCTTTCCTTTTTTTCAATACAGCACCTAATGTAAAATTAAAAGTTAGTTATTAAGAGTTAAATGGTAATCTTTAAACTGTAATTCTTTTAAATTTAATTGAATTATGTTATATCAAAATGAGTATTATGAATCAAATTCAAATCGAACCACATTTTCTGTATTGGACTGCAGACCACAGAGTTTAAGTGTTTAGAATTTAAGTCCTTGTTTAAAAGATTACCTGAACTTTTCACCAATGATACTGATTTATCAACATAGAATCATAGTACGATCACAGAAATGTTATCGACTTATTTAAAAAATTATAGTCTTTAAAAAAAATCCTTGGCTCTTTTAATTCAAAATTATTTATTTTTGTGTTTCTTTTTTCAGTTCAATATGGATGAAATATTTAAAGATGAAAGATTTTCTCATATTCTTACTGATCCATCCTTTCGACGTATTCCAAAAAAGGTGAGAAAAATTCAGATTGACAACCGCTTTAAAACATTGTTAAAAAATAAACGATTCACAGAAAAATGCAGCATTGATGAACATGGCTGTGCCTTAAAATTAGATGCGACAGAAAATTTAACGAAGCTTTATAATATGGATGAGTCATCTGAGAGTGAAGACATGTCTGATAATGAAAGAATTGATAAAGCAAAGAAGTCTACAAATAAGAAAAAAGAGAAGATGAAAGTAGGAAAACTTGTTGAAAGAGATGAAAGTTTAAATAATAATTTTAGGAATCTTGATAATGAAAACTCTGTTATTGAAACCAATTATCAAAATAAAATATCTAAGAAGAAAAAAGTTAAAAATCAAAAAACAAATAAAAATTTACTGAGTGAAAGTCATAAAGTTTCTTCTGTTGAACATAAATGCGAAAATGAACTATCCACAAGTGATGCTATTAAAGAATTCAATGAAGATAGTACTGTTAGTAAAAATAAATTTCCTAATGTTATCAGTAGCAAAAGGTCAGAAAAAATTGTACAGGCTAAATCTCATGAATTAGACTTTCAATTCAAACAAGAAACTAGTTCAGAAGAGAAATATTCTGATGAAGAAGAAATCGATAGGGATAGTGTAAAACAATATGGTTAGTAATTTTATAAAATAAATTGTTTCTTTTTTTTTTTAATATTATTCTGTTTCTGTAAAAGAAATCTATTACCACAGTACTTATATTTGTATAATGATACTTATTACCACATCATCAATAATAATTTGATGATTTTTTACTACCTCTGGAAACAGAATAGGGTCAGGTGGGGGAAAGTGGTGGTAAAATCAGGCACTTTTGAAACAAAGCTTAAAATTAAAGATATTAAAGTTTTTGTCTAAAATATTTTTATTGAAAATACTTACATTTGAACATTTTAGAATAAAATTATTGCAGTATTTTTATTTTTAACTGTGTGATATGTTTACAGTAATATATTTAATTAGGCTAGTATATACACAACCACTTTCCCCCATGGTGGGGAAAAGTGGTGGTAGAGCTAAAAAATGACAAATTCAAGTAATAAATTAATTGTTATTACTCTGTATGAAATAATATACTTATTTTACTTATTATTGAATATATTTATTAAAAAAGTGTACATAATTCAACTAAAAAAATAATGTCCTCGATTGTCAAAGTTTGGTTCGTTCAGTTGACGACAAATGCTGCTGTGTTCGACATAATCGTCATCATCAATTTCAGGGAATGTGTAATAATTACCTATTTTAGATTTAGTAAGATATTTTACATGGTAAAATTCATCAATATCAATGACTTGACCTATGAATTTCGAATTTTGGCGTTTGCATTTATACTCAACTTCTACCCATGAACCTTGCTTTATTTCTTTCATGTCTAGAGGCTTTTCTTTTTCATTAATCTTCATTTTATCAATAGGCTTTTTTAGTACCTTTCGTTTTTCAGATTTAAATTTACGATCTGATTCTTCTGCAGCCAGTCTTTCTAAAACTGATTCAGTTGTCAAAACTTCACCACACTTATTTTGAACTCTTTTCCTTTTTCTTGTTGAGTTTGCCATTGCTAGAACAGTATTTGCTGATGGAGGGGGTGAAAGTGTATGCAATATAGCTTTTTTCAAATCTTTTAGGGGCGAGTTAAGGAAATATTCACTTTCTTGTATGTTTTCTTTACTGCTTCCTGGGATTTGTTCTGGGTCATTTTTTTCAGTGATTATGATACGGTGACTAATTGCATTCTTATTTAAAGGATACAAGCCAGTTCCTTTAAAACCACTTACTGCATTTTGCGGCTTCATCTTCTCAAACATTTTCTTCATCAAAAATGGAAAGGACGCTTTGGTAACATTTTGTAGTCTGCTTTCCCGATACCAGTTCTTAAGGATGTCTCTCCACACTTTTTTCATTGGTGAAAATACACCGACATCAAGTGGTTGCAGAGCATGACTACAGTTTGGTGGAAGGCAGAAAATAATAATTTCATTATCCATAGCGAGCTTTGCAGTGTTATAGTATGTTAAATGGCTCCCATGGCCATCATATGTGAGGAGCACAGGTTTCTTCATTTTTTTAACATAATTTACAAAGAATGCCATCCATGATTCGAATAAGGAATCTTGCATCCAGCCTGATTCGCTGACTCCATACAAGGTTCCAGGAGGCCCACCAACTGTCCAAGATTCATAAAGATGTTGACCTTTGTACACAACAAATGGTGGGCAGTATACTCCTGTTGCGGAAACACAAAATAGAACTGTGTATGTTGCTTTTCCACAATCAGCAGATTTTAAATATGCTGTGCGTTGGTTTTTTTTCAAAAATACTTTGGATGACCTGGAATCAGTTGACAAACCTGCTTCATCCAGATTAAAAATTCGATCAGGCTCATTTATCAAATCGTTTTCTATCAGTAATTTTTCATACAGATTAAAAAAAAATCCTGTTGTTTCTTCATTCAAATCTTTTGCTCTAGACTTTGTCAAAATCTCTGCTTTTCTTTTACCAAGCTCCTGTTTCCATCTTTTTTCAAACCCTCGAACCCATTCAATACCAGGCTTTCCATTTGGAAATAGCTTTTGAGCATTTTTGTTTTCAGTTAAGTAACTTTTAACTAAATTTAAAACATCCCTTCTGTCGAAAGGAAAACCACACATGCCCAAAAATTGCAAAGTTACAACTATGCATTTTTCTTCTTCAGTAGTCAAGAAAGATTTCCTTCCTGGTCCTGCATGCGAGGGTTTTTTAATCACCCATCTTCTTACAGTTTGCTGTGGAACACAGTGTTTTTTTGCAGCAGCATACACTGAAGATCCTTTTTTAACCTCTAGCAAAGCATTTTGCAGGTCATCTTGAGTGTACTTTGGACCATCAGTTTTTTTCACATAATGCCTAGGCATTGCCAAACTGTAATAAAAAAAGATAAAATGTATTATATGCAATAAAACATTACCATCTAAACAGATTAATAATATTTTCCTAACTTACAGATAAAAAAAAATAACAAATAAAAATAATTAAAACTTAAAAACTATGTTTATACTTGATGTAAAAGAATTTAATAGTTTTATTACTAAATTCTTTGAAGAAATATATTTAAAAAATATAATTGTAGAGAGAAAAACAACAATATCATACAGTTCATAATTAAGCCTAATAATTAAGCCTCATACCACCACTTTACCCCACCTTAGAAAATCAACTATAAATAATTTAAATATTAATATTTTCCTTACCTTTTTATGTGAATGTGTTCCTCTGATGTTCCTCTAGAAGTCTATATAAAAATATCAGCGTTAAATAAATACAATTAGGTACTGTATGGAAGTTTGTGAGCATCACATGTAAGCAATCACATGGCAGAGAACATTAAACAGTGTAATTTGAAAGCATCAATACTGTTGCCAGCTTTTTAAACTAAAATAAAAATGACTCACAATCTCAAAAATTATTTACAATACTTTTTTTAAATAAAAATGTATTAATAATAAATGAAAAGAGGAGTTTTTTAATATACCACCACTTTCCCCCACCTGACCCTATTGATCTTTTCTTCTAAATGTTTAAAATTTTAATGTTTCTGGCATATTTATTTTATGAATTTAATATTTTATATGTTTTTATAATTTGTTACTATTATAATTTGTTACTATTATTATTTATATTTATTCTTTCTATAAATGAGGATATTAAGAACAGCAATTTCATTTTTTACATTTAAAATGTGTATAATGCATATCTTAGGGCATTGCTTAGAACAAATTTAAAGTTATTATAATAAGATTTTAAAATAAAAATATTTTTATTATGCAAAATAGAACAATTATGTTTTAATATTTTTATTTTTTGAAGACTCTGATAATGCTGACTCTTCTGAAGAAGATTCTGATGAAGATTCTGAAAGTGATGATTCTGAGAGTAAAGAAAGTATGGCTATTTTATTTTTCATGCAGAAACTTATACTTATTTTCAAAATCTCTTTGCAATATATTTGATTGCATTGAAATCTATGTAAATATTTATTCTTGCAGATTGCTTTATCATATGTGTAATATCTAAAGTGACCAGAGATTCTGCTATTTTGTCTCAATATCCTGCTTTTCAAAAGTCCTGTTCTTTGGTTAAAATTCAGCCAACTAAAAAAGATTTCACAAAACTTTTCAACGCTTGGGAGCATTCTCTCTTCATCTTCAACATATACGCACACGTAAATATTATGTTATCGCGATTTGTTAATGAGAATTAGGTGACTCAACAATTTCAAATATGATTAAGGAAACTTTTACATGTGTGTATAAGCAGATGCAATGAGAATGCTAACAAATACAATCTCGAAAATGTAATAATATCATGAATGTATATGTATTTATCATTTACCAAACTATTTTAAATAACTCAATCTAATTTTAATTGTATTGAGTAGAGCTTCCAAAAACTTCTTCATTCTCACAGTACTGTAAAAGTGTTTTGAGACTAAAAATATTATGCAATTAAAAATTCTACTAAGTCCATTGATTTTTTTTTCCTGCTGTTTCATATATTGTATTTAGGAAACTTAATGTCAGAAATCAGAATAGTCCCATTAAAAGATAGTAGCTCCTTTGTTTGAATAAATAGACCATAAGATTTAATTGTTCGATATCTTTCGTCACCGTCTCTTGAAAGCATGGGGGGAAAATCCATTGTTAATATTATAGTTCTACATTTTGTCTTTTAATTACTTTGGTGTCAAGGGTTTGAGAAAATTAGTTTCGTTGAGTAATAGATAAGAAATTAATACTTTCAATGTTGTCTACCTTTTTATGCAGTTACTGTTTCTCATGAATGATGACAAGCATGTTTAAAGTTGACAAACATATTGAGAGTATGAACAAACCTAATATTTAAACAATTTTTCTTCTTATGCTAAATTTTTTTTTTTTGGGGGGGGGGCTTACTTTTTCTTGAAACAATGGGAAATGTTTTGCTGAGCATAGTTTGAAAACTACTGGTTTGTTTAGGTCATTTAAAAACAAGTACAATGATTTCATGAAGTTTGTGTACGAAAAGAAAAAGATGTCTGAATTTAAGGTCACTTAAATTCACTCGTAAAAGTCACTCGTGTGAAATCTGTAATTCTTTTGTTTGATGCTATCTCTAAATAGAAAATCAATTATAGGTGATGTATTTGATCATCAGTGGGAAGAACAACATGAAAGAGCTCCAGATACAAATGAAATAACTAGAAGGCTTGCTTTGTGTCATATGGACTGGGACAGAATTAGAGCAGTTGATTTATATGCAGTGTTCAATTCATTCAAGCCACCTGATACATCAATTGTTTCTGTTAAAGTAAGTTGACTTTTTATCACTCATTCATGCCTTTTGAAAAATCAAACATTTTCAAATGAAAAATTATTAAAAAATAAGAATCTAGAATAAGCTTTAAGAATCTAAAAAAAAATATATTTGAAAAATTTATTCCTATGAATTTATTCAAATGGTTGAAATAAACATTGTTACCTTGTGACAGATTAAAAAATCCCATTTTCTAATAATGTTGTAAAACAATGTTATGAACAAAAATGAGAACATGTGAATGATGAAACAAACTTTTAAATATTATACTATCTAGCTGAAAGAACGAGACTTCCAATATCTGTGTGTCCAATATCAAACACTATTAAAGAGGTATTTTTTATGACTCATAATCAGAAAAAAATTGACTAAATCAATTTTAAACTTGTACATTTGAAGCAAGAAGCAAAAGATTGAGTCATTCTCCTCAAATCTGAGTAGACCAGAAAGTGCAGAAAGAAAGAGACTTTCATTTACTCCATCTTTTGTGTGTGTAACAAGAAAAAAATTTCAGTATTTCTTACTTAACCATGAAGCTCTGGAAGTGGCCTATATTAACTAATTCTTCCTAATTTATGTGAAGTACTCACTTATATATTAAATATTTTTTGTTTGTCACAATAATGCCATATCTTTTAAAAAATTAAGATTTTAAGTACCATGTGAAAATCTGTAGATTAATTACATTTTAAAAGGTGATTGACAAAACCACATAGGTTTATAACAAAATATTTGTGAATTCGGTGCCTTTAAAGTCAATTTCTGAAATTCATAGCTCATATTTAACAAATTTTAATGTTTTAACACTATTGTATAAATAATATTAGAATTTTCTATACTACATAAAATTATAAGGGCTTTAAAAATGATATATATATCTGCTGCAATAACTGCCAAATAGCAAAGAGACTTGATGGCGGAATTAAGAGCACCTAATAATGAATGCGGAATTCAAAACTGGCATTTTGTAATATTTTCTAATTCTTCTGGGTTTCTCACTATGCAGAAATCAGTCGTGTATGCAGAAACTTTTCAAGGGCTTGTTTAAACTGGCTAGCTTTATGCTTTTTTTTTGCACAAACTATTGTAATCTTGTAAATATACAATTGATAATAGATTTATAAATGTATGATTAACATTACTATTTATAAATTAACCATACAATAACGAAAAATTATTAAAATCCTAAAGTAAAAGAATAAATTAAAAGTTATTTTTCATTTTTGGAGTAAAACAATTTTTAAAAATACATTTAGGTACAATATGTTTTTTATACCTATTTTTTACCTTATCTGAACTTTCCTTATTTTTACAGGTAACGTTAAGAGTTAATCTCTTAGAAAGAAATCTTTACATTTTTATAAATGTTACTTTTGTGCATAAAAATGTCACTCTTTTTATGTACGAAAGAATTTGAAAAATTATTTTACATAATTTCTTTTTCCAACCATTCTATGTCTCTATAACATTTAAATCAATATATATTCTAGATTTATCCATCTGAATATGGATTACAAAGAATGGAAGAAGAGAAATTGAATGGTCCTCGTGAATTGGTTGAAAAAACTCTAGCCGATGATGAAGAAGAAGTTGAGGATAAAAAAGGAAGCAAGTATCACCGTGAAAAGTTGAGGCAATATCAAATGAATAGATTAAAGTACTATTATGCCATAGTTGAGTGTGATTCCCCTGAAACAGCTAACACTTTGTATGAACAGTTGAATGGTATGGAGTATGAAAGCAGTTCTGTGCGTTTTGACTTACGATTCGTACCTGATGACCTAACATTTGATCAAGTGAGTATTTTTCTAGTTCATAGAATTTAATGTGTAATTTAATTTTGACAGAAAGTGATCAAGTCATATAAAAAAGTATCAAATCTTTTTTTTTTCCCCACACTGAAGAAAGAATGCATTTTTTCTCAAATTGGAATGGTCAGAAAAACTTTCTGTGTACCTCTAGTTTCTCTAGTATAATTTTTATATTAACTCTACATTTAAGCAATGTGTACCAATTTAAAAGAAGATAGAATTTATAGAAATTGAAAGCAAAATTTCATTTTTTTTATCAAAACATTTTTAATGTTTTCAATTAACTTGATTAGTGAAAAATTGTAAAAACTGTGTACATAAGTTGTATGCAAATTCTATTATTGCTGCTCATGCAGAAACCTATTTTATTTTTTTTCAGACAGAAAAAATCATAGTTTTTTCCACCCATGACAAAAACTTGACATAGTATGTATATCAGGGTGACCCCTGATATATTTATTTATATATACACTTATCAGGAGTTATTCCTGATTTTTTATCAAAGGTTGTGATTTTGAGAGAAAAAACAGTAGTTTAAGCAGAAGGATCTATTTTTGTGAAGAAAATGTGTTGATTGAAGTTTGGTAAGAGTAGCAAGAATCAGTGTATAATATTTATCCTGAAGATGATGATTAAAACTTGTTGAAGAAGAATTATTTGTTCGGGGGAAGGCTTGAACAAATTTATTGATGAAGTTAGTAATCATTGAACAAAATAAATATTCAAATTGGATTATCCGAAGTAATGAATATTAACCAATGTTATGCATGCCATAAATCAATTCTGGTCAGATTTAAATGATTAGTAATTAGAAATATATTTTCATGTTTTCTATTGAGAAGCTCCGCAGCATTGACACTTCACAAAAAATGAATTTTTTTGAACAATTATTATTTTTGGCTGCAAGGAACTAGGACCCACAAAACACCTCCAATCATAAAATTGAAAATGCAAGAGACAGGTATATATTAGAATCCATGTATTTACTATTAATTGCTTCAATTTCTTGCCAGGGCTCATTTTCTTAACCAAGAAAATCTAAAAATAATGAATGAAAGACATCACCTACTCCGTTTTCCAAAAGAAAACTTTTGTGGAGTATCCTTTTTTTTTTTTTTTTTTCCAAGTTTAAATGTTTTTTCAATAGTCTATTTTTACATTAAAATTTCGTATGAAAGATTTGTTTTTACAATAAAATAATTTGTGAAGATTCGATTTTGATCATAAAATAACTCTTCAAAGGTGTGTTAGTGTACTCA
Organism: Parasteatoda lunata; assembly: GCA_949128135.1. NCBI lineage: Eukaryota > Metazoa > Arthropoda > Arachnida > Araneae > Theridiidae > Parasteatoda > Parasteatoda lunata. Next base: position 105,078,571 of record OX421974.1, on the reverse strand, counting down.
AATTTATCTTAAAATGTGCCCTGTATGCATTATATAGGTTATGTTATTTTAGGAACCGACTAGCATCGCAGAGAACCCTGATTTAACTGAATATAAGCCTAAATTATTTGTTACTACTGCACTTCAACAAGTTAAAGTTGGGCTAACATGGGATGAAACAGATCCTCAACGTCGAGAAGTCCTTCAAAAAGCATTCACGGAGCCTGACAATATTGAAAAAGACATTAAAGAATATTTAGCTTCATCTTCTGAGGAAAGCCAAGGTATTGTACTGTTAAAGATTTGTGTTTTATAACATATTGATGCTTTGAAAGGAAATTTCTTTTTTAAAAAGTTTTTGCAAATTTACTTAACTATTTCATTTTTTTTGAAATATATTTGATTTACAAAGATTTTGACCTCAATATGAAATAGATTCAACTATATGTAGTACTTCTTAATCATGCCTTGTAATTTTTAAATGATGTCAAAATTGTACATATTGTGCTTTCCTAATTGTTATTTCACTACCATTTTGAATATTGCTGTGTGCAAGAAATTCTAGGTTAGTGACTATGTCAACAGCTATGAATTTCGCTTAAACAGCTATATAGAAGGTCATATAGACAAATGCTCATACTTTGAAACTGTGACAAATATTTTTTAAAAATTCTATGTCCTTCAACATTTTTGCCTTTTTTCACAACCATTAAAAAAATATTTTGACAAAACCCCAAATGTTGGAGGATATGCTATTTTTATTTCTGTACATTAATATCTTCATTTTGCTAGTTTATAAATGTGTTCCTGAAACAATACTTTAAATTTTGTCGTGATATTTATGTATTCCTAAATGCATAGTTTGTTATTGATCTAACTATAATATAGACAAAGCATAATTCATCAAGAGAATTACAAGAAAAAATATGAAATGAGAAATTTTATTCAAATACAGCTTTGAAATTTTTTTTTTTTTTTTTATAAATTATGATATTACATGCATACCTAATCCCTAATGGTATACATTCATTATTAATAGTGTAATATATACAAAGTCTAAATAGTACTTGGCTGCTCCACTTTCTATTTCTTTAACGAGATTGAAAAGAAAAACAATAATTGAGTACAGATATGTTAGTTATATTTTTAAAAAAATTATTTTCACTGTCAGGAATATAATTAAATGCAATAATGTCTAAAACATTGACTACCATACCTTCTATTTAATGTGATCTCATCAATATCTGAATGTTTTATTTTCATTTTCCTAAATCTACACATTTAAAATGAGATTGTTTTTTTTTTTTTTTTTTTTTTTCTGAAGCATTCTGAGAATACTATACAATAAGAGTAACTGGAGAAAAATTAAGTAGATTAGTATTATTTAATTTTCAATTAGAAAACTTAATTAAGGTTAGTAAAACTATTATAATTAAGATTTAATGTTAATAAGATAACAGCTAGAAAAACGTAAAATTTTTCTATTTATTAATTTTGCAATACTAGGAAAAGTAAAAGAAGAAAAAAACTCTACTTTTGTTTAAGCGCTTTTCGTTTTCTCATTCACAGGAAATATAATCACATGCACCTAACATCTTCATATTTTAGCCAATCCTAAATCTCTTATCAAAATTATGAAGAATAATTAGTTATTTAAATGAAGGTTAAAAAAACTGGTATTGTTACCTGAAAAAGGTGATTTCCTAGAAATCAGATATAAAACATTGCCTCTAAGTATTTTTGACCCTGCCACTGAAGGCATTATTGCTATTTGAGTAAATTTAAATGTATGACCAAGTAGTTATGATTTTAATGTCCAACAGTCATATGTTTCATTACAATTTAAATTTTATCATAATTTCATTCTCAGAAATTTAGTGATAAGTGGCTGAATCTACTAATTAATGAGCTTACTTGCCGATAGACTCTGTTTAAGAATTTTCTTTTTTTTTTAAATATTTATTTATTTTCGTTCATATAATTTATTTGGATGATAGATAAAGCTGGCGCAAAAATGAAATTTCAGTGAACCGTTGAATGTCGATTAAAATATATTACTTTTACATAAAAGAGCAAAAGAAAAAATCTGACCAAGCATCACTTTATTTTTCTTAATTAATCTAAGCAATCAAAATTTCTATTGTCACCTCTTGGTTATGATTTATATATGTGACTTTGATAAAGTGAATTTAATATTTTTAACCAGTGATTTTGACAGTAATTTTGAACTACTGTATCTATACTAAAGTATATAAATAGGGGAGAACTTAATTAGTTTATTTATTTATTTTTATATTTATAATTTTTATGTTATTTATGTAATTAACTCCCTTACTAATTTTTTCCTTACCATTAACAGAAGAAATAAGTGATACTGAAGAGGATAATCGAAAACTATCAACCAAGGAAAGATTACAAAAATACAAATCATTGCTTGAATCCATCAGTGAACAAGAAAAAGAAAAAAGTGGAGAGAAATATGAAATGGAAATTACTTGGGAACCTGGTAACTCTTTTTGCATCTCTTTTCTTTTGTTAACATATAGTTTTCTTTTTTTTTTTTTTTTTTTTTTCCCCTGTCAAAAACAAGGCTGTAATGCATTTTTACATATAAAATAAATTTTGGCTTTGAAAATAGTATAACTTTTTTTAATCCGATCGAAAGTGCTGGCTTGAAATAGAATTCCACTCTCTAGTATTATTAGTACTCCATTTACTAGCATGAACTATTACCTGTGTGTAGTTAGTATTAAAAATTATGTATTGTGCCTAAAAAAAAGGCTTTTTAATCTATGATTCTCTTAATTTTACTTACTAATATGCAATTTTTATTAAAAACAATTACTTAAAAAACATAGATTTCTGAAGTCTTCACTGAGAAAACTATTAAAGCCATTTTTTTTTTTTTTTTTTTTCCCTGTCAAAAACAAGGCTGTAATGCATTTTTACATATAAAATAAATTTTGGCTTTGAAAATAGTATAACTTTTTTTAATCCGATCGAAAGTGCTGGCTTGAAATAGAATTCCACTCTCTAGTATTATTAGTACTCCATTTACTAGCATGAACTATTACCTGTGTGTAGTTAGTATTAAAAATTATGTATTGTGCCTAAAAAAAAGGCTTTTTAATCTATGATTCTCTTAATTTTACTTACTAATATGCAATTTTTATTAAAAACAATTACTTAAAAAACATAGATTTCTGAAGTCTTCACTGAGAAAACTATTAAAGCCTTTTTTTTTTTTTTTTTTTTTGTAGCTACCACTCTTTTTCTAGGGTTAAAAATCTGAATCCATCAAAAAGCATTTCATTATTTAGAGATAATAAGCTTTTGTCAGATATCACAGCTTATCAGCATACTTAAGGCTCGACCCTTCTACCATTAAAATTACCTCTTAGTTCAAGAAAATTTGTGCACTAAATTATAAGTTATTCACTCACTCCATTTTTTTTATTTTGTGCACTGCACCTGATTACAGTATATTACAAAACTTAATTGACATTGTATTTAAATTAGGTATGAAAGAAAAAACTGAAAATTTGGTGAAAGAGAAGCTTGAAGAAAAATCTTACACTCCATTTGAAGAGTTACAAAAGAAAAAGAAAGAAAAGCAAAAATTAAAGAAAAAGGTTAAAAAAGCAAAAACTCATGAGGTATATAAAAAAAAATTTTACCTATATATTTTCTGTAACTTCATTTTTTAATTCTTTATTTTACAATTACTTTGTTAAATACATTTCAGTTTTTATTAAACAGTTATCTGTTTAATTATAGTTTTATTTATATTATAATATAGAACATATCATCACGTTTACATATTACATTAAATTATTATTGTCTTTTAAAAATCTAAGCCATAATATAAATTAAGCAACCAAATTATAATGCTCCAAAAAGCTTTGAGGACTTTATTTGCCCATTGGATCTTAAGTTTTATTACACTAGCTGTATATAGAAAATGAATTGAATATAAAACAGCTCATAATTAATTTTATTGTATAGTAGTGAAAATAGTTCTAGCAAAAAAAAATTAAATAGAAAATGTTCGAGCAGTGTCACACAGTTAGATTAAGATAATCCACTTTGTGATGATGACACACCTAGGTTTAATTATGAAATCCATAGCATTAAGTTAAGAAATAAAACTGACACATTAGCTGATTTATTAAGCAGTATGAAGTAGTATGTATTGGTATTCCAGATCAAAATAAAACAAACCAGTACCTATTCATTTTTCTTTTCTTAATTTCAGCTTTTTTTATTATGAACTTATTATTGGCGTGTAAAAAAAATTCTCAAATTTGCATTTCAAATTAACTAAAAATGAATATTAGGATTAATAATGCTTAAGAAATAATAATTTTTAGTTCAATTATTTTTTTCAATCAAAAGTTTATAATGAAAGTTATTGTGCAAAATAAAAATCATCATACCAATTTCTAAAATCCACAAAATTTACATTTTATCAAAAAATAAACAAATGAATATGTGCTGTAAAAATTTTGTTCTTTATATCGTAAAAAAGTTTCATTCCCTATTGATTTAAAATGATAAATAAATATTGACAATTGTTTTTTGCTCTCACTTATCTTGATGTATACAAGTTAAGTAATTTTGTGAAGACCTAAAAATAAAGTATTTAAGTGATGTTATTGCACAATTGAATATTTTGTAACCATTCATATTATAGTATCAAAAAGTAAAAAAAGCTCTATATATCAAGCTGATACTTGAGTTTTCAGTTTTTTGCCTTTCCTGTAAATTAATTTAGTCGGAGCTGACCACTTTTAGAACTCATTGATTAAATTATTATCAACTTTTTTGTTTCAAATTGAAATTGGTTTATTTTTAGAATTTTGGTTGCCTTTCTCGATGGAGGAGAAAAGGCATTTAGCTTCTAACTTAGAAATTATATGGGAAACAAAATATTTTCTAACTTAAAAATTTTATTTTTTTCTAGTCGGAGGAGTCAGAGGATGAACTATCCGACATGAGCAGTTCTGATGCCTCTACTGGTAAGCCATAATTAATAATTGTAAAATTTAGTGTTTATCATTCATAAAACTGACTTAATAATATCTGATCATGAAATTGTTGATAATATTTCTCATTGATTCTATTTTGTGCAGTGTTGTATTGATTAGTTCAGATTCTATTCATCTATTGTAGCACTAACATCATATTTTCTTATTATTAAAAACTATTTTCTGTTATTGCGCATGATTGTAATAATTTGACATGAAATTCATAAAGAAAGAAGATTCACTCATCTAATATGGATTAATGAAATATGAATTCACACAAAAACAAATATTAAACCTTAATCCAGTAGAAAACCAATTATCCAGAATGCTCGGGACCATCACTATCCCGGATGTCTGAATTTTCTGGATTGGCTAAAATAAAAAAGTAACGTTAATCAATGTTTTATCGAACTCAAATTACAATGAAAGAGAGTGACACATTTTAAAATAAGAAGGAAAAAAAGAAAAGCTCTCTTAAATTTAATAAAAAATAACATTCAAAAGAATAAAGACAGTTACAAGTTTAGACAAAAATATATATATATTAAAACCCTGTATAAGACAGGATATTATAAGATCAACTGAATTAAAAAAGAAACTTAATCTTAATATTTATGAATAAAAAGAACTAATTTATTTTGAACTGTGGAAAAGGGGAAAAAAACTCAAAATGTAGTAGAATTAGAATTTTAATGCTTCATCAAGTAATATTTTGCTATTAGTAATAAATAATCATATGCTTAGATTAATAAACAATATTCTCCTTAATTTTTTTTTTATAAAAGCAGTTGATTTTTAATGAAAGCAGATGTAATTCCACATCCAAAAAAACTGGCAAATGATACCAGGCTTCTGAAGAATCAGAATTTATCAAGTTGAAAAATATTGTTTCATTAATTAATGGATAAATATAACAGGCAATTAAAAAACGTTTTGTTCATAATAAATAATTGTAATAATAATGTATAAATCTAATGTATAATAATGTAATAATAATAATTGGATTATTTTAATTCCCTAAACCCCAATTATGATATTACGAAAAACGGAAGAGTGAAAGCCAACAATTTGATCAAGAGTCAAATTCTCTGACAATGATAATTTCCAGTTTTAGGGAAAAATTGCGTTTCCTCCTGACAATTTTCTATGGACTTAAGAATCCGTCGTTTTACTTTTAGACGATATAATTGTTCAATTTCTGATTCTAAATTTAATGGGATCCGAGTTAAGAAAAAATTCCTACTTATTTATTATTTTATTTTTAAAACGTCTTGTTCTTATAAGGAGTGACAAAACATAGTCACGTTTTTAATTAAAGGTTGCCATTTTTTTAAATATTTAATCCTCTTTTTTTAAATAATGCATTTAAAAAAACGAACTACTTAAATTTGGATTCTAACAAATGTTTTATAAGTCTCTTTGTAATCATTCAATTGTACCGATAATAAAAATTTATTCTTATTTATTTATATAAATTATTAATTTTAGTAGTAATAGTCCAGACAAAGCTTGATGGGTTTTGTATCCCACCTAGTACAGTCAATTATGTTTATAATTGACGAAATTTTTCTGATTATTTTTTAAATTATTAAATTCAGCTTAACTGTATTCCTACTATATAATTGAATAAAAAAAATAGTGGTATTTTATGTATTTCCATTTCACTTTTTTTTTTTTTTTTCTACTTTTCCTTAGTGTAAAGTGAAGGGATATAAGTAAGGATATAATAATAGGGTGAAGGGATATAAGTAAGGATATAATAATAGGGTGAAGGGATATAATAGTAAAGTGAAGGGATATATTTTTCTTTTTATTTCCCTTTCTTTTGTTCACTGATATGCACATACAATGCATTACCCCCCACCTCCTTCTAAATCAAAGAGGAAAATGAAATCAGCATGTCACTCCTTTATATTTGATTGACAGCAGCTTATCAGAAAATAAAACATTTATCCCTTTTCTGCCCCTTCTGGATCTATGTAGGAAATGAAAGAACTTGAAGGAAAAGAAGTTCTTCAAGGTCCCAGAAGAAATATTGAAGTTTTCTCTTGAGAAAATAAATACCCCCTTCCCCACATTCACCTCTACTCTACTTCAAGGATGTCTCAAATTTCCGCTTTTTTCCTCAATCATTCTAGTTCAAAATGGCGGGATAACCGATCAAAATTTCCCCCGATTTTTTGGATACCAGGTAAATGGTTCTGTATGTAATTGTAATTGCTATTGACACATCACAGTGGGCACCATTTTTTAACATGTATATTTAACATAATAACAGTATTAAATAATTGTTTGTTTAAAAGTAACAATTATACAAAAACTGTTATCACAGAAAATGTTTTTTATCACAATGTTTTTTAAATGTTACTATTTTATTAGCTGTAAGGGGGGAAATCACTTCATTATCATTTGGGCTTGTAATATCTTAGTTTTTTTTTTTTTTTTTCTTTTCCTAGTTGTACGTTTTTAATAATTTTTGCATTTAAAGAATAGTAACTTCTTCTATTCTTCTTTTAAATAAGAGAAGAATATTTGTTGATAAATTTGTCAATTGCAATGTTTATCTCAACTTCTCATTTAATAACACTAGGTGCTTTTTTTATTTAAACGTTGTGATAAACATAATTAGTTGTTTGGTACTAAAATTATTTTTTAAAAACCATCATAACTCAGTTGTAAATTTCTCTAGATGTGATTGTAAGTGGGTGAATTATTGATGAAATAATGAAGTATTTATGAAAGATAATGAAGTATTGATGATGAATGATTACAAAAATTTTCTTTAAATAATTTTAAAAGTATAATTAAATTTTTTTTCTTATCTATTGAAATTATCTGTATAGTATATTTCTTGCTTTTTTTTATTTGTTGTCGTTACAAATCCCCCTGGAAAAGGAAAGCCTAGACCAGGTCCAAGGCCTCGTCATGTCAGTTCTCCATATATCTGCAGAAAGTCCAGATCAACCAGCAGCTGCTTAAAAGAAGCACCAAGGCAAAAAAAAAAGGTGATCAGGACTAGCAGGTTGTGAGCAGGAACAAGGTTGAAAAGACTTCTCCCCATTTTGAAACCTTAAACACTTAAGATAGCCACTACAAAATCTGGCCATGGCTGATTGGAAAGGCCGAAGGCTCGCAGCATGTTAATGATAGGCCAGGGCAGTTGCCAGCATACGACTGATGGGATGGAGTACGGCGCCACACTGGAAGCAAACTATGTTTTCCCAGTGTGGATCTCAGTGAGAGTAAGACGGTTCTAACAGTCCTTAAGAAGATCACAGCCATTCTTGGCGAGCACATCGGCTGTCTCATTGCCCTGTGCCCCGACATGCGATGAGATCCATTTTTTTATTTAAAAATATTGATGTTATGGAAACTTTAAAATGTATAATTTTGACTTTTTGTGTTTTTTATACTTAATTTGATACTTTTCATTTCCTGTAGACAATTATGGAGCATGCTTCTTACCAGCCAGTTCTCAAAACAACATATCTTTTTAATGTATAGTTTCATGTGTTTAAAGAAGAGTTTCAAAAACAGTTTTTTGAGTCACTCTAAATTAACAATCAGTTGATGCCCTCAATTTTTAATTGATTAGCACATATTTTTATGAAAAAGAAAAATTAGATGCTTTCAAAATAATAATTTTTACTGAGCCTTAACTATGTTTCACAAATTTGTCAAGTTTAAATTAAAGATAGGAAAATTAAAAAATTTCCGGAAAGATATATTTATATTATATGCATATTTTTACTTTATTTCAGATATGAAAATCAGCAACACCAAGAAGAAAAGCTCTAAAACAAACGTAAGCTCCGTTTTGTTTAATTTTTTAATTGAATAGAGGCATAAAACTATTTCAACAGATCTACAATTTTCTGCTCTTTTCAATGAGTTTCTATTCTTTTTAAAAACAATCACTTTGTCAAGAAATTTCTCTATTATGCGATTTTTTAAAATTTATAAAACCAATCAGAATTCAATTTAAATTTGTGGATTGATAAAGATTTAGGTTAAGAGCCATTTCTTATTTGTTCATTTGTTCTGTTAAGTTATATGTTCCATCAATCAAATTGACTTCGCTATGGTTGGTTTTGTCATATTTATTGCGACTAGCCTGTCCTTGATGGTTTATTAGTAATAAATCTATCTATGTTAAAAATTTAAAACTTGCAGTTGAACATTATGTATTATTAAATTTGATAAGATTCACCCCAATTACATAATTTTCAATATAAATAAATGTTAAGTGTGCTGACATTTTGAAAATTACAAAAGATGTTTTTACAGATGAGCATTTTTTCGTTCATATTGTTTAATTTTTAATCATTACTTATTTTGTTCAAAATTATATAAATACTTTTCTTTTCTTTTAAATAGGAATCTTCAAATATATTTGCAATTTTAAGCATTGTACTGAGATGTGATGTTGAAAATATTAAAGTATACTTAATAAATGTTATTACTAATTTTGAGTAAGATTGAACTTTAAAGGTGTATGACTTATCTGCTGTAATTTTTTTCTCAAAAGGCTCTTCACAGGACAATGAAAATGTAAAACTGTTGAAAGATTTCCAATTTAATTTGTAAAGAAAAAATCAAAAATATTTTTTTTGCCCGCATTTTTTCTTCTTCAAAACTTTCATATAAAAATTCCAAAACAAACTTGAACAGTTTGCCTATTTCACTTGGAAATTGCACGACTTGGGAAATTCAATGTGGAATTGAAACTTGGTATTTTAGTAGTGTACAATCACCCTTTAAAATAATTAAGTGCGCTAGCCAGCCAATTCTGAGGATAAAGCATTTGAAAATTTCCAGATTGGAAAAAAATGGGTATTTTCATGTGGCCTCAAGTTTTTCTGGACTGGCCTCATATTGGCGAATCCTGACCAATATCCTCACTTGTTTCTTTTCTTTTTTCTTTCTAAACAAATTTTTTGGAGTGATTTATAGGAAATGTGAATAACTTTAAGTTCTCCTTTTACATATATATCCAAATATATGTTTTAACTCTGACTTGCTATTGAGTATGAAGATAAGTTGCCAGTTTTTATCATAGGAAAGTAACCTCCTAAGTATGAAAAAGCTGTTACTAATGTTTAGATTAGTTTAAAATATCTAACATAGACTCATAAGTTTAATAATTTTCACTATAAAAAGTTCAAAATTCAGGGATAAGATTTTTCTGCTTTTGTCACGAATTTCGGCCTTTTTAACAAAAACTCTAATTCTCTAAAAGTTTCGGTTTTCTTTTTTTATAAATATCCCGTTTTTTTTTTGTTTTTTTTTTTTTTTTTGAAAATGCAGTCGTTGAAATAAAATAATATTTATTTACAATTTTCAAAGATAAATAGAAAATTCAAACTACGTCCTAGCTGCTAACCCTTCTGCATTTTTACTTATTTTAGCTATTGTCTTCGCTTTTGCACACAGAAAATAAGATTTTCCGTATTTTTATCAGTCTGCCGGATAGCTCGTGTTTTCGTAATTCAGACATTGCTGCTTCCTGTTTTCTAGCATGAAAGCAAACGAAAAAAAATAATATAGAGGTGGATTTGTGGTGAAAATATTTATTTGCTCATTCAATTAATCTTGCAAATTTTTATCTATTATGTCTAAACAAAAACAATGCAAACAAGCCTTTTAGAAATCCCAAGTCCATACTTTCTGACTATTCTCATCCCTGAAGTTTAAGTCAATATTAGTATTGTTTGAAATTAAGAGACATAAATATTTATTAAGTTTTAAACTTTTTTGTTTAGGACGAATTGTATCTAATATCAGATTCCAAGAAAGTAGATGTTGAAAATGACCAATCAACCAAGGGAAAGAAAAAGAAGAAAACCAAACAAGAAGCTAAGGATGATTTTAAGGTAATTTGTTTAGTCATATGACAAATAACATTGTTTTTCAAAAAAGAAAAAAAAAAATTACTGTTGAGTAAGGTAACTTTCTTACACCATCCTTTTCAAAAGTAGAAAATCCTCATTAATACCTTGGGCATATCATCAATAAATGCTTCACTAGTTGCCCTTCTTTAGCCAGCATCGGATGTATAAATTCCTCAACTCATAAATTCAATAAGATGGTGTGACTGCCACACTACAATGTTAAACACATATTGATTTAAAAATCCATCTGTGCAAACTATTTATATTGACTACATTAATGCTCTACACCTGTGTTTCCAAAACACTAATTCATGTTAAATCTATTAAATGTATTCTTCATCATACTATACGTTTGACATAATTTGTCTTCTATCCTTTAGATGCTGTTTCAGCAATAATTCAAAGTAAAAACCATGCAATTTACTGTGTATTACTCTTTTGATTGAACTTCTCAAATCACGATAGTAATTATTTTTATTGCAATAAAGAGTTTTAAAAACAGTTAAACTAAAAAGTCAAATCTATTAATAAGTTCAACTTATTTAGTTTGTTGACAAGTTATAAAACATTCATAATTAAATGTGCATTTTTCATTTACTTATCACCTGTTATATCTTTGTTAATTGTAGTTACTTATTATTTTAGGTCAATGTAAATGATCCTAGATTTTCTGCAATATACACTTCACCATTATTCAACATAGATCCTTCTGATCCTCATTTCAAGAAAACTCCAGGAAATTTGGCTATAATTGCAGAAAAGCAAAGAAGATTAAAAAATAAAAATGGTTCAGCAGAAATAAAAAGCAATAAGAAGTTAAAATACAGTTGATCTTTGTACAGATACTTTCTAAATTATAATATATAAATCATTTTTTATATTACTAATATTGTTTTCATAAATATATTTGTGAAACTAAAGTCTTTGTCCTTTTTTCTTTTTACCTTTGCTCCTCAACCTAGTCATATTCAATATGATTTCATAGTATAGATAGAAATCATACATGTTGCATAGTATATTTATTAATTTCAATAGAATTATCTTAACACACTGTACTGTTGACAAAAATAATTCTTAAATTTTGGGTATGGTTAGTTAAAAAATTTTTTTAGAAATCTTAATGCATTCAGAATCCCTCAGAGAAACATTTTATTATTTTTCTAAGAGATATTAATTAAGTTGTTTTTAAGCAAAAAAAAAAAAAAAAAATGCTTACTTTTGTTTATTTTTATCCGAGATGAGGAGTCTCGTGATTTTACATGATCTGAGGTCAGGAGTGACCATCTGCCGTTCATTTACAATTGTTGAGGTGTAAAAGGCATTATATTCTTGCCTTCATTTAAATTTTTGAAATTAAAACTAACTATTTTAGATGGTAGATAACTATATGAGTACAACGATGTGTATAATAAATTGGGCCCTATTGTTGCTTAATGAAATTGTGGGTTTAATATAACTTATTTGTATAATATTGTTAAATTTCAATAGTACCCACTGTAACATTAATAGTTGATAAAATTTTCTAGATGTTTAATTAAATACATAAACATTTAGAAGGAAAAAATAATAATTTTTGGATTCAGGTGAGAATTTCCAATAAGTTAAGATTGAGAATTTTAAAAAAATTTAAGAGATGCTGTAATTATCCATTGTTAAAAATTTACACAAATTTGAAATTACTGTTTTGTAACAAGGAAAGATGGTTATAGAAATTACAAAGGTTAACAACCAACAGCCAGCATAGCCATTAAAGATGTGACAAGCACAAGTAATTTTTTCAGTACAATCCCTAATATAAAAAATTACCTGGATTAAAGAACAGTATTTGCTGGGTAATATTTAGAGGTTTTCTTGTAGCAATAATTCTCTGTAATTAATAGGAAGCCTTGTTAGGTTCACTGAAAACATACTCTTCACAAAATGAGATTGTTATTATTTTTTTAAATTCTAATTGAAGCAAGTAAGGCAAATGTTATAGAATAAGAAGTAACTTTAAAAAGGAAATCTTTGTGAAAAGATGCCTCTTAGTTTTAATAAAAAACATGGTAACTTTTTAAACTGCAATGAAACATAAATGATTATGTTGAATACTGACCTAAAACAAAATAAAGATAACATTTCCAAACTAAAAAAAAATAATCATGCATTTAATAATTCTTAGGAAATTATTAGAATGTATGCCTATAAGCCTGTATGAAATTCCTTATAAAATAGTCTTATATTCATAGTTGGCATTTTGAAAGAAAAAATTCTTTTACATTTTTATTAAATTACACCAGTTATAGTTAATCATTTCCTCCAAAACAGAATTGAAAAGAAAGCAACTAGTTCTATAACTTTTAAATGTAACCACTTTAGAAACACTAAAAAAAATTTTTGCAAAAAAAAAAAAATATTAAAGAGACTCAAAGATTGAAATAAAAAGAAATAACATACAATGAAACAATTTAATTAGCTTTTATTAACGTTTTATTTGTTTCTTTTTTATTCTATTTTTAACTCCTTTTGATTCTTCGGTATCGTCATCATCATTTTTATTATAGCGTTTCCTCTTTTTGTCTTTTCCTTCAAGTTCTTTCATTTCCTACATAGAAAAAAATCCAATTAATTAATGTTTAATTTGTGATATTAAAGTGAAATAAATTCATGAAAATAAAAAAAAAATTTAATTGCATATTTATTGCATAAATTAAAGCTATATTTATTATAAAGAAATGAAATTGTTTTCATAAATTGAAACAATTACTTAATACCTTATTAGAGCTAAGTCTATCAAGTTTTTTAAATTAGTGAAAAACTATATGTATTGACTATTCACGGAATATTACTTTCAAAATTCTAAAAAAAAAATGAGAAGAAATTTCAAATCAGCGTTATTTGATTACTAAACAACTATTAACTAATGAAATATAAAAAAGCTACTGATTATAGTGTATTCATCCTTGATATTGGTATCTTGCCTATAACTATAGTCTATCTTACTTATAATTTAAAGTGATAGCATGGGTGACTGCAATTTAAAAGACATCTCTCGACCAAATTAAACTATCAAAAGGTTGTAAATAGGAAGAGGAAATTTCGAGGATGCTTTTATCCTCTTTACTTAATTTTTAAAAATTATCTGTGAGATATTTACTCTAATCATCAGTATCTTTCAATATATGCAAAATGCAAGGCCGTCACCCCATCTGAATTATAGATATGAAGTGTGTGATATTTTAGATACTTTTAAATTTTTCTTAAAAAAATTTTCTAAATTGTGTAATTTACTGTTTTTGGGCAATGTGGGTTATCAGAATTTCTTTAGCATCATCCAAATTGGTTTTAATCAATTTATTCAATCTATCTGAAAATATTACACAAATCGGGAAAATATCAAGAAGAGTTGGTGTGTATTTTTTACAAATCTGTAACATTTGAGCCATGATCCTGAACCTTGAGCAGTGAATGCAAAGGACCATATTAGCCTCTTCCCTAATATTAAAAATTTTAATAAGTAGGAAATTTGAAAAAGCAATTTTTCTCAGTCGTAAATAAAATTGCCAAAAAATTTTTTTCAATCATTTAAAACATAACGTTAGTGATGTTTTCTAGTGTATTTTATTGCCCAACCACTGGAATTTTATTGCCCATTCTTAAAACTAATTATTCCTTATTTGTTAAGTCGGGTTAGTTCAAGTAAAAAAATATGGATGGTATGTGAGAGCTACATCAATAATTTAATATTTTTAAAACTACCTGCAACCACTTTTGTTTTATATATATATAGGGTTTAGAGTTATGGTTCTGTAACATTTTTCTATAAACCTTAATAACTTTTCTATAAACCGTTTATGAGAGTTGTCCCTTTATGGGAAGGTAATCCTAATAATGAAGGTTAACACCGTAAATTGTTTTTAGAATCTTTTCAAAGATGTAGAAATTATTAAATAATTTACAATAACTATCGACAAGGATATTTATTTAAACTTTAAGAAAATTAAAAAAAGAATATATAAAGAAGTTTGATGTGAATACATAATTTTAGATGTAGATACAGATAAATGAATATAATTTTCCTATCAGCATACTCAAGTTGGACATATGATACCGAATAGGAGCTTTCAGTCCTCAGTCGGTTTCAACTATTAGGTTTACATTCCCTTACACTTACCTATCATTTGACATGGTTAATACCTTCTTGAAAGTAAATCTCCCAGGATTCACAGAAAAAAAGCAATGCCTACCTGTAAGTCAGGAAGACCTATAGAGTTGATTATTCACAATCGATCAGCTATCAAGTGTCTGAATAAATGTTTCATTTATATGAACACCTCAAAGATTATACTTCTGTTCTCTTTTTTACCCCAACTGTGTTAAATACAGTCTTTAAATTGATAAGAAAATTAAATAAATTTTCAATGGGGAAGTGTTGAGAGCATTTAGGATGTCATTTCAACTTGAGAGGTCTCATAACCTGTGTGGTCCAGATGAAAAAAAGACATCAAAAGATGCAGCTGTTCGAATTATTTCAGGAGAGCAGTATCATTTTCTTTACAAAGATAAGGCAAGTTGATTCTTCAGTAAGGAAATAGCGTAACAATATTTTTAATTATGGATAAGACAAAAAAATTTTATGCTTTAAAAATGGTAAAAAGTTGCATTTATACCCCTTGCAATTTAAAGCAGAAATAGTTTTTTTTTTTTTTTTTTCGAATTTAGAAAAAGTTGTCTGGTTTAAGAGATAGAAAATAACATTTCAGGGCCAAAATGACTGTCCGTGTCCAGTTACGGGGTTGTCCGTTTTGAGGAGAATGTACATAATGGTTTACTCATAGTATTTATGTGCAAATTTATTAGGAAAATTTCTTTATTGTGATAAATTTTAATTATGCTGTTAATAATATTTTAAGTGCTGATTATACTGAGAACAGTCAAACCTTATTTTAATGAGGTGAAATTTTACGTAGATACGATAAAAAATAAAGTATTTTACTTTGTTAGCTGTTAGGGATGCTTCAACAACTCTGTCCAAAAGTACCATAACTTCCTCATTTACAGTTGGATACAAATCAAGCTTTTTGCTAATTAATTCTTCAATTTTTAAATAAGTTTCCACCTCAAATCTATGGAGGGAGACAACAAAAGCATTAAAACAATTATAAAATACTTAGAAATTAATAATTGACTAACTTTAAAATGTAAGGTGAGGAAGGGGAAAACTTACTGAACAACAAATGTTATAGATTTTCCTCCTCGACCTGCCCTGGCAGTTCGACCAACTCTGTGTATGTAATCTTTTGAATGTGAAGGCAAATCAAAATTTATTACAACATCAACATGTGGTATATCTAAACCTCTAAAATAATAACAAAAATCACATTACCATTAAAGTAATTTAAGATAAAAATATAAACCAATATTTGCATAATCTTATTTACATAACTATTATTTATTTTACACTTAATTATTGCACATAAAATCATTTTCTACATAATTGTAAAAACAGAGAAAAATATAAACTTAGAATACAATAAAATTTTATCTTTCCAGTAGGGTTGGCTCACACAGTTTATATCAATAGATTTTTATTTCCGATGGATTTAAGTATAAAATATGTTTTGTCAATATCAAACATATATATTTTAAGGTTGTGATTTTTTTTTTTCCATCTAGTCGAATTTCTTTTTTAAAATATAATTTTCCAAAAAATGAAGAGTATGATACATGTGAATAATTATTTGATGTTCAAAATGGGAAGAAAAAAAAAAAGAGGTAAAAAGAAACAGTGGACAAGAATGGTAGGAAAGTTTATAGCTATAATTTTCCATTAGCTACACGTAAATAATATGCTGTTTAATTAGACACAGTTAACATTTTGATTAGAGATTAATTTTTATCTTTATTTAAATACACAAGCTTTTTGAAATTATAAGTAGTTAGTATAAAAAAAATTGATATATAGGGTTTAAGTTCTGTTTTTTACTCAAAGAATATTATTAGAGTTTTGGAACAGCTTGGAGGAATTTTTTTTCTTTGGGGGGGGGGACATTTTGGAGCAGAAGTTTTGTTTTTGAGCAGCTGTTCCAACCTTATATTGTTTATTTTAGTAATGATCACAGTATGACCAACATTTAGATCATTCTAAATTATCTACAAAATATTTTAATAAAATTTTCTTTCCATCAAAGTATATTTGTTTTGAAAATTGACATTTGAGTTCCCACAGATATGAAACTTAAAATACAAAATTTTATCTATACAGTTAAACCTTGTTAATATCAACTCGTACGGGTACAGAAAATATGTTCCCATTGTATCACGCTATCAGTTATGAAATTTTTTTGTTGGCAATCATATGTACATTCTATTATATCTGTCATCTATTTACATTTTGCTATCTTAAATTTCTTTATGAATACCTAAATTAATTTCAATAAATGTTTCCATTTTTCTCTCCAATAACTTCAATACATCTCATAATAAATACAACAAATTACTTTAAAATATTAAATAAAGGTATTAAGGAAGAAAAAAATATTTAATTCAGGCAAAAAGTGTGCTTACTGTATGTGCTCTATTTTTGTTTTTAATTCTATAGAAGCTAATAAAAAATTACTGAACAGCAACTAATAGGAGTTTCATTTCTTATAAGCACATGCTTTCCAAAAGTCTTCTAACTTATCAAATGTACTTATAAAATGGTTCGAATTCTCATTTTTAGAAAAATTTTAACTCCACAGGTCTTTGCCCTCAGCAATATCAATTTCTTAGAACAACCTATTATAATACCTAATTATAAGAGAGTGGGAGAAACGACTATCCATATTGAACAAATGATCAATATGGGAGGTCATTTCTCAGAAAAACATGCTTTTTTACATTCACACCCATGAGGCACTCCCATGAAGTGAAAGAAAACTTTATTCTTATTAAAGTACAAAAAGACTTTTGCTGTTTCCAGTAATGTTCCTTCTCAACAGATTCAATTTATACACTTTCATTTGACTGCTGTAATGTTGCAATTATAAACATTATAACAAAGCATTCAGAAGAAAAGAAATAATAAAAGTGCTTAAAAAATAATTTTTAGCGATTTTGTTT
This sequence comes from Parasteatoda lunata, assembly GCA_949128135.1. NCBI lineage: Eukaryota > Metazoa > Arthropoda > Arachnida > Araneae > Theridiidae > Parasteatoda > Parasteatoda lunata. The sequence continues at coordinate 105,060,591 of OX421974.1, read as the reverse complement.
AAAATAAATGTTTTTAATTTTAGAAAACTTTCTATTGGCTTTTATTACATATCAGTATTGAAAAAATTAGCTAATATCTTCACTGAAAATCACACTCTTTCAGAATGGCATTTATTTAATTATATTTTTAAGAAAAAGTTCATGCAATTTTTTTTATTTTGTAACTTATAATATTGATATTAGATATAATTGGGACACAAGATAGAACAAAAAATAATAATAATTCTCTCACTATCTCCCTTACACTTAGTTGAGAAGGAATGTATCAAGAATCAAACAACCATTTTTAAAAATGCTTAAATCAAACTTAGAATTAAGGTTTCATTAAAACCAAACAGGCATGGACACTCTAAAAAACACGTTGAGACATACTTTTATAGAAAATTACTCATAGAAATATATAGACAAAATATCCTGTTCACATATGTCAGTCTTCAAGTTTACTACATTTTACTGTTTACTAGCTAGTTTGAAAGACACTCAACATTTAATGTAGGTAGTGTAATTCAAGTAATTTTTATCAAAATATCAGTATGTTATGTCTCTTTGAATGTTTACATGTTAAGCTAGTTGAAATAATTTTTGTTCAACAATCAAATTATAAAATAGAAATTATGCCACGTGAAAAGATCTACTGCTAAGATCCAAATAAGTTGGCGGCTCTGCTTTTCTGACATTTCCTTTGAAAATAAAATCATGAACTATTTACCTGCTAGCAACATCAGTAGCAATCAATATTGATCTGGTTTTTCCTTTAAATTTTTGTAATGCACCAAGCCTTTTTGCCTAAAATTAGAAATATATTTATACAAGAAGCACATATATATGAAACTTCAATCTACATTTTCTATTACACACTATTAATTCAAATATAAAAAGAGCCTCCCTTTTTTAAGCTTTGCTCTTCAAGTTTTCAAGCTTTCTCCTTAGAAACCATACAAATGTATTTCTAATTGTATGGTTTCCAAGGTCACATACTAAATGATGTCTTACTTAAAATAATCTTTTATGCATTTTAAACAAACTGACACAATTATTTTTCATCTTTGATTGTTAGAGATGAAATTGCCTATTATGTTGTTTTTCTGCCTATTACTTTTTTTGACCATTAGGGCAATTTGAAACAGAATTGGTCACCATTCTCTATGATAAAGAGTGACAATTTCGTCAACAAGTCATGAAGTGTATAAACCACTTGTGACATTGAGTCACAACTTTCAATTAAATTTCATGTTTTAACATCCAAATCCTAATTTTAGCTAATTTCTGATACAAATCCTTAGTTCTTCACCTGTTTCCTCTCTCCCTTTATTGCTTCAGGCAATTGTGACACTCTCCCCATAAAATTCCTTTTCCATTCTTTTGACCTCCCTTTCCCTAGAATTTTTCCAACACCTGCTTATCGGCCCGTTTGATGTACACGCCGGTGCAAGGTAATCTGCATCTTGTTTCTTCACTTTCAATTGAGAACCCTTTTTTAAACGTTGAGTGTAACTCCTTAACTCAGTAATTGTAGGAAATTAAACTTTAACTTGCAATTTTTATGTAATTTAACTTCGACTTTTTCCAGAGAGTATAAATATCGGGCGCTAAAATAGATCGCTAGCATTTTCGAGTTCCTGATTGTCTCTTTTTACAGCTCTCTGCTTAACGGAGTATTAATTTTTCTTTTCCCTCCTCTCTGAGGTGTGGATTTTGTTTTGGTTGGAGATATGGCGTCCTCATCGCCATAAGCGGGCTTCCATCGAAGACCCATTTGCCATCCTTGTCATGTTTTTTTTGTCTGACTCCCGCAATTATACTCAGCCAGAATAACGTCGTCACAACATCCTTTCAGTAAAAGAAAATTTATAGATCCTCATATTTCTGTTTTTTTTTTTTGAGATGCGGTGTCCGCCTCCAGTGGCTGACTAGTTTTCTTTTATGTACCATGCCTTCCGCTCCAGATGCCCATCGCCTCAAAAGTGTACCAAAATCCTAAAAAATATGATGTGTGCAAAATGGTGTTTTTCAAAAATCTCCTCCCTCAAGGAAATGTGTGAAGCTGTGTTCTATTAATCCTCAAAAATAAAGAATTTTTGGTGAACAACATAATAGTTTCGTTACTTGACTACACCTGAATCTCTACATTGTGCACAAAGGATAATTTGTTAAGTCCACCACAACCTCCTCGTCATTGTTATTTCATAGAGGTATGTTTTTTTTATTAATTTTGTTACGTGATTACTGACCAGTCCTGGACTACCACTAGTTTCGTATCATGAGCCATAATTACTTCCTCTTAATAAGAAGAATGCAAGTTGTAAATTTTTAGTGTTTCACTTATATTGAAGTTCATTTTAATAGACCTTTTTTTAGTATTTTTCCAATACCCAGCAGTTACCGGTGCACCACTCAAACTTTGAAAGAGCAGATTTGAGGCAAGCCTACATTACTAAAAATTATCCACAATTAATAATAATAAAAACAATATTTGAAATTTTCTTACACAAGTGCTAGAAAGGCATGGTAAAAATTTACATATGAGTTGCACTACCCGATTCCCATTTGTCTGTTTTATGGTTAAATAAAAATGTCAGTATTGAATAAAATAAAACTTCATTCCATTTAGAATTAGAAATTTATCCTAGAGATTTAAATGTCACATAAACGTGCAATACCTGACTAAGTTTACCATGAAGTGGAATAGCAGTGAAGCCTAAGTTACGAAGAAGAAACGCAGTCCTTTGAGTATTAGCGCAAGTAGCACAAAATACCATTATAGAATCACCAGGCAATTCATTCAAGATATGAACTAAATAGACATCCTACAAAGAAATATAAAATTAGGATATATCTTATGATGAAATAATGAAAGTCAATTGAATTCAAAATATACAACTGAGGTATTTTTTCTGAATATCTCGTATATATATATATATATATATATATATATATATATATATATATATATATATATATATATATATATATATATATATATAATATTATTTTCATATTTTTTCTGAAGAATCTCATATCTGTAAACATATCTTTAACAGGATTTAGCAGAAGTTTCAAAATTTTGTCGCATAATAAGTTTTTGATTCACAGAAGTCCATGGACCGATGGTCTTGAGATATGTGGAAATTTGCAATAATTCTGGAAAAATCATATGCCCTGCTTCTAAGTTTGAGAACCAGAAGAATAATACAAAAATACAATACAATCAACCTGGAATACAATCAACCTGGTAATAGTTCGAGTTGTGACTCCTTACCTAATAAAATTTGTATTTGACAGTATAATCCAAATCAAACATATTTTTCAGAAAGACTATCACATTTCTTTATCACATTTTTAAGATACAAATTAAGAAGATAATTATATCTTTAAATTAGAATAAGTTATTTTAAAACATTCATTTTCATATTTTATTGCATGTCTAGATTGCTTTCAATGCATTCATAAAAACTTTTAACCTGACTATGACATACAGCTAATATTGATTTTCTCACTCATTCTCAGCTAAGTTCATGTAATTTAAAAACATAAAACTCATGTATTATTAAAAATATAAAACAAATTTTTAAGATTAAAAGGAATTAATGTTTTAAAAGGAAACAAACACAGTAAATAAATGAATAAATAATTTGATAATGAATAATAAAATAAAATATTAAGAAAATGTATAAAATATTAAGAAATGGAATAATATTAAGAAAATGGATGTCTTCATGAATGAATCTCTTAGAGATTAATGAGGTATGGCTTTATAGTAATAAAATATTTCACAAAAAAGTATTTTTAAATATTTAAATGAATATTTCTAAAACATAGAACAAGATCATTAAATAAGACATGAACTAAATATAATTATTAAAAAAAAAAACCATTCCGGCAAAAAGAACAACAATTTCATGAATTTGTTATCATCACCTTATGTTTCAGAGGCACAAAAACATAATACTGCTGCAATTTTTCAACTGTTTGATACTTCTTGGAAACTTCAACTTTGACTGGGTCTGAGAGTGATGCTCTTTGCAATTTCTGAACCTAAAGGAGATAAAAGAAAATAACTTTAAATATCAAAGTGTATATATAACTATAGTTAATATATAACTTTAAATAGATTGAAAACATGCATGCAAGCTTAAATACACTCAACTCAACTTAAATACACTCAAGCATAATCAAGTAAATATATACTATACAGCATAACTTATTAATAATGATAACATAGGGACTAATGCAATTAGGATGAAAACTTGAGACAACAGAAATTATCAAAATTTAAAGCTATAAAGTACAAAACTGGAAACGCTTAAAACGGTTTCTCTTGCATTGATTATTTACATTGATGAGAAATAATATGTGAGTTTTTATTAAATTGAATGCATTGAACACAACAAATATATGACATAAAACATGCATGAAATGAAAAATAATATCAATCACATATACATTATCTATTGATTCTATAGAAGTTTGCAAATTTTTTAACAAACTCTAAATATTTGGAGGAAAATGGAGGTGGTTTTATCTCTGTCATCCGTATTAGAATCTTTGCTTTACAAATATTCAGTTAACAATACATACACAGAGATACATGGACAGCAGAAATTGCACGAGGTATAGAATCTAATCATTAGTTTGCAACATCACCTTTTAATAAACATAATTCCTTTTCTTAATTTTCTCCTCTTAATAAACTAACTCATCTCATAATCTCTGTTACTGCTATAGTTTTGCGGTTTTTAAAATTTTAACATTGAGTGATTCAAGGTAAGTTATGTGTGAAAATATACATATTTTAAAGAGTATAGCCAAATTTTAACAAAAAATAAGCACTTTTTAGGCACTTTAAAGTTATTATATTTTATAAGACCCACATTTAACAGAATTTAATTATATAACTAAGCATTTAACCCACTGACGGTTCTGAACGTAAAAAGTCGCATTTTAACCTGCGGTCTTCTCTGCATAACAAAACCGGTTTTTCCATGTTACTGAATAGGGGAACTGTGTATAGAGGAGAAACATTCTCCCGATTTTACCCATTTCTTTAACAGCCAGTGGGTTAATTAAATAAATGAATAAGAATTATAGAGATAAAAAAAAGCTAGCTTACACTATTTTTTATTTAAGTTGTTTTAGCTTTTCATTGTTAACATTTCAAAAATTAAAAATCATCATTTCAGAAATTGAAACTCAGGAAAAAGAATTGCACCCCCACTCTGACCAATAAGGGGAACTTTTATTAGTTTATTCTTAGAAAACAAAAAATCTATTTTTAAATACAAAATACAATGCACAAAAAAAAAAAAACTGGCAAAAACAGTTGAACTTTTTCAAAGCTATCACATACTTTTTGTGTCATTGTAGCAGAATATAAATATGTTTTTCTTTCTCTTGGAATAGCTTTTAAAATCTTATCAACTTCTTGCTCAAAATCCATATCTAGAATTCTATCTGCTTCATCCATTATCTAGTGAAAAATAAAAAACATTTTATGGAATATACATGAATGAAAAGAAAATTGCATTTGTTATCTTACTTCAGGACAAAAAAATGAAATAAAGGAAAAAATTATTTTTTGTAACAGGGATGGTTTAGCAGTAATCTTTTCCAAGTAAAATTCTAAAATTTAAAACAAAATGCTTATAATGACACTTTAATAACAGTATTGAAAATCAAACATACATCAAGTTTCTTAGATTTTGACAAAATCATATACGCAGATCAATGGACGTGACTAATAAAAGTTTTTAGCTTTGTTTACACCTGTTTGGGTTAGCATGTGGTTTGTCATCTGGTGAGCAAAGTATACAAACACAACACCATACCATATCTTTTTAATGTCATAGAATAGCATTTCTATATACTATTTTTAAATTAGAGACAATCAAAACAATTTACTATTATTAAATAGTGTTCACATCAACCCTATATAAATCAAATGTCTAAGTAAAAAAATTGTCACTCATATTTCAATGCTGACTGTCATATTTAGTTAAGGTACCTTTTGATATCTGTCATACACTTATTAACTGCATCATACTTCTCATTAAAAATATATGTATGTAATCGTAAGTATGTGAAGTTCTAATTTATATAAAATTAACCACTGCCTCCAGCAGAGGGGAACCAACTCAATCATTTACACAGGGTATCATTTACACACGTCACAAAATATCGAATGAAACAAGGTTAAGGATAGAAAGATTTTTCTTCTTTTTTTACAGTAAAAAAAGAAGAAAAGTTGCAGGTTCAAGCTGAGAAAATATATATTGTCGATTTGTTTTGAGAGATGCATAACTTAAATTAAAAGCATGGCTCATTCAAAATTAAAATTAAAAGTTATTCCTGAATGGGAATAATAATTCAAAAACATTTTTACTTATATATCTAAAAATATTTCAAAAATAAAAGTTTATCACAACTTTATTACATTTCAGAATTATGTTTTAACAGTTAAAAAATAATTATTTTATTGTAGCATATACATTTGTTGTGGTATGAACATTCTTTACATTATTTTTAATTATTTTGTAATAGTTCACCATACTCAAAATTTAACAATTTTGAGTATGGTGAATTATTTCTAATGAGATTGAAAAGAAATTATACAAAACACTGTAATATGTTTAATTTCCTGTAACATATACGTATTAAAAATAAAGAGGTGTGTATGTATATTTTGAGAGCTTCAAGCAGTGCAGCTTTGTTATCAGTGCACACCAGTTTTTTTTAAAAAAATTTTCGCCAAGTTGGGCTATAGGTGATGATAATCTGATTTCAATTTGAAAGTAAATCGCAGAGTTATAAACAGAGTTGCAGGAGGTCATCAAAGTGGATGATAATGATGTGATCAAAGTTATGGTGGTGTAATGTTAGATTTGTTATTGAGCAAATAAGAATGAGTTCGTAGGTGACGTCTAGAACGAATTATTGGAGTTTCGGTTAAATTTGAAATATTTTTTGCTGGATTTAAATTTTTTAAAATCTGTTTCAGTAATGCATTTTCTGTGACGTTTATTTTTTGCTTTTGTGTGGGTTGAATGTTTAGGTGGGTATTATTGCTTTTTGCAAATACATCTGGACTTGATGTGAAAATTGGTTGTGCTGATTTAAGTAATTTATGAGTATGGAAGCGAAATTTCGAAAATTGCCAGTTAAGTTTTCTAAAGAAAAAACAAATGAATGGAATTACAGCTTTCAAAAGAGTTTTTATTGGAAATTTGTTCTTATTTTGTTTTATAAATTTTATACTGAGTGGTAAAAAAATGTTGCCTGGGAACATGATTTGAAATATATCAGCAGAAATGTTGTTTTATTAATATCTATTGTTGAACCTACACTGATAACTTTTAAAAGCGGTAGTGCTCTGAATACATTTGCCAGACATATCCTTCACTGATGTTTTTTTAGGGCTAACTACTACTGCTTAGGATAGTTTTGGCCAGTATTCTCTACAATGAAGTTCTTTTTAAAGATTAAGTGCTGCTGCCCAGGATTCACTTGTTCAGTATACTATTAACAAGGTGCATACTGGTAATAAAACTGTTGCTTAAGTGCAAAGACTCAGTATAGGTCTGTACTATTTTTCACTTATAAAATGCGTTAAAACAAACATATGTAATACTGATAAAATCATAGTTTTACAGGATTGCAATATTTCATTTTGTTCCAGGATGTTGCAAAATTGGCACCAATCAATGCACCAAAGCTGGCTGACAGAAAAAAAATCGACAACAAATAGCTGGGTACTGGTAACAAATTAGTGCTCAAACTTTCATTCTACAGATATGACTAACAACTGGAGGTTAGATAGTGACCAGAGATGCGTCACATCTTAAAGCTTAATTAGCCATTCTTTTATTAATTTTCTTTAATGACTTAAATAGTGATATTTCTGCACATTGAAGCCTATCAAGTGCCCTCGAAAGGCATTCATTTTTTCTGATGAGCATATTTTGGCAAAATAATTAGGAAAACCCACTTTTACTCAATTTCCTTCAAATTTTAAAACAATATTGAGGATTCTATTCCAGATATAAAAATAAGATCAGTATCAAATTCTCTCGCATTTAAAACCAAAGCAAGAACAAAAATATTAATAACACAATTTACAATAATTTTATAAATTCAAAAAGAATTTCCAGTTCATTTTTCACATAAGCTTAACTCTGTTTATTAAGTCGGATCTTTTATTCAAGCTTGGGGAAAACAATCTTTATTAAAAAGAAGTACTAAAGACAATGGGATTTCTAATAGATATAAGATTATTTGCATAGCTGCCAACCTTAGAAATTAAAAATTAGGAACACTATTTGTGACAAAATTATACGCACTGATTACGATACTAAGACAAAAATTTAACAATAAAATAATAACAATTATAAATATATATTTAAAAACCTTAAGTAAATTAGTAAAAAAAAAATTATAAACACTACCTTTTGTGGGAAATTTATAATATTATTTATATTATTTTATAATTAGAAAAGCCGGAATAATAGTTTAAAAACAACAAGTACCACCTATTAATATATAATTATTCTTCTCTAAATTATAAAGCAAAGGTAAATATTAAACTACATCACAAACAAATATTTCTGATGCAAGAGTTTAAATACTACAATACATTTTTTAAAAAATAATAATAGTTGCTTAAGATTCAATTTAGTGAAATGATCAGCAACAGCTATTAGAATAGTATTTTCCAATAAAAAGCTACTAAAAATTACTTCTGCACAATAATTACTGGGAGCGTGATTGCAGCTATCAGAACAAGGGATTGGTTTTAAAGCAAAAAGACTGCAATTTTACGAAAATTTGGATTTTTTTTTATAAAAATAACAGATTTTCAAAATTTATTTAAAAGTTAGGAACAAATCCAAAAAATTCTGGACAGTTGGCAGCTATGTATTTGGGTGTCTGTTTAATTGATCCAGCCTTATGTTAGGGATTAAATATATATATATCTTTAGTTCTAATTCAGATTTTTTGGTAATCTTTGTTCTAAGGTTTAGTTTATATCTTATGAACCCTTTACAAAAGAAGAATTTGAGAATGCTTTGAGGCACTTAAAGCGTGGCAAAAGTGCTGGACCTGATGAAATTTTACCCAAATTTATTCTCGAACTTGATTTGAATGCCAAACATACAATTTTTCGTTTCATAAACAGAACTTGGGGTGGCACCTTTCCGAGCTTTTGGCGAAAGGCTAACATTATACCAATCCTAAAACCTAACAAAAACCCATCTGATCTTAGCTCCTTTAGACCTATCTCACTGACTTGCATCTTGAGCAAACTTACTGAAAGAATGATTGTAGATCGACTGCAGTTTTTCCTTGACTGTAATGGATATGTCTCTGAGAGACAAGCCGGATTTAGGAAAAACTTTAATACTACAGAACAAATTACTAGACTAAGTCAACTGATAAAGGATGGATTCCATAGGAAACAAAGCACCCTTGCGGTCTTCTTTGACTTTCAATCTGCTTTTGATCGTGTCTGGAGGAAGGGTTTGCTTAAAAAGCTCCGCCAGATTGGCATTACAGATCACCTCTATAAATGGATTTTTGACTTCCTTAGCCAACGCTTTGTGAACGTTCAATACGGAAATGCAAAATCGGGCTTTGGGCAAACTGCTCAAGGTCTCCCACAGGGATCTGTTCTGAGCCCTGTGTTATTCAATCTTATGATAAATGACCTCATTTATACCATTTCAAATACCTGTCCAGATGTTCAGATACTTTTATATGCCGACGACCTAGTCATTTGGACTACGGGCACTGATTTTTTAGCCCTTGAGAAGACTATGAATGCCTTGGACGTCCTGTTTAAATAGACTAAAGTTAATGATTTTATTTTAAATATTGATAAAACTAACTTTGAGCTTTTTACCTTAAACACTAAACATCGTCAAATCATTTTAAAATATAATGACAAATCTTTACAGAGAACTAATGGTGCAAAGTACTTGGGTATCATTTTAGACAGCAAACTCAGCTGGAACAAACAGGTCTCTAAGGTCATTACAAACGTTTCTGACTGGCTCACTTTATTAAAAATACTGGCTGGAGTTAAGTGGGGAGCTTCACAAGACGTCTTAATTACTACTTCTAATTCTTTTATATGACCAGTTTTTGACTATGGTGCTGAAATTTTAATTCCGCCTCTAAAGCAGTTTTGTCAAAACTTGATGTTGCTTAGAATAATGCCCTGAGGATCATTACAGGGGGTGCTTTTTCAGCACCTGTTCTTGCTATGGAACTGCAGATCAGCATTGGACTCTCTACATCAGTGATTCTCAACCACTGTGCCGCGGCACTTTTGTGTGCCATCAAATTCTTAAAATATGCCGTCAGTTTTTCCGGTCCGATCAGTTTTTCCGGGAAAGATGAGATACGCAGCTGCAGCTCTTGACCTTGTGTTTCCCGTCCGGAAGGGAGTTTCCCTTCAAGCAGAACTTAAAGCTGCTGCCATTGCCACCATCAACAAGAGATACTCCAGCGATGAGTGGCTACACATCTACACCGATGGCTCTGCTGAGAGAGCTTCTGGACAAGCAGGCTCAGGTGTTTTCTCCAGATTTTTCCAACTCAAAAAGCCTCTCAGTTCAAACTCTGACAATTTCGATGGAGAAATATTCGCAATATACCTGGCTCTCCAAAAGATATTAGAAAGACCTGAAAATAGATTTGTCCTCCTCATCGACTGCCAGGCCGCAATTCACACTGTTTCAAAATATGTTCTACTCCCTACAGCCATTGAATTCGATTGTAAAAACATTATTAATGTTCTTCTGTCTAGTGGAAAGGAGATAACTCTCCAATTGATCCCCAGCCATTGTGGCTTATGGGGTAATGAAAAGGAAACTAATTTTTTTAAAAATTTATTTTTTTCTAAAAAAGTCAATGGTAATAGATTGTTAAACTACTTTACTTTTAAATAGGGTTTTTTTTTTTTTTTAAGATCTAGAAAATATTTCTTTGTGATTTTCTCTGCTAATCTTATATTCTATTGATGTTTATAGGATGCACAAAACGATTGATGAGTTTAATTCCACTGCCTTGTACTTTATCTATACATTTTAAGGAAAAGCAATGAATCAGGTTTGTGTAAGACCCCTTAATTTGCACTTAAAATACTAATACTATAGATTCAGTGCTCTTACTAAAAGTAATAAAGGCTGGAATTGCTAGACAGACAGGAAGTTCGGATAGAGAGGACAATGTGGAACTGCAAAAGAGTGAGTTTATGTAATCTGATCAGCTAGTAAAACTATGCTTAACAATTAGCATTTGTAAAGTGTTACTTTTATTCTCAGAAATTGAAATCAATTAGGATAATTCGAATTTTCTAATAAAAATCACAGAAAATCAAAACTATATATTAATCTATTTGAAAATTATATTGTAATTTCTTTGAGAATATCATGCAACCTTCAGTAATATATGTATTAAATGAACAATATAATTAAAATAAAAATTGCTGATTTTATGTTAACGGCTCATAAATTATTTATAACAAAATCTTTTATTTTGTTTAAATATGTCTGATTACATGAAACAGGAAAACATGATTTTCTATACAGTGTTCTCCCTTGAGCTGCCATACCTTAAAACCACTGCTTTTTTTAAAAAAAAATTTCAGGAAAAGTACTTGTTTAAGTACTGAATACAATATTACGTATTTTGATAAATTTTAATGATGTTAAGTGCCCCACCCGTTTTTTTTCTTCCCTAGGGAGAACTCTGTCTATCTATTTAATTTACTGAATAAAATGAAACTGCACATGATGATGAAATTTATGGTGATATGAAAAAAAAATTTTTTACTTAAAGACATACTAAATAATGCCTAAATACTATTGTAACAGAATAATTAATAGTAAATTTAATAATAAAAAGTAGCAGAAAAAATAATAAACTATATATACCAGAAATTTCAAAGCTTTAAGGTTAAATCCCTTTGTATTTTCAAGATGATCAACCAATCTACCAGGTGTGGCTGAATAAGAAAAATGCAATAATTCAATAGTATTTACAAAATTATCATTAATATCAAAATTAACAAATGAAAAAATAAGTACAACATTTTTCAAAATGATCAAGACATTTTTTAAAACAGTATGCATACACTAAATTACTTTTTAAAAGGGATAGCAAATATAACTTGCTTTAAGTCTTAACTTGTTCTAAGCTCAAAAAAGAAGTATAACTTGTTCCATTTAAGAATAAGAAAACTAAATTTTAGCACAGAAGAATAAAATATGCAGCATATTTTTAACGAGTTTAAACAATCTAAATTCAAGTAATTTAAAACCATACCCAAGACTAAAAAGAAAGAAAAAAACAACTTCAATGGGAAAATTAAGAATTTCTAAGATGATTAATGGCTTTTTCAGTTTAATTTTTAATGTGAATTAACTCCAAAGAATTAATAACTTAATCATAATGCAGTTAACTGCAATTTGATAATTTAATTATAAAAATTTTTTTTAAAAAAAATAAACCAGACAAAAGCAGAAAATAACACAAATCACTTACAATCTGGGTGAACCTCTAACAATAGCACCAGGTGTGGCTCATTCATGGTCACATTTGGTGCCCATGCAAATGAATAATTTAGTACTTACTGCATTTAAAGATAAAAAAAACATATTAAAGAATATTTTAGCAAAATCTTACCTATAATTATGTGTGGTTTCCTAGATAAGGTCATACTTTGAGTTGCTATATCAATGCCACCAACAATAACAGCTAAAAAATATTGAACAACTTAGCAAAAAGGATAGTACTGTAATTCAAAAGAAATTACAATATACAAAAATAAAATAAAACCTGTTTTTACACCCATGAATGCTCCTAAGGCATCAAATTGTTCAGAAATTTGGAACGCTAACTCTCGAGTAGGAGTAAGAATAAGAGCAAAGAATCTTTGAGGAGTCTTCAACAAAGCTTGCAGAACAGGTATGGCAAAAGCACCAGTTTTTCCTGACCCAGTTTCAGCCAAACCAATGACGTCACGACCTAAAATTTTAATTTTTACTTTAATAACTTTTATGTTATCAAAAATACTGTTTTCAACAAAAAACTTATTCCAGAAAGAATAAAAATTTTGACTATCACAATGAACAAAATAAATAAATTGAACAATGATAAAGTTTTAAGTGAGATACTTAAAAAACTCGTCAGTCGGCCACACACAAAGAAAGCGAGTGGGAAGTGGCAGAAAAATAATTGCACATTAAGAAAGTGTAGTCGCCTCCTCCACAGATTTGGCAAACATTTGTTTGCATTCTGTAAAATGGCGTCATCAGATAAAGACATATATAGCATTGACATGGAGGTGCCTCTTTGTATATGTGTTACGGTTAAAGTGATAAATACGTTAGTCAAAGTGAGAATAAAAATGCGAAATTTTAGTGCTTTCGGTTAGAATTACAATGCGGGAGGAAATTTTAAACAACATATGAAGACACTGAGGAATATGCTGAAACAGCTTATAGTTTGGTTATACCAGGAACTTATCCATTTAACCTTATGTTAAGGATTCTCAAAAAAAAAAAAAATTCTAGAATTTTCAAACAGTCTTTGAAAAATATTTATTTGAAACAATTATTCTTTTCTTTAAAAAAAAAAAATTACATATTTTATCTTCTCTTCTTTGTATTTTCAACTTATTAATTTTCTTTGTTAATCTCTCTTTTATCTTTATATATATAAATATATTGTTTATTACATTTATATTTTTAATATAATTTATATTCATAATGTTGATTAAATTCAAAGTCATTCGTCAATTTAAGCAAAACAAATTCATGTTCGAAGAGGTGGCAAGATTTTACGGGAGGCTTGTGTACGGGAGGGAAAACTTGTGAGAGACAAATTTACTACACCTTCTATATTCCTTTCGCTTCCTCAGTCTGCAGCCTAACTTACAATTTCTATGATAGGAAATCTTAAAAGCTTAGATGATATAGGATTTCTCAAATATAAATAAAATATAACCAGTTATACTATATTAATCACATATCTTTTTTTTTCCCCTAAAGATCTTACCCCAAGAAAACTGTAAAAGCAACAATTTGAGTGCCTTAAACTCAAATTAAAGTTTTTATCTTACATTTTGTCTACAGGATATTATGCATAATTTAAAATATAAGTAAAATATTAGATAATGATAGATAGTATATTAGATATTATGTAAAATATTTATATTTGCTTTAAGTATTAAAAACTTAGAGCTAGTAAATCTATGCTAATTAAAATTAGCATTTGTCAGTTACATTTATTCTCAGAAATTTCAACCAATAAGAAACAGCTTGAATTTTCTAACAAATATCATTTCAGTGTAATAAGTCTGTTAACTGTATTATATTGTAGTAATAAATTAATTATTTATTTACCAAATGTATAACATGCAACAATCAATGATATATACATTAACAGGGGTGATTGTGAGCCCAGTCAAAATACCGGAAAACTCCGAGTTAAAAAAAGAAAGGAAAAAAAAAAAGAAAAAAACAGAAGTAATTAAAATTTACAAATATGTCTTTCTTTCTTGAGTTCATGATTATAACAACTATTTACTGATAAAAAATTAAAAAATTAATATTAATCCTGAATATAAGCTTATAAAGTATCTGACTCTCCCTTACAAAAAAAATAAAATAAACTGTGTTTTAAAGTTCCAATTTGAAAATTTTATTTACGGAAACTTCTGTGATCAATGATTTTTTTAAACGTCTGGACCTTCGATCTCCGGAAACTTCCGGATGACTGTTAGCGAAAATTCCGGAAATCCGGATTTTTTCCGGAGCACAATCAGAAAAAATTGCAGGTGATGAAATTTATAGTGATACAACAAAAAAAGCAACATTTACTAAATTATACTAAAGAGAGAATTATTTTATGTACAAACAAAAAAAATTTATAAAAATAAATAAATGTAAAACTACTCATACTTCTTATTTTCTCAATACAGTAACAGAATAATAAGTAGCAACGAATTAAGAACATTTCGGTTTTGTACCTGTTCATGGAAACTATAATTGCCTTAGCGACCAAAAATTTTTTCATTTGTTAAATTCTGTAAAAACATCTGTAAGTAGCTATGAGTTAGAACCCGAATGCCACTGCCTAGTTGTCTTCAACATTTCCTTTTTTTGGCCCAGGTGCTGACATAGACAAATTTAATAAAAAGCAACAAAAAAGTATATGTAATAGATACCAATATTTTAGTGCTTTAAGGTTATAACATTCGTAAATTATTTGATAAGATATTATGCAAAATATAAAATTAAAGCTTCATTTTGAGTATCATAATCTTATTTTAAAAACAGAAATTCTTTATGTAGTATGCCAAGTTGGCAAAAATATATATCTTCAGATAAGAATAGCTAAAAGCTATAAACAATTTAGAATTTCTAGCCCACTATGACCTTAAACAAAAAAATAAACCATGAAAAAAAAGTATAGGAATATAAAACAATTTGTAAAAATTTACCTTTTAAAGCGATGGGAATTGCTTCTTGTTGGATAGCTGTTGGAGATTTCCATTTCAACTGTTCACATGCTTCACATAATACATCAACGACACCCTATGAAAGAAAGAATGAAAAACTTTGTTAAAAACTAATTAGGAAGTCTTGTTTCCCCATTTAACCATCTTTTGAAGATATTATAACCACCAATCAGTTTACGGAAGTGGTTTTCCTTTGACCCTATTTGCAGACAGTTTGACTAACTTAATGTTCCGATTTTATGAAAACCTTATTAATTAAACTACTTCTAAAAATCATGCAGGTTCTCAACCACAAAACTTTTAAAATTATTAATTACTAAAGCTTATTAACATATTAGCTATCACTTGGTTATTCCCAAAAACTTGTTATCCAAGGTCAAGAAAACATTTTTACATTAGAATACAGATCAGAAGATTTCCACATCAACACCTGCACCAAATAAATTGACAAATTTTAGTTACAATTGAGCAGCGGCACGTGAGAAATTTAATATACATATATATATATATATATAGACAATTTTAAAAGTATAAGTTAGAGTCATTGCAAGGCAAACCATAACACATTTAAAAAAAAATAATAATGTTTAAGACATTTTTTGGTACTATAGAAACAAGTACCAATATAGAAATACAATGTCGCGATCTACGGCAAAATACTCACTTAGTCTAGCAGCCATTTTTTAAAAAAAGAAACGTCACAGAAGGAACAAACTCGTAGGACAAAACCCGTAGTCACCTCTGGGCAAACCTCTAAGGGTGTTTTTTTTAAACAATTGCAAGTTTCAACTTCATTTTGTGCCTTGGCACTACAGATAACGATATGGAAATATTCCTCACAACACTTAAGTAACACCATTTTATTTTTTGAAAAAATAGTTTTACTTTACACTAACATTTAAAAAAAAAAACAAGATTACATATGAAAGTCGTGGAAAAAGAGTCTGGATCGTAATCTGTGGCAGAATAATCGCCAAGTCTTGACAACTTCCGGGCAGCAGCCTGCCAGATACTTAAAAAAAAAAAAAAAATAACATCACAGAAAGGAGCCAACTCGAAGGGTATAACTCACTGCCACTCCCGGCAAACCATTATACGTTTCTTTTTTTTATATACCTATATATTTTATCCACTTAAAACCAATTTGGCACCCTAGATTAGCAGATCACGAAACGGAAATATCTGTCACCTAAATTACAATTGCTAAAGCCCCAAATGAATTATAAAGTAAAAAATTTTTTAACAAAAACATGTAGATGTTTGACTGGGAGTTGCTACGAGTTATACTTTTTGAGTTACACCCCTTCTGATGTTTTGTTTAAGTTTCAGGCGGACCGCTGGCCACCCCCAGTTTACACTTAAAAGAAGTAAATGCGAAGATTTCCAAATTGGCACCTGTACCAAAATAAACGGCACTTTTTCTTCCTGCCCTGTCAGTAGCACACTAATTGTCATAGAAGGGGTACAACTAGAAGGGACTATAATTCGTACACCTCAGACAAACCACAACATGTCAACAGAATAATCGCCAAGTCTTGGAAACTTTTGGGCAGTGGTCCACGAGAAACTATAAAAAAAATCACAGAAAGGGACCAATTCGAAAAGTATAACTCGTAGCCACCTCCTGGCAAATATTTATATGTTTTTTATTTAAAAATTTGCAAGTTTAAAATCTATGTGGCACCTTGGCGATTGTAGTTGGCGCGACAGACCTGGATACGGAAAAACCCCCGAGCAATTTCCCCCCCTTTAGAATAAGCATTTATAAAGGTTACTTAATTCATATTTATATACTACAATAAAAGAAATAATAAAACAAACCAATGATTTGAAGGTACAATCATTTTCCACTGGTGGAGAAGATATTTCTTCTGTTGCCATATTTTAATAAAATTAAAGGAGAGCAATTATAAAAAGAGCAGAATGGATACCACATGCAATGAGTGATTCTTGATTACAGCAGACCACAAATTAAATTTAAGTTGTGCGTGTTTTTGTTGAGAACACAGAGAAGAATTGAGAATTAAGATTCTGATTGGGTATTTGATGGGTTTACGCTTTTTCAGTTCGAAATTCTGTATATTTACTTATTTTTATTTAAAAACTGAGAAATTCAGTTCAACTGGTGCTTGAAAATTCTCATTTTAGAAATGCGTCGAAAATTGTTGTTGCCAATATTTGTTTAATAATTTATTTGTTTTCGTTTCATATTTAATTTCGATACAGTTGCAGTTTATATGTTTTTTTTTTGCTAAAGAAAATTGTGAAAAATTTTCTCTTGCTTTATTTATCTTAGGGGGTGGTGGCTGTCAGCTGATTGAAATGTAAATAAACAAAAAGCAAGTCAAAGCGATTTAACAAATTTTTAAATATTCTTTTCTCTTCCTAACTTCATTCCTGTAGATTTCATGGGGGGGGTCCGTGATAAATCTTTAAAGTAACTTAATTTTTAATGGTTTTGATTTGTTAATTTGGATTGTTATTCTGAATAACAAGCTTTTGTTACGATGAATATTTTGGGTACACTTATTTTTACTGTAGTCTTTTTAGAGAGCTATTGTCTATTTCCCAGAGAGTCAATAACTAGGGAAATAAAATCTCTGAATGATATTTGGGATTTTAAAATCTGTGACCAAGCTAATCAAGATGAAGGTTTCAAACAGAAGTGGTATAAAACCTCATTACGAAAAGTAATCCTTTTCTAATCTCATACTATTTATTTTCATTATATTTTGCACAACTAAGAAAATATAACTTGTTATGTATTTATATTGCATAATCGCAATTTTCAAAAATGTATTAAATCAAAACTATTTTAAATGAATTACATCGATGTTTTAAATAAATTGTGAAAAACTCAATAATAATTGCTTAAAATCAATTTAAGTTTTAATGTATTAAATTTTAATGCTGATCTATTTTTCTGGTGCAAGTAAATTCAGCTATTTGATACTTTTCGGTTGGCGGGAAAGAAGGAAATTCAACTATTTTTATTTAATTTGTTATTTTATTTAAGTTTTGTGTTTAAAAAAATTTATAAAATGGAAAAGTTGTCATGGGTTAACTTTTTTTTTTTAACTTTTCGCATGCGCCCAGCGAGAAAAGGAAAAAGTACCTAAATTTTTTGAAGAAGAATAGTTATGAACTTTTCTATGCTAGCCATGTAAAGTTTTCATAAAATCTAGATAGGAATTGTGGGCCTCATTAAATGACAGATTCTAGAAAGAGAATGATACAAATGAACAGGTTAAGCCAGTTATTCAATTAAAAGAAAAACAGATAATTTAAAGGGTTAATTTGTTTAAAAAAAATGGATAAATATTGACTAACATTGAAATTATTTACTATTGAATTTTTGTTAATGTTCTTTTGGAAATCAGAATCAGGAAATCCCAGAAATCAAGTTTAATTAGTACAGTGCGGAAAATAAAAAACAGACCATCCTGAATTACTTTTGATCTAATGATCGAATCTTCATGGTTTAGAACTCAATCATAATTATTCAAGGGGGTGACCTCCAAATATGCTAATTTATTAGTGCTGACGAAATTTTAAGTTATGAAATCAGACACAAAAACGTACTTACTCAAAATAATATATACCTTTTTTTTTTATGGATTCGAATTTCTGATTCCTGAAATGTAGGGGCAAGCCGTAATCTAAAAAATATGCTTGTATTAATTTTCCAGCTTAACTATGAGTTATTTATCAAATACTATTTAATATCTAATTGATATAGGCTTTTATTTATGCATTTTTCCCTAATTAATTTAAGGCTGGATATTATTGCCGAGTAATCATAATATCTGGCCAAATACATACTGCTGGCTAGATACCCATTGCATCACAAATTGTTTTTGTTTGTGGTGCCATTTCATAATCAATCTTCTATTTCAGAAGCAATTTTGTGGGAATATAAAGTGTGAATTCCTGGTATACATTTTTTCAGAATTCACTGCATTGATGTTTTTTTCAGGTTTAAGAATAGCCCGGATGTTTTGATTAGTAATTAATTTTCATATTAACTTTTAAGTGGTGTACATATGCAAAATCTTCATTTATTTTAAAGTTTATGTTTCATTTATGTTTGTTATGATATAAATTTTTTCCAAAATCCTCAACACCAATGTTTTTTTTTTTTTTTTTTTTTTAAATTAAAAAAATGACCAGATTTTTTTCAATCTATGTACAATACCCTTAATAAATTAAAAATTTTCAAACTAATTTTAGCCTACTGTAAATGGGAGGCTATTAATATTAGTTAGGTGTTTCATATTGCTTTAATTAGAGCAGTGGAATCTTGACTTCGCTATGTCATATCTCAAGAAGTAAATATGTTTCTGTCTGTGAAAAAATTTAATATGACTGTGGGGTATTTTTTTTTTTTTTTGTTGTTGCTTTTTTGCAGTGTATCAGCTAAAACAATGATTAAAGAATCCTGTAATTTTAAGGAGGTATTTAAAAAGAAGGTAATAGTATATACATTTTATAAGTGAGAAGCTTATGTTTTTAATAATTGTATCTTTTTTCATTTGCCTCTTTAGAGTCATTAAATAATGATTTTGTGTGTATATATATTTTTTTATTTTATGAAATTAGAAGCATATTTGTAACAAAGTGGTTGCCTGGGAGATAACATTTGATTTAGATCTTTTTTATTCATAAAATGTGTGTTTTGTGTTGCTAAAAAATGGCTGTAATCTAAGTGAACTTCAAATTCAATAGCATGCAATATTTGTTTTTGTTCTTGGCATTTAAGAAAAGCAGCATCAAGAAAAATATCCCAAAAGTGTTTTGCATGTAAAAAACAACCAAGCATCAGGTGCAAGCGTATATCAAATCAATAATAATCCTGAAAACGGCTTGACAGATCTAGTTTTAATAACTGTGTTTAATAACATTTTTAATAATTAGATATAATTTTTATTCATGATTTTAGTCTTTCCATTTCATCATATCACAAAGGATTGCTCTTATAAAATAAGTTTATTGTTTATACAAAATACCTTAACCCTCATACTAACTAGTATATAAGATATGACTAAATTCTTTAAAAAATTCTATAAATTTCTGAGATTTTACATATCTTAATCAGGACTGTAAACGTTTATACCTGTTCGTAATGTACTATTCCTCTATGTTATAGAATAAAAATTAAACACTAAATATAGGCATTTCATTTTAATATAATTTATGTGTGTGATGTTGTAAAATGCAGGTCCCAATTACTGATAAATATCTGTTTATTTTTAATATATTTTTTTCACTCTTATGATATGCTTATTTTACTTTTTTTTCCTAGACTGGTGACACCATTCCCATGCCAGTTCCATCCAGTTTCAATGATATCACTCAAAATAGAACTATTAGAGATTATCTTGGCTGGTCTTGGTATGAGAAAACATTCTATGTTCCTCAGAGATGGTTTCAAAATTACAGAGTGGTATTAAGATTCGAAAGTGCCCATTATTATTCAATTGTTGTAAGTTGGTGCTTATATTCAATATCAAAATTGAAACTAAGTGTTTAAAAAGAAAAACATTTGGAAACTATATGTTTGAATTTGAAAATTTAATGATATTAATAAATTTATAAATTTTTCTTCTGATTATTTTAGTATTTAAATGGAGAAAATGTTATGAATCATACTGGAGGACATCTTCCATTTGAAGTTGATGTTACAACAAATTTACAATTTTCAAATCTCAACAAGATAACAGTTGCTTTAAATAATACACTTTCTTATGATACTATTCCTCAAGGTCAAAAATCGTTCAAACACAAAAATGATGGGTATACTTTCACATTATATTTTTATTCTATAACAATTAGTCTTATTATTAATTGTGTATATGAATGTGCAAAATACATTTCTTAATGAAATTTTCTTCTAATTTTTTTTCTACCTCTAAAATTTTTACAAACAATTTTGCCACAAAATAGTTATTAGACAAAGACATCTGTGTTTATACAACTGTGCTAACATTTTTTTTTTAATTGTGTTCAATATCAAGTAAACGTAGATCCAATAAAATATCTGTGAACTTATGTTTGTTGTAAAAGTGTGTTATAAATTTGTATTTAAATTTATTTCTTTTAAATGAAATTATGAATTTTTAAATTATATTTTTAAAATTTTGCCACATTTTTATTTACATCTTGTAAAATGTTCAAAAATAATGTATTTTCCAAATCAAAAAAAAATACAGATGAAGACATTTTAAGTTAAATATGTTAAGAAAAAACTTTATAACAATGTCAATATTAATTGATTTGCTTACTTTTTTAGGATAATATAATTTTGTTTAAAGCTTGGTAAATTTTATATTACAGATTTTATTACATGTTCTTTAACAAAATTATACCAGAAGAGAAATATATTTAATTAATAAATTTTTATTTACTTCATCATATTAATATACTATGTACTTTTTTGTTTTATTATCTCTCTTAGTTACTCATGCCTATTTAATATTATTATTATGAAGTCTATACTAGTCATTACTAGTTTATTACCATTCATTTGCAGCACTTGCACTTTTTTATACTGTAAATTATTGTGGATATAATTTAAATTATTTTATAGAAAAGATGAGGTTTCTCTGAACCAAAATGATTCATTAGATTATGCCAAATATTTTGAGTGTTTCATGTGCTATATATGGTAGAAATGATTAACAACTGTGTTTGTAAATGATTAACCGCTGCACGTTTTCATGATCTTGAGTTCCGTTCTGCATTTGAGAGAACATATATTTCTCAAACGAAAATCGACCATGCATATCTGTATTCTCAACAGTTTTTGTAACCATAGTTCTTCGAACTAGGATTTCTCAACTAGAGCTCTAACAATCTTCTGGTTTCTCGCAACCATTTTAACTAACTCTGCCTTATACAAGAATTGTTGTTGGGAATATTTAGTAGTAAAGCTGCAACATAACTAATAAATTAATTAATAATTTTTCATTATTAAAAGAACAATTTATTTGTTTCTTAGTAAATTACAGTTTAAATAAAGTGACTAATTTTTCAGTCTATTAGTAATTTAATGGATCATATTTACTAAGCTCTATACAAACAAGTTGTTTGCATTATATTTCTCATTGGTTGTTGTTTAACTTTCTATTGAAATCATGAGTTCATCTAGTTGCTTTAAAGCTGTTTGGTTTTCTTTATATTTTTGTAGCTTTGCCTTTTTTATTTATTTATTTTGCTTTTAATGTTTTGAGCAATAATATGTTGATTAACTGCTAGTTTGATTTACTTTTTCTCATTTTATATTTGCGTTTAATTTAAATACTTAATTTTCGTTTTATTATTGTTTTTAATTAAAAATTTTCTAATTACTTTTGAATATAATTTATTTAGTTTTGTTTCTTAACTGTTCTATATTTTTGCTGTCTTTTCCTTTTGCTTTTATTATTTCAAGTTATCACATTATATGCAGTTAGCGCACTTAATTTGATTTACTTTTTTGTGTTTATTGTTGTATTCCTCCAACAACAAATGCAATTTTTACAACAAATGCGTGCAGAGCTTGATAAACATTAGATATTTTATTATTCAAAATAGAGTTAATAAAAAATATTTCATTTTGAACTGCATATAATAATTGGTTTTTATAATGACAAAATACTCCCTGACAGTGCTACAGCTTCACTGCTTAAAGTAAAATAAAAGATATGGTGAAAAAAAAGGATACATAAGCAAATAAAGGTTGAAAAAACATTTTTATATAAATATATATGTAAAAAACCTGTTTCTTACAATACATCATTATGAAAAGTAGGCAAAGAAAATATTTTTGTTATTTTTAAAATAAATTTTTTTATAACTTATTATAAGAAACGCAAAATTAAATGAAAGTTATCTCTAATAAATAAAATGGAAGTTATCTCTAAAAAATAAAATGTACATCTCGACCCTTAAATCTTGCCAAATTTTCATGCATATGTAATAAAGAAAGAAATTTGATTTTCCCACTACATTATGATCAGTGTATTGATTTTAATTAAGTTCAATATGTGATACATAATTGTATTTTATCCTTTTAGTGCACATAAATTACAAACTTACTTAACAAATAGAATAAATAAAAAAAAAATAGATATAGTCACTAAAGTAATTTTTAAATTTGCGTTGTATACAGTTGAGAAAAAAAGAAAAATGGGATAAAAATTATCAAAATACAATTCATTTTAATAATGAGTGCTAAAAGTTTTGAAAATTAGTTTTAGGTGAATACTTGTTAGCTAATGTTTAAATAATAATAAGGATTTTTAATCAAATTTAAAACTCATATAATCATATTTATAAAATCTTATTCATAAATTTAATTATCTCCATAAAAAAAACTTTTTTTCTTTTATTTACAACTTTTCAAAAATATTAAAACATTTGCAAGCATTGATTCTGATATTCGAGCTAAAGATCAGTTGCGTTGAACCACAGAAATCAGTTCTTCGAAATTTCCGAGATCACTCGATTGTGATTAAGGTTTGAAAAGTTAAGAATACAAAATACAGATTTGAACAATGTTCAACTGGTTTTGATCTCACAATCACAGTTCTGAAGAAAGTTCAGAAAGTGTACTTCACCTTCATTGGCTTCTTGCTGACATTTCAAAAATTTAATACTATGTTACATTAAAAATTACAATAAATTTCAGCGATGATAAAAGTAGTAATAATACAAAAAATATAAAAATTAATAATAGGAATCAGTAAAAAGTTTTGTTAAACTATTTGTTTAAGTAAATAGGTATTTAGAAAAAATTTTCATTGATTCCTTAACTATATTTTTACTTTTTCAAGCAATAATAGAGCTAAATTATATTTAAAATAATTTAATGTGAAATAAAATTTAAACTGTTTTTAAATGGAAGTAAAGATAGGATGTTAAAATCCTTTGAATGAAATGAGAATAAAATTTGTTACTCGAAGATGTGTGAATTTTCTAAGCATATTACTGTTTGTCTAAAGTATGTTATCTTTTTTTTTGTCAGATTTTTAATTGCATTACTTTTATACTTAAATTATTAAGTTACTTTTTAATTTCAATCTAGCTTTTTTCTTTCCTTTTAATTAGTAAAAAAGTTATCACAAAATACAATAATTGCCTTTAATCTTTTGTATTAACTATGAATTTATATTTTTTAGTCCCTATCCACCTGGCTACTTTACACAAGGAACAAATTTCGATTTTTTTAACTATGCAGGAATTCATCGCTCTGTTTTATTATATGCAATGCCACTTGCTTATATCAAAGATATTACTATAGTTACAGATATTAAAAACAATACAGGTATTCAAAATTTCTAATGTGATTTTCTTTTCTTTTTTTAAAATTTTCTCACGTGTAACATTCTGGCATCACTGCTTCATTAATAAACAAACCATAGAATTTTTTATAAATATAATTATATCTATTCCTTGAAGCGTAAAATGGCAATATCCTATTAAAAGAATTTTGTGAAATACTCTTTCAGTTTTAAAGTGATAATATTAAACCATTTTACTGCTCACTTAGAAAAACACAGTTCACTCAGAAAAACTAAAAACATGTTATTAAATGCACACTTTAATTTTTAGCAAGCAAACTTCTTATTAGATAAAAAAACAGCAATCTTACAAATATTGCTTGAGTATTGTTTATCATATAGATAACAATGTTTTACAATTGACAGCTATTGTAAAAAAAAAAAATTAATAGTTCTTAGTGTGATAGAATGTTGCCCCAGTTTGTATGTTAGAGGGAAAGAGATTTTATGGGGGAAATATTTGCATTCCAGTTTTTATGGCGGAGGTAAATTGATTGCAGTTTTGTGAAAGCTTTGGCCATAGTATTAATGATATCTGGTACATTTGCGCTTCTTACGACAGAGGAATTTATTCCAGAAAATTGAGCAAAATTATTTTAAAAATAGAAGTTGTTACTTTATTTAAGAAGTATTATTAGAAGATGCATTATAGCCATAAAAATATCACAAAATAAAAGGATGTTCCTTATAGGAATGAAGAGATGCATTATTCTTACTTGAAGAAGATTTTTTTGTGGAAAGTTAACGGTCAGACCGAGAGGTGAAACCCCCTCCAGTCCTAACGCCAAGTATTCAAACTTTGAAAGAAATTTAATTGTTCCCAACAGACAGTTAGGAGAAAGGGAAGAGATTCATAGTTGGCGATTTACTGAAAGATAAAATAGAAAAAAAACCAAAGCTTTATCAATGTTAAAGTTTAAATAATCTGGCTATAGTTTAATCATCAAAGAGACTGTGAGAAATGATATAACCCTGCAACTGAAATATTTTTATTATAAGATAATTTTTGTGGTAGAGTAACTGAAGAAATAAAAAGTTAAAAATAGATTTTGATGTTCGATTTAGTGATGTTTATGAGTTCTACATTTATATTTAATAAAAAAGTTCGCCTTTACATTTATCGTTAAGAAGAGAATAAAATATTTATATTTGCCTTTTTATAAAATTTAATAAAAATTAAGTAATTAATTTAATTAAAATTAGATTAAGAATGATTAATAAATTAAATTTATGAAAAAAATAAGAACTTTAAAAGCTAGGAAATATATAATGCTTATTATGGCATCGCAATTAGTTAGAAGACTTTCGATAGTTTATTATTTTTTATGAAATTTCTTTTTTGCTTCAAGATTGTTTCCTTTTTGTTCCATAAATTATGGAAAATGTAATTTATTTAGTTTTTTTTATACATACTATGTATTTTTTACATATTTCAGTTTTTATATTTCTAAGTCCTTTTCACTGAATGAGAAAGTTTATCCTCTGCCACCTGCTTTTACTTCAGGAAACTTAGATGCAGCCCACAAATCGTAAAAGGTTTACAATTACACACTGAGGGGGGGGGCTCTCTCCCTCTTTGCATACATATATATGAGAAAGCCTCATGATTTAATTGTTTCAAAATTAAAACAAAACTAATGAAAGTAATTGTTTACCTGTAAATTATTTATCTCTCATTTAATGATATTTTTTTTTATTCTGTTTCACTGTTTATTATTATTTTGCTCTCTGTGAAATTTAAAATCAAGAATTTTCCCATTTGTCAGCAATAGAGTTGTTCAGGGATGTTTCCTCTGTTGGGGGATGAGTAATGGATGATTTGGTAGAAGTTTTTACCGTGAAAATGTTAAAGCTCACTATTTATAAATTTAATTACACAAATATTAAGTAAAAATTTGTTATTTAGAAAGGGCTGTTCCCTTCATTTATAAAATGAGAGGAGGCTAAATCCCCCCCCCCCCGTCCCATCCAGTACCATGATCCCTACAATTACTGTTGTTTTACCCTTTGATACTTCTCATTAGATAGATTTATGATCTGTTTTATTTTGTTTTTAATATCATATTATGGTGTATCATTATTATCTTTTTAATTTTGTTACAGGATATGTTCAATACATTGTGGATACATCTGAGACTTTGGTTGTACCAGATTGTAATGTAAGAGTACTTGATCAAAACCTTTTGCCAGTTATAACAATCAAGGGCTGTTCAAACACCGTATCTGTTAAAAATCCCAACTTATGGTGGCCTTATACCATGCATGAAGATCCTGGTTATATGTATACATTAGAGGTAAGTAATCATTAAACTATTCAAAATTAATAACACAAACTTTTTGATATTTATATGCATATTAGCTAAACTTTTGTCAAATGATATTTTAATGTTGTCCTGAAAATTTTAAGCTGTTATAGTAAGGTTAACAGACAAAAGCATTAAAGTTTCTTTCTTTTTTTTCCATTTTATTTATAAAACGTATTATGAAATAAATATAAAAATTAAAATTTATTTTCTTATAGCTATAGCTATTTATTACCTATGTAGTGCCTAATATTTGATAACATCAGAAAATCTAACGCTGTTTTGCATAACTTTCAAATATTAGAAAGATACAAATAGATCGCTGTACAAACTAATATTATCTAGCATTCGCCGTAATATTATTTTGATGTGGAATGGTTATTGAAATGGTTTTGATGGTATATAATATTAGATTTTATATTTTCTGTTATAATCTTGCGTCGTTTTTCATTTTTGGAATAAGCAAAGGGAAGGGGATTTTGGAATAAGCAAGTGGAATAATTCCGTGAGATAATTTTATTTAACTTTCTGTATTTTTTTAAAGCAGTAAAGCATAGAACAATAGTTTTATAATGTCATTCCATCTATTATTTACTTAGCAATACAGAAATACTAAATAAAATTATATTAGCAAATTCTTCTACCATCCATTTTTCTTCAACTTACTCCAAAGTATATTGTATGTTCAGCTGAATTTTTTAAGTATTTCCAATTTAATTAAGAAATAATACTATAGCGCAACTTTT
This sequence comes from Parasteatoda lunata, assembly GCA_949128135.1. Taxonomy (NCBI): domain Eukaryota; kingdom Metazoa; phylum Arthropoda; class Arachnida; order Araneae; family Theridiidae; genus Parasteatoda; species Parasteatoda lunata. The sequence continues at coordinate 105,032,702 of OX421974.1, read as the reverse complement.
ATTGATTTTTTTCTTTACATTAACAATGACTTCTTCTATCTTTCTATTAACTGAATTGACAATGATTAAAAAGGGACTGATAATGACAGAAGATTCTTAAAAGCTAATTAATTACGGCAAAAATGATGCAATTTCAAAACTTGATTCATTGTAAACATTTCATAACTATTTTAGTCCCCAAATATTGTTCAATAATAAATATTTATGTATATAATTATGTAGAAGAGTATTATTTTTTTAAGGAACTAAATATCATTTAAATTTGACATATGATTGAATAAATAGAGAAAATATATTTTCTTTATAAAAAATGCCATCTGGTAGCATGAGGTGTGGTTTCGTAAAATAGTGTTTTCAGAAATAGATCTTTGAATAAATTTGAAATATCGTTTGATTTAAATAATTATTCTCATACCTACTTTATAATTATTTCAGTCGTGTAATCTTATTTATGTATAAGTGCTCAAAAAATTCAGAGTATGATTTTATCCTTTTATGATTTTTAGAAGTTAAATATTGCTCTATAATGGAACATTTTAAAATTGAACTCTTTGAAGTGTACCAAAAATTAGGAGCAGTTAATGAATATGCTTCAAAAGTAGCAACTAATTTTAATTTACAACTCAGTCTTTTTGAAAAGCAATGTGAATTGATTTTTGAAATAGGGTAGTAGTGAAACACTGGTAGAATTACCCTACAAAAAGATTTTAAATTGCTTCAAAAGAAAAAATATTTATTAAATAAAAATCATTATAATTTTCATTGATTAGCATTAATATTTAATAATATTACGAAATAATATACTGGAAATTTTGTAAAATGTGAGAAAAGGTAAATAATGTGTAATAAATTACTTAATTTTAGACTTTTAAGTGTGCTGAGTTGTCATTTAATATTCTTTAAACTGATTTTAATTTTGCTAAACTTTTGCTTAGACCAAACATCATAATATTACAAGGTATGCAAGCTCTTATTTTTTAAAAAAGTCATAGAAAATTGAAATAGTCTTGTAATCATTCATTAAAACTTTTTCTAATCTATATATTTTTGTAATGAGTAGATGTTTGTCTTACGACAATCTTGTTCATCATTAATTTTATTACCTAACTGAATAATATTTAAATAGCAACATATAATCCGCTTGTGTCAGAATTTTTTTCTGGACAGGCTATACCATTCAACTAATTGTATATTTTGTAAAAGTATTTCTTGTTAAATTTGACATTTGTTTTATGGTTGCTTCTGAACAAACATTATAATTTACATTAAATTTTTTCATATTTATCAAATAAAAACTGAATGAATGTGAAATGTGAATATTCTGTACCAAAACTATTATGTGTGAGATAAACTTTAATAAATTTTCAAACCTATTAATTCCCAGTATATTTTATAACTTCCCTTTGCACTCTCAATCCCAAGCATATTATAGCAATAATTTGAAAATGTCCCAAAAAAATGGAATTTTCTACATTTATGTCAAGTTATTTAAACGTTTCATGTATAAAGGTCTATTTCAAAGTATTTACTAATAAAAAATGTTCTTTTTTTAGTTATTTACTAAAAATGTTAACTTATGATAGGTCAGAGTTGCTTGGAAGAATGTTGAAGATATTTATAATCAGCCATTTGGAATCCGCACTGTAAATGTCACAAAAACAAACTTTTTAGTGAATGGGAAACCTTTTTATTTCATGGGATTTGGTAAACATGAAGATTCTAACGTAAGTATTTTTGAATATGCGAGTGCTATACTGTGCAAATTTTTATGTATAGATATAGATAGATAGATGAATAATCTCATTAAAAAAAATTTAGCTTCATATAAGAGGTTAAAAATTAAAATTAGCAATATACAATTTCCTTACTTAATTATCAGTCCTAAATTTCGTAAAATTCCTATAAAATTTAGAAAATTTACATGTGGGTCTAATACTTACCTAACTAAACCTAGCACCATTATTTTCTCTAACTACTTAAATAAAATTATTAACAATATTATAAAAGAAGGTTTTTCTTGGATTATCACTGATAATCAATCTATTTTAGAGTTTATCAAACATAATTAAATTAATTCTATTGCAACTTTCGATTTCCAGGATCTTTACAATAGCTTTCCCTTTTCTAAACTAAAAGATGTCCTTTTGAACTATTACTATGATTATAAAAATATCCTCTAATTTTTCATCTCTCTAAGCTAACTTATTTTTGCACATTTATAAAATATTATACTCTTAATATTAAATTTGTTTTTAGATTTATTGATGATATAATTTTCAAGATTATACAATTTTATTTTTAAATAATATTTACCCCGAGGAATTAACCTTGCTTCGTAATTATGATGATAATATTAATTTTGATTTTTTGGATTTGTGCACATCCAATTTCGGGCCAATCCTTGGTAACTAACAAATGTCACATGCTTCAGTACTGCAGTAAGAATGCGCTATGAAACAAATCCCTCCATTTATGCTTTTACCTCAATTTGCGCTTCTGTTTTCTTATTTTGTAATCTATAATCTTATTACAAAAATATTTTAAATCATTCTTGAAAATTTTCCTGTTCATGTAAGTTCATTTGAATGCACTACTCGCTTTATAGATTTCGTTTTAGATTTTGTTCTGTTTTTTCATTACATTTTATTTTCTGTTTTTTACATATTTATTACTTAATGTGTTCTATTTTGTTGAATTTTTTTTTAGTGCTCCTCACATTGTTATCTATATATATATTTTTCTTACACGGCACCAAAAAAAAGCCTCATTACAACTTCCCGAATGGCAACGTCAGAAAATCGACCAATGATTGCATCTAAAAATGTCACATGCCAAATCTAGCTGAGGTGGCTCAACATATAGCGCTTTTAAAAATGGAAACAATAAACAGAGTGAGCATTATCAGGTTGTTCAATTCAGCTGCAGGCAAAAATAAAAATAAACAACTTAAAAAATAAAAATGCTGTTGCAAGCCATAGAATTTTTCTAAATGTAACTTAGCAACATAAATCAAAATTATGATACCTGAGCGCTTGACGTAACAAATCCTTCAATTCTATAAGTGTTGTATCGCCAAATGCCCAAATTAATAATTGCAATTTCAAATTAATATTGAAATGTACAGGTTTAGAGTTTTCTACAGTGAAAAGTTTTCGGAACTTCAGTATTCAAAAAAGTATACAAAAGCTAGACGTTAAGAACGTATCCAATGAACGAGCATTGGATTGCGAAGCAATCCGAAATGAACTGCGAAAGCAGTTCCGAGGGTTGGTGAGTGCCAGCGAGCAGGGGGCGAAGCCTCCTAGTATTGATATATTTTGCTTTCGTTTTATTGATACATTAGAAAGCACTCCTTTTTGCGTACATAATTGTGTGAGCTGATGAAGAAATTATGTCTTCTTTTTTAACCAGATTTTAATTAAATGTTTTTTTTAATAATTTTTTTCTTCTTTTTTTCATTATTCTGTAATTTTTTGCATGTTTTCTCTACACTTTGAACTTATTTTATGATTCCTATATACTTGTAACTTATGCACAGTAAATAAAACTTATTGATTTTCTTAATTTTCTTCTTAATATATATATATATATATATATATATATATATTCTTTTTGCTCTTAATTTTTTTTTTTTTTTTTTTTTTTTTTAAGCAGTGATTATATCACCAAATCATGTATAATTTTATAGTGATATATATGTTGCATAATAATCTTATAATTGACCTCTAACCTTTTTTTCGCTGCTTTATGTACAGAGTAAATTGTTAAAACAATACTGCAAGGTAATTGTAATGTACATTTTGTATTTAAGTCTGTTTATTGAGTAGTGTTAGATCATGTAAATGTTTCCTCCAACTTGTTATCTTGTTTTGTTTCTTTTCAGGCAGGATCTAATGTTGTCACCTTTGCTCCTTTTGTTAAACTCTAATAATATAATAAATAATTTGTGTGCTCTTCCAGGTAGGATGGGACTAACCCTCTAAATTCTGACAAAATAAAGAAGAAAATTATTCCTTTTCAAAATGCGTCTATCTTTTTTTTCTTGCCTTAATAAGCATTGATAAATGATTTCTTCTGAAAAACAAGTTATCTTTCATGGTAATCTACAGCATATACAAGAAAAGCATATGCAAAAATTTGGTTATAGCTCGATTGACCATATATAAATATGCAGAATACAATTGAACATTTATATTTCAAAGTTTTGTCACAAATGGGGAAAAAAAACATTGAGTTGTTGCAAATTCGACTAAGGGTGATAAGATTAGAACAATATCATTAAAACAAATACAAACCTTTTCCCTTTTTTTAAATATTGAAGTTTTGGGCCTAGAATAGAGATTTCTTATAAAATAAGCATTGTTTTAATTATTCAATAGCAGATGCTGAAAGGTTACTGTTATAATAGCTTTACACCTAGAATTCTGCCTACATCTCTCACTTTAAAAAAATTATTCCTTGAATAAGTATTGTCCATGCCCTTTAATTTACTTAGCTGAAAGAAAAGTTAGAATTAAAGTCATAAAATTAGAATAGAAGCTGAAAGAAAAATTAGAATACTGTAGAACTCTACAATGTATATATACTATATATATATTAAAACTTTAATAAATTTATTTTTATGACATTTAAATCCCTTACTTTATAAAATGTATTTTTAAAAAAATATATATTTTTATGAATTTTACTTTTTCAAAAAATGTATTTAATGAAATCTGTGTAAAGAACTTTATATTTATAGATTCGTGGAAAAGGCCTGGATTTGCCAATTATAGTTAAAGATTTTAATCTTATCAAGTGGATTGGGGCCAATTCTTTTAGAACATCTCATTATCCTTATGCTGAAGAAGTGATGAATTTGGCAGATGAACAGGGCATAGTGGTCATTGATGAATCACCTGCAGTAGCATTATCGTAAGCATATCTTTTCTAAAGTGTCATTTGTGATGAAGGCTCAGTTATTTTTAACAAATAGTTTCTTAGGCTTGTCAAAAATATGCGTAAAAAAATGTCTATTTAAATTGTTAAAAAAATTAATTTGGGAGAAAAAATTTGTAAAGAATGGTAGAAATTTTGCCAAATGTGCAGCAACGAATACAGCTAGAAATTTTTTCTTATTAAAATTCTGGTGGCTCAAAATTCAGTTTTCCATATTTCTTACATACAGATTTAAATGTAAAATTTGATGAATTCAGATCAATAAGCAACTGCTTTTTTTTAAATTATTAGTTGAAAAATTAAGAAAAAAACATGAAATATTTTAAAACAATGAAAAATAATTCAAATAAATTAATGTCCTTTATATTTTTTTGTAAAATGCAGGAGTTTATGTAGGAGCTTCTGAATTTCTAACTGAAAAAAAAGTAGAATTTTTATTCTAATTTTTAAATTTAATATTTTACCTTTAGCCTTTTATAATGCGAGTATTAGAAATCCTTATTAAAAAGATAAAAAATTAAAGAAATCCTCCATAGCCAGCAATGCTTTTTGTCCACAGGATAAATAGAATTTCACAGTATATTTAAGGTTAATAACTATTTTTTGATAATAATTACTTTAATTATTACTTTAAAATAGCTTACTTAACTTACTAAAACTTACTTAATAATTATTTTAAAATAGAAAATTAATTTTAAGTATTATTTCTTGACCTTAAAAGCTATTTGTTAAAAAAAAAATCAAAAGCTATGTGTTGAAAAGAAATTAGTGAGTGACACTTTGGATATCTTTCTAGTTAGAGCAAGCTAGTTTAACATACTATTTTCAACAATTTTTTTTATATAAAGAAATGTTTCACTATAGAGGAAAAAATCATGTATTAAAATACACTGAATGTCTGTGCCTATTATTTTTCATTCTAATATGTCATCAGTACTACACCAAAATCACAAATGTGTGAAAAGTTACTTTTATAATAAACAATTATAAAGGTTCACTATTCCAAAAAATTCAAGCATATATTATTCTAAACTATTAGGTCTGTTATTCACATTCTTTCTTTAGCATAGTATAGTTGAGAAAGAGGCCAATTAAAAAGGGCACTCAAGTAAAAATGTTCAAACTTGCAGACTTGTAGTTTTTTTGTAGTACCTATGAAGTTATCTACATTATGTTTAAATTACCTTTATATTTTATGTCTATGATTAGATCCTTCAGTGACCATCTACTGAAACAACACAAAGCAATATTGAGTGAACTTATCCATAGAGACAAAAATCACCCATCTGTCTTCGCATGGTCCGTTGCCAATGAACCACAATCTTCAAAGAAAGAAGCTGACAAGTATTTTAGGTATCAATTAAATAATTTATTTAATTCTCTGTTCAACATTTAGATAATTTAATAAGTCACTATTTACTGTTACAGATCTTATCAGAGTAACAGTCTATATTTTTTAGACTATCATTTTGTATTTTTTCATAATGTTAATTATAATTACAATCATGTAAATTTTTTTTCAGTGAAGTAGTAGCACATGTAAAAGAACTAGATCCTACTCGACCAGTAACAGCTGCTATAAATGCTGATTACCACTCTGATAAAGCTGTAGGTAATTTTAAATGTAATTAAAACTCTGCAATATTTAATAACATTATTGTTTTTAAAAGTTTTGGTTAACAGTAAACTAAAGTTAAAACATCAAAATGCTTTTATTATTTTTAAATAACTAGTCTAAAATTATGCAGGAAACATTTATTTTGAATGTACAAATGTATTTTATATCACTTATTGTTTGGTGTTTGAAAAGTTCATTTATTTAATAAATTGATTTCTAGAAAAAATACAACTATTTTTTAAAAGAACTTTCTTTATATATATATATATATATATATATATATATATATATATATATATATATATATATATATATATATATATATATATAATGTAAAAAATAGTCCATAGACTGAAATATTTTGTTAGAAATTATTCTTTCAAATTTATGAAAGTTCTTGTCAATTTGACTGCGCTTTTCTATCAAATTTCATTAATTTCACATTTCATTTAGAAAAAGAAGTGGTATAAAAACATGTAATGTTCATTCCCATTCCTTATATGAACTAATGTTAGAAATTTATATACAGGGAAACCTCCTGTTATGGACACTCCTGCAAAACAGACGCCTCTCAATACGGACATATTTTTAATTCCCCGGGAATCTACTATGAATAAACCATTATGTACATTCTCCGCAAAACGGACACTCCCATAACCGGACGCGGACAGTCATTTTGGCCGATAAACGTTATTTTATATCTCTTCAAACCGGACACTACTTTTTTTAATTTTGAAAGAAAAAAGAAACTATTTCTGCTTTAAATTGCAAGCTAAAAAAGCAACTTTTCACCATTTTAACAGCATATAAATTTTTTGCCTTATCCATAACTAAAAATATTATTAAACTATTTCACTACTGAAGAATCAATCTTTCTCCTGTCACCTTTCTTATCCTTGTAAGGAAAGGAGAGAAAATAATACTGCTTTCCTGAAATAATTCGGACAGCTGTATCTTCTGATCTTTTTATCTGGACCACACTGGTTATGAAACCCCTCAAGTTTAAATGACGTCTTAAATGCTCTCAATGATTCTTCCCCACTGAAAATTTCTTTCATTTTCTTATCTATTTGAAGACTGTATTTAACATAACTGGGGTAAAAAAAGAGAACAGAAGTATAATATTTGAGGTGTTATATAAATGAAACATTTATTCCGACACTTGATAATTGTCCAATTGTGAATAATCAACTCCACTGGTCCTCATGACTTACAGGTATGCATTGCTTTTTTTCTGAGAGTCGTGGGAGATTTACTTTCAAGAAGGTATTAACCATGTTCCCTATCAAATGATAAGTAGGTGTAAGGGTAAGTAAACCTAATATTTGAAACTGACTGAAGACTGAAAGATCCTATTTGGTATCATATGTCTAACTTGAGTATCTATGCTAATCAGAAAATTATATTCATTTACCTGTAGCTACATCTAGAATTATGCATTGATATCAAACTTCTTATATATTGTTTTTTATCTTTCTTAAAATTTAAATAAATATACTTGTAGATTATTTAATTATTTTTACATCTTTGAAAATATTCAAAAAACAATTTACGGTGTTAAATTTCGTTATTAGGGTACCCTTCCCGTAAACGGACAACTCTCATAAACGGACAATTTTTTCGGTCCCAAGAATGTCCGCTTAACGGAGGTTTCACTGTATATCAAATTAATTTATTCTGTAATACATAATACAATGTTGAAAATATGAAGCCAATTACATGCATTTTATTTAATCAATGAAAGTATTTTTGAATAAAGTTGAATTATACAGCTTTGATTATGATTATGAAAAAAATATTGTATTCTCCTTGACATAATTTTTATATTTATGCATTGTTTAGCACTTTTATTTTGTTAAACAGTTAATCACAGAGAAGCTGTCACTTGAATGTGTGCAGGGTGCCCCTTATGAAGTCCCGTATTGCATTCATGACCCTTTTATTCTACTTCTATTTATTATTCTATTTCAATTAGATTATAATTCTCTAATCCTTTTATATATCAATATTCTATTTGATATAATTTTTATATTTTAGGGAAAATATTTAGATTTTGTTATGCTGAATCATTACTATGGTTGGTACAGTGATGTTGGAGCATTGGATGTTATTGAGCCTTTGCTTATTAATTTTATGACCAATGCTTTCAAAGTTTACAAAAAGCCTATAATGATGTCTGAGTATGGTGCTGATACTATAGCAGGATTACATACAGTAATTATTAAATATTTATTAAAAATATTTTAAATTACACAAAATACTCAATTTTTTTTTAAATCTAATTTATATGAAGATATTGTTACATGACAAGCCTATTTTAACAAAACATAGCTGAGGGTAGAATTTCTTTAAAAAATTTCTTGAGCTACTGTTAGATATCTTGATAGAGTTAAGCATGATCTATTGTTTTTTTTTTCACCTCTTCTGATTTTTATTTTTTTTTTTTTATTTTTAAAGAGAGGCAGTTTGTTTTTTATTCCTTTTTGTGGATTTGTGTATTAAAGTTTGAAATAAATTATAGAACTCATGTCCTATTTTCTGTTAGTTGTGTTACTACAATATATATGTATGTGTGTTAACTTTTGTTTTAAATTGTTATGTGAGAGAAAAGGAAGAAATGTAGAGAAGCACTGATATTGTTTTTCTTATTCACTAGATTTTTTTTTCCTAATAAGTTTCATGCTGTTAGAAAAGTAAATGGAAAAATTATTACATATTGAAAGTAAAAGAAAAAATAATAAGGCTTAAGAGTGATGAAACATATTTTAAGCTTATATTCAAAAATTGCAATTTTTCTTATTGGAAAAAATTTAAACTATAACTCCAAGAAAGGTTTTAAGAGATCTGTACCTATTTTCTGTAATTTCTATCTTTAGCCCATAGTTACAATTTATATTTGTAACATAATGAAATATAGCTTGTTTAAATCAAATATTGGAGATTTATTCCTGAATCACGCACTGAAAATTTTGTTTGGAGTTCAATCTTATTGATTTTCTTCTATTTTTAATGTATAGTTTTAATCTATGTTTGTAATATGATAAAGTTTAATGTGTCTGAAAATTTTAAAATATATATATTAAATTTAGCTTGTTGAAATTAGAATTATCAACTACTAATTTAGTTTAATGTCAGTCCTTGCTGCTTTTCTTCTGTTCTTAATGCATATTTAATGAAAATTTGCATTATAACAAAGTATAATTTATTGTTTTAAAAATTTGTGCTATAATAAACTATATGGCGTTTAAGTTACATATAAAAAATTTAATCCTGATTTATGAACTAAAAATTTTGTTTGTTTATATTTTTTATTTTTAATGCATAGTTTTAATATCCCTTTGTAGTCTAATAAAATAGAACTTATTTTAATTCAGAATAGAATATTTATTCATTAATTATAAACTGAAAAACTTAGTGTGGAGTTGGGTATAATAGTTTTAATCTATGTTTGTGCAGAGTTTTAATCTAATAAAATATTAGGTGCTTGTTTTAATTGATTTTAGGCAAATCATTATATATTAACTGCAAAATTAGCTTGGAATAGGACCTTACTGTCGCTTATTATGTTTAATTCATAGTTTTAATCTATGTTGTAAATCTAATAAAATATAACTTGTTTCAATTTTAAAAAAAGAAATTCAATCATTAATTATGAACTGTAAATCTAGAGCCAGGGTTACCACAGGCAACTAAAACGCGGCTATTTTTGGCCTAAATCGACTATGGCAACTTTTTTGCCAGAAAAGACTAAAAAAGCAATTATTTTCAGGAAAAAGAAACTATTAGGGGACTTTTCTGTACTTCTAGCGATGGTTTTAGCATAAATTGGGTTGACAACCGGCGACCACGTGAGCTTCGGATCACAATGAATTTTTTCTTAAGAAGCACTGTATTTGAGTCGTCACTTTTTAATGTGCTCAATATGCACAGATTCCTAGTCTATTTTGATTCTAGATCAACGGTTATTGATCGGTCTAGATAACGGTTATTGTTACGAAATTCTGCGTGATTTTAAAAAACCCAATTTTTGTTACCATTTTACGATGCGTGAATTTCGAATTTGAATAAGCATTTTTCACAATATATATATATATATATATACTATTTTTATGTTTTAGACTACTAAAAGCAACTGTTTTTCGTTTCGGTGACAACCCTGAGAGTGGATTTGAACTATATTGTTTTTTTTCTATGTATAGTGCATAATTTTAATCTATATTTTTCATTTAGTGAAGTTTAATTTTTTTAATTTGAAAATAGGTTAATTTCAGGTGATAAGCTAATCGAATTTCTTTTATAAATCAATCCCAGTTCTAAAAATATTTTAACGAATCATTACTTGAAAAAATTGGCCCTATAAGGAGTTGCAAAGCACAAAAATTTATGCTTGTTGAAGACTCACTTATTCATCACATTAAAATTAATACATCTCTAAGTTTATACTTTGGTCATTAAGAATGAGTGCAGAGTTTAATAGCCTAAGTTTAAAAATGTACTGTTATAAATATGAAAAAGAATGCACTTTTAAAATAATTTATTAAATCTGTTATTTAAATTAGATTAAAATAATCAACCCTAATGAAGTCGAAGCAGACAGGAATAAAGAAAATAATATTACATATTAATGGTATTGATCTTAACAAAATAAATTGTGTAATAGGCTTCTAAATTTTTTTAAATGGTTTTCATTAATTTTTTTATTGTACCACCTTTTATCTTCATGCCTTTGAAATTTTAATTTTAAGACACCTTCAAAGATCCAAACTTCACCATCATGTTTAAGAGAAATTAATTTAATGTTTTTCTTTTTTAAGGATCCACCCTTCATTTTCACAGAAGATTATCAAACTGAACTTATGATGCATCACCACAAAGCATTTGATGTTTTAAAATCTCAAGATTTTTTCATCGGAGAACATATATGGAATTTTGCTGATTTCCTGACGCTGCAACGTAAGTTAACTGTTCTAGAAAATGAAATTATATTCCTACATCATGTAAAAGTTTCAGTACTTATCCATTAAAGGTGGTCATTAAAAGCTATTACTGCAGCACCTATATTACTATATTCAGTACCTATTACCTATGTAGACAATACCACAATTAAATAAGCAACACTGGTGTCAATAGTAGTATTGGCATTTTTATGGCCCCCTTTAACGATTAAGCACTAAAGTTTAAATTTGTATGTTTCACAAAGAAAATAAATAATTTAGATCAAATAATTAAATCCCCTAGCATAATAAAGATGAGACATATTTTTTTATCAGGAAGCAAAATAAATTGCATAGATTTATAAAAAAAGAGAATCATTTAAAGTTGTAATGAAAATGTAATTAACTATTTAAGAGAGCTTATACAATAATTCTAAACTGAATTAACTAGTAATTGTTCACAATGATTCATTTTAACACAAGCTGGCCAAAATCTGTTGATTACAAAAATTGATGGTTAGATTCAAATTAAAGTCAGTTTATGGGCATCCATTGTCACATTTATGATCAAAACAGCCATACACTAACATAATATCTATTGTAGGAGAAAGGCAACCGAGAAATTGCGATAAATTTATATTTAAATCAAAATGTAAAATGATATTCTTAATATTTGTCTTTTTTCACTTTACTCAAACAATAACTTTGATTTAAATATAATTTAATTTTTTAATTAACCAGGCACGCAGTTTTTAATATTAGGATTATTTTTATTTAATATAATTTAAGTTTCTTTCAAGAAATAGTACAAATAAATTGTTTTAAAAGAGCTTTACTTGTTTTCTCTTTGCATGTCCTCTGTAATCTGTACATTTCATATTCATCATGAGCTTTGAAAAAGTCAGTACTAAGTTCCATCAGGAGGGATACCCTTACGCTAAAAAATTCGATGTATTTTTAGAAAAAGTTACAAGTGTGTTTAGTTGGATACAGCCCCCGACATCCCCATCAACTGGATAAGAATGGCGCAGGAAATAATAGATCAAATATATGCCCTGAACATGCCAGAGTACATGCTACATGCTTTAAACCCCACTTCTGAAAAAACTATTGTGAAAATATTTTCCTGATTGCAACTACCCTCCACATTTGATAATTAAAAATTTAAAATCAGTAGGGAAAAAAAAGAATTTTTATTTAAAGAAAGTACATTTAGTGTCTGAATTTCAAACTTAAAATATAGCTTACCCTAATTAGTTAGCATATTTGAGTTTGCGCCTTTGAATCATTAAGATTGAGTCCTGGTATGTGAAAATCTGATCATTAGATCAAAAGTAAGTTATTAAGGCTGCCCCATTTTTTTATTTCATGCACTGTACATATATATGATCTTTGCTATTCATTTGCCATGCTACAGAAGTAATGTTTATAAAATAAATCAAATATTCAGTGCAATATTCAATGAAAGCATAGAATTATTTTCTTTTTCTAGATACTATTTCTTTAGTTGATACAGTTTTAGATACAAAGTAGAAGTAAATTATTGATTATGTTTTTAAAGATAAATACAAAAATCAAAATCTTGATGAAATAATAAGCTGGATAAGTATAAATAATCAAAACTGTTCTATGACATTAAACCCAACCACATTTATTATATTCATTAGTTCCAAGAGATGACAGTTTGCTTGTTTATCTTAATGTTTACCTTTAAAAAGTAAGAAAAAATATGGATTGTCTACAAATTTTTCCAATTGTTTATGTGCAACTTATCTTGTACAAAGGGTAATAACCTTGCCATTTTTATAGAGTGTGACTTTTACCCTGTAACGTGTGATTTTTTTTTTCTTTCTAAGACAGAACTTTTATTTTATGTAAAAGGCTTTATCTTTCATTTTCTTATCAATCTATTGACGATATTTCATATTATTACACCTTTTATATGCATCTCTGAACCTTCCTTCTGGATCAATTTTTTTAATTCCTCAAAAAGCTAATGTTACTTTAACACGTTAAACGCCACGCTAACTTTACATGACTTGCCTATCTGGCCACGGTAAATAACTACAAACTAAATTTGCAAATATTAGACGGATTTTTGCTTTTTTTTTTTTTTTTTTTTTTTTGAAGGCTTATTTCTGACAAAAGTGGTGAATTATATAAGCCTACGAATTGTTTAAAAATAGTGGTGGATAAAAATCTACTAAATTGAAATTATTAAACCAAGAATCACAATAATTATGTACATTTTATAGTTCTATATCATGTTATACGCTGTCAGCCAGCTGTTTTTTTGCGGCCTGTGTGAAAAGTCAGTGTCAGCAAGCGGTGGCAGACGCAGCCTAAATGTAATTTCAGTGTCAGCCACCGGTGGTTGACGGGGACTAAATGTAATTTCAGTGTCAGCCACTGGTGCCTGACACAGCCTAAATAGAAAGTCCAGTGTCAGCCACCGATGGCTGACGCAGCGCTCAGCGTGTTAAGAAAAATATTGCTTTAAATGTTTGTAGAAATTAAGAGCTGCTAACATTAATAAAACTTAATTGTTTTTATTAGTGTTAGGGGTAAAAGCTAAGAGAAGAAAAAAACCAGCAATGTCATAATGTTATTGAATTAATTTTGTAGTTTATATTTAAAGCTCACTGACACCAAAATTTACCTTTCCTTGATAATAGCCTCCATATTACAATAATTCAGTTATTTTTTATTAACAAAAAATTTTAATTATTTGTTAAAAAAAAAATAATAATAACAGCTAACAGTGCATGTCTTTTTACACCTATCACAGAATAACTCATTTTTTTCCTGAAACCTCATATCTCTATTTTTCACTTTACCATTACTTATTTTTTGTGTTAGCACTTTTTTTTTATTTTTTATTTATTTATTTATTATTATTTTTTTTTAAAATTAAATAATCTTGATTAAACCTTGGCCAGCATGTCAATATGTTTGGGGGGATTCAAACTCAAGTAGATTTAGAATCAGCAATAGTAATTGTTCACACAAGCAGATGAAGTTCAATTGTCATCCAATCTATAAAATCCCATTTGTCAAGACTTTAAGAATAAGATTTAGCAATCCTAGCAAGCCAATTAATAAGGAGGATAAATAAAACACAATTTCATTTTTGCAACAACAAAAACATTATTAAAATGTTTTTTTAACAAAAAATATGTTACATCCCTAAAGAAAAAAAAAATTATTTAAAAAAAAAACTGATCGGACAGAGATATTAATTGATGGAGTTTAGTCTATAGATTTTTCTCAAGACTTATTTCAGTTCTCGGGACTGAAGAGTGGCACCCAATATCTTATCATTCCAATTTAATTTCATTTAAAATTTTTTTAAAAGAAATTTATCAATTAAAGAATGTTTAATTATCTTTTCAGAAATAAACAGGGTTGTAGGAAATAAGAAAGGAATTTTCACAAGAGAGAGACAACCAAAGGCATCAGCTAAATTATTGCGGTGCAGATATCACAGACTGTCTAATCGTCCAATTATTGGCAGTATTGCTTACTGTCCTATACAAGATGCAGACTTTTGAACTGTTGATACTTAGAAAATCATTTTTAATAACCAATATTTAGTTAATAGTTTTTTACTGAGTAATTAAGATTTTGTGCTTGGAAAATCTTTCGTTAAATTAATTCCCTTTACCTGCTACTCAAATGAAAATCTTGAATAACAATGAAAGAAACAAATCTCATGTGAATATATCTGGGCCCAATAACAATGTGATTTTTAATTATATAACTAGATAACATAAGAAAAATTTTACTGAAATGCAAGAATAAAATTAAAAATTGAATCATTATCAATAACTAAATAAATCAGAAGTGGATTTTTCATTAAAACAGGTGATTAGGAAAACAACCTTTTCCAGAGGAAATAAAATAAAAAGGCAGTGTTTTTAAGAGATGGCTGCTTATCTTCACAAAAAGGGGAAGGAGGGAACATTTATAGGGATCAAAGGACAGACAAGGCGAGTCTCCCTTCTAAAAATCCTTAGGGAGAACACTTTTATTTATTTGTGTTGATTGTCCTGGAAAAGGTCACAGAAAAAATTTTCTTTTTGAATATGAACCTTAGATCTGATAAAACAAATATGTGATTGCATATCAGCAGGAAACAATTTAATTATTACAGTATAAACTTTATTTAAATTTATGTTTACAAAATTTTTTATGTAATGGTAAACCAAAACTATTTGTAATATATAATACTGCATGTGATATTTTCTTAAATAATTTAGATTTAGCCAAAATACCTGTTCTACATGACACAAACAATAAGTGTATTATAGAGAAGTGCACCAATATTTATAGGACACTCTGAATGAACATTATGGTACTGTACTTTTTTAAAGCTATGAACAAATAAATACATGTATTTTTTTCTTGTTATTTATTTTTTCTAATATTTTGATTCCCTGATATAGTCAATTTTTTTCATATTGGGCACCTGATAATTTACAAGATATGCACTTGGTTAAATTGACAGACTACCTGTATAATGATTATTAAATAAAAATAAAACTTCTATTTCTTTATTTTTTTTAAAATAATTTTTTACAGAATTTAATGTTGAAAATATGTTATGTATAAAATAACTACATTAGCATGGTGCAATTTGAATGTCTTTCTTTTCATAAAAAAAAATGCCAAATATAATTGTGATAACTCTTTATTTGTGTTGCTATCATGTTCTGGAATTGATGATTTATATTACAGTCAATACAAAGAAAATGTATGATATAATAAGATATGTATATATATATATATATATATATTTACCACAAAGTATATTTTAATAAAACATTTTTAAATTACTTTTGCAGTAAAAATTGTTCTATTAATTCATATTGCTCCATTTCTTCCTTCTTTAAAGATTCGTGCTGTACTTTTAATCTGAAAACAATGGTGGATAAAATTAGATAATTAGATGTGAAAAAAAAATTTCATTCTAAACACTTTTTTTTTTCTTTCAAATTTTAAATCACTCACCTCTCCAATTGTAGCTTTTTATCTATAATTAATGCTTGCAACTGTTGTTGTTGTGCTTCTCTTTGCTTAGTAATCGATTTCAATAAATTTCTTGAGCCTATAGCCTGTCAACAAGATGGAAAACAACAATAAAAATATCTCACAGATGTAACATAGAACAAAATATGTAGTGGCCATAATGGCATGACAATTGAATAATGATATTAAAATGTAAGTATTTAAAATTAATAAATTTACTATATGTATTAGAAGTTTTAGTTGAAAAAATTGTGTATTTATTGCAGAGTTAGCAAGTTTTTCACAATTGATGGTTTTATTACATTTTATCCATCATATCAAAACCCCTTTTTGACATAGTTTTTGAAAAAACAAAATTTTGTTGTAAAAAATAATCTTCAGCTGTTATAATTATGAAGTGATTGTAAATAAAAGTACATTTAACATTTTGACATTAATTTTTGTTGGCAATTACTGTCCAAAAAAAAAATAATAATAAATAAAAAATAGGTGTTGAAAATCACAATCTATTATAAAAATAATTATAAATAAAAATTTGTAAAATTGAAATGTATCCAATCTTTTAATTTGTAAAATTAATTAAAATAACAATGATGCAGCCCCTGCTCAGTTTTCAAACTGGTAGGGTACATAATACAAATTTGTTAAAAAAGTTATTTAATATGTTGACATTACATAAATATCTCTAACCAATAAAATACAGATAAGATAACAAAATTATTTCCAAACGTTCTGTATAAATAAAAATTTTGCAACAGATATCAGTCAAGTTTTCTACATTAACTAATCATCACCTAAGTAAACTTTTAGCAGCCAGTAAAATTCAAAGCACTTAATTTACTAATGTCTACATAATCACCAAATCTCCACATATTTTTTTTATTTTTTAAGAAAATTTCTTAATTTATCAAATAAACTTCTCTTTATGGCTTTTCCTCCCCGCATGCACTTTCACATTTTTTTTTCTCCAATTTTAAGAATCCTTTAACATCTTATTTGTAATTACCACCCCTAACCTGGACTGGATTAGATTCTGGAATTTAGAGATAGTCTCAAAAAGTTTCCGGAATTTAAAATCTGTTCTAATATGCCATGGCACAGTAAAGCACTCACATGAACGATTTTGAGAAAAAATTTTAGGGCGGTGTGCAAGGGATCTTCTATCTATACACTGATAAGTAGAAAAGCATAAGAAAATACCTTGGTGCTCTGAGACTGGATACAAACACTTAGGCCTATAGATTGAGAGTAGACAAGTCTTCATAATTTTAAAAATATTTTTTGGCGCTACTTATTTTAACATCAAAATTAACTACTTACTTTAAGTTTTGCTTTTTCAACTTCAAAAGCCAAACTATCAGATATTTGAAAAAATCCATTAACAATTGTTTGATACTCATATATTCCTAAATGGGTAAAAATAACTTTTATTAGTAAATTTTTAAATGTTACATTCACAATCAATTATTAAAAGGAGAGAATGAATGAAGGGAAGAATAGCAATTTTCAAGTGTATCGAAAGCAAATTTATTAAATAAAGACACGTTATACTAATAATCTGTCCAGAATAAACATGAACAAAAAATCAACGTAGAAGTCATTTTTATAAAAAATTTAACAAATAAAAATATATTAAAAAATAGGAAATTTAAATGATTTTTATTTCCCTTTATTTATAAAATAAATTTTGTAAATACTACAAAAGAAATTGTACATTATAGCTTTTTATTCATATATAACTGATATAACAAAATTATTTTCCAAGAAAGATTGGAAAAATACTTAATGGGACATCACAAATTATGTTCCCTTTAAATATGCCCGAGTAGAAAACAACTGTGCCCGTATACATTCTGGCATATAGTTATTCAGATGTATTTCATCAGATCTTAAGTTGAGATGGCTGCACAAATTAAAAGTACTAGAACAATAGTTTATGATGGACATTTAAATATCGGTGGTTAATATAATCACCACAGAAATTTTAAGCATCTAAAAACTACAAAAAAGCTATAAGAGAATAAAACAGAGTTCTCCCTTGGAATAAAAAAGGGCAGGATGTGTACCCATGTATCTTTCGTCTATTAATTAAATAGATGAGCATGATTTAACATCATGTACGATCACTTGCATGTGATGTAGTGTGGGTATCTCGATCCTGATTGGTTGCTGAAACTACGCATTTGTTTATGTTAGAAACTGTTCTTTCCACTCTATTTCGGGTAACCCAAGCCTGTCAAGTATCAATTCTCTCAAATAGGTTCTTTCTCAAAGATTTCAATTCTTTCCCTATTATATGTATTTATTCAGAGACAACACAAAGACAGGCACGAAGCCATGTGGAACAAAAACAACTAATTGTGCATTGAAGTTGCCAGGTACACAAAATAAAAATATTATCATGATTACAATAAAATATATAAACAAATAATAAATATAAGTTGAGTAAACGAAGTAGACCAGAAAGAATAATATTACAAGGACATGAGACCTTAATTTAAATTCAAAATAAAAGTCATAATTGCACTGTACAGTTCAACAGTCCTAAATACACAGATGTACATACAATCATAAACGTACAGATTTAAATAAAATAACATTCGAGAAGCATTTCAAAACTCATATTTTATTGATAATATTCAAAAATGACATTTCAAGTAGTAGCAAATAATAGTTTATAAAAACTATGTTAATATAAGCTTTTCAAACAGGTAAAAATTTATACATTCACCGTAATATACGAGCATATAAAATTACAGTCAATAGTTATAGTTTACATCAGATAACTGCTGAATGTCTTTACTATTTCACACTATTTTAAAATCAATGCAAACTTGCTATGTTTTTTAATCACATTTAATACTGGAATCATAGTTAAAAGCATTCTTTGGAGTAAAATTGTTATATGTAAATCCCAATTATGGAGTTCAGAAGTTGCCAACACTTGCTGAAATGTAATTTTTCAATATGCAAGAGTACCATTTCAAGAATAGTATTTGATTTAAAATATTTAATAAAAATTCGAGTTATGACGATTTAACACTTCATTTCAAACATACATATAAAAAAAAACACTCAAACTTTAATGAAATAAAACCATTGTCACAGCGCAACAATATGGATGGTTCCAGAATTTGTTTACACTAAATGTAAATAAAAAAATAATTATGGTCACAAACACAAATTAAAATATTATTGGATCTAAATTGAAAATAAAAATAATGAGTGTTCTTTATTAATAGCAAAAAATCATTTAACAATTTACACATTTTTAGCTTGTAAATCGGTCAAATCTAATCATTGTTTTAAATCTCTAAAATATCCAAAAACTGGATCTGTGTTATTAAGTATAATTTGAAACATCTCTCAGATATTCTATTAACGGATGTTAATAGAATATCTGAGAGATCCAAATGTCCAAGTCTAAAACATATCAATAGTAGAAATCCAAGATATATACAAAATATCCCTATATAGAACATAGATATGTCTAGATATCTCTATAACATCCAAATAACTGTTTCCTCTAGATATCCATAGATGATATTTCAGAGATATCCAAAATGTTTAAATCCATAGACGTATATTTAAATCCATAGAATAACCCTGTATTTTTTAAGTACAGTTTTATTTTAACTTTGCAGACTATATTTTTGCATATATTATTGTACTTTCCTTTTATTCACATTTTATTCAATTTTTATTAATAGTTTTTTTCCAACATTTGAATCATGAAACTTTTTTTTTTCGAAAATGATATATATATAATTATTTTAAAATAGAGTTTTTGAATTAGTTCAAAAAAACACCTTAAAAGAGTTACATTCATTTGGAGGTAGGCTTATATTTAATTCAATTATAGATGATGCATATAAAGGAAATTTCCTTTAAAGGCTATATCTGGATTAAATTTGAAGTTGCAATATATTTCATAAACTAGTTCTCTCTATGATTTTTTTAATCATCACGTTGCAATTGTTTATCGTAAAATAACTTTTATAAAATATAATATAACTGTTAAAGAAAATTAAATAAAGTTATTTTCGATCAACAAGGTTATAAATATATAATAATTAAATAAAGTTGCAGGTTTACAACTGAAAATCTGCTAATATAAAATTAAAATATTTTACTTATTTAGAATTGAAGTTATTAAATACATAAAATGAAATTAGTTATTTTAAAGTCAGCATTATTTTCATTAAAATTGGGTCGCTAAAGAAATTTTACTTTAATATAAAGTTTAAAAGTAAGATGTTTTTAGTAATTTGGATGTAGCCCTACATTTCAAGCTTTTAAGTTTGAGCTTAAACAACATCATTGCTCAAAAGTTTTGATTTAAAGAAATATATGTCATGATTGTAAGAAAAAATTTTATTAGCTACAAATAATTATTATTGTTTCTTTTTTCTAGAAAGGTAATCACTTTAAGAGAAATAGAAAAGTTATTTTTTGAAAAATTCAATATTTCAAATTTCAAAACAATAATTCATCAATATTATCTTTTCTGGAAATAATGTACTGATAAATTAAATCATTAACTTAAAAGAAGAAGAAAAAAAAGAGCCCCATATAAATCTGAGACTCACAATATATTATATTCAACCTCTTTAAAATTCTTATAAAACATTCGTTCACCTATATCTATAATTGAAAAATCATGATTTTGCTAAAAGTACAAACTATAACAAGAATTGAAAGTGGCTATACTACTCTAAACGCAAATATTAATACTTACTCAATGTAAAGCAATCAAATGGAGTTAAAATCAAAGTCAGGTGTTAAAATTGTAGAGAAAGTAAACAAAACAAAAGGAAATAAATAAAGTTTGTCTGTCGTACTATTAGTTATATTTACAATTCTCTGAATCAATTTTTATTAAATATCTTCCCTTTGTAAGCCATTAACAGATTTGCTTTCCTTTATAACTCCCCGTCACACGTAGATTTTTTTTATTATTATTATTTAAAATTATTATTTTTTTTTTCCATTATCGTTTTTAATATTTTTATGTCCATTTCTTTGATTTTTCCCTTTTCTAAAAGTAGGCGAAATAAATTAGAAAATGCAGTATTAAAGCAAAAATTATTTCAAATACATATTAAAAAATTCTTAATAAAGAAATAAGAGTTTTTTAATATGTACAGTAGACGCCGCTTAATGTGATCACATCGGGACGAACGTGATTTGATAACAATAACCGATTGATTACAATACAGTAAACGAAAAAAAAATTTAAGCTAAAAAATGATTTTTTTACATACGTATTAAAATAAAAATTATTTTAAATTAGGAGTTGTTGTTGCTGTAAAACTCTATAGTATTTAATAGAAATTAATGTACACCAAAAAAAAAAAAAAAAGAATTAGTTAGTATACTTACATATTTAATGATGAACTGCAGAAAACAATACAAAAGGTTAATTATTAACTGAAAAATAAATCATCAATTGTCGATTGTTTAGCATTCTTTCGAAGCAAGTCATTTACGAATCGCTCATAATCATAATGTTTATGAAAGTGTTCCGCGTCGGCTTTGTTTTGCACACATATTTTATACACATATATACTTCGAATCTTACGTCTATAGACGTAAGATTCGAAGTGCCTCCCTCATCTGAGCAGGCGTCGGAATTTTGTCCTCGATAGCACTTTCGGGTTCATCATCGGCATCAGAATCTTGTGACAAAGCTTGATCTTTGACACATACGGCTTCGAAAATATCCACATCAGTTAACGAAGTAGAAGTTTCAACCTTCTCGTCGATCTCCATCCATGCTTCAAAATCCTCAGCATTCATATCGGGCGGGGGATTAAAAACGTCTTCCATTTCTTTCATCACAGCAGCATTGTTGTCCTCTGGTTGACAAAATTCTCCACGACTAAAACAATTTTGAATTGTTTTTTCCGAGGCACTATTCCATGACATTGTTAACAATTGTATGGCATCCAAAACATTTGTTTGTTTGTTTTTTGGCTAGAGCGTTCGCATTAAGATCTTCAGCGTCTTGGTCTTCCATATTTTCTGAGATCCTTGAACGCATTTCCTTTCTGTAATATGCCTTCAAGGTGCGGATAATTCCCTGGTAACACGGTTGAATTAAAGAAGTGGTGTTTGGTGGTAAGAACACGTATTTATCTTCTTTAATGAAACAGTTACATCATGCGCAGTGCAGTTGTCTATCAGCAGGAGAATGTTCCGTTTTAGTCGCTTGTCCCATTTCAACAGCCATTCTTTAAAGATGATGGTAGTCATCCAAGCCGTTTTGTTGGCAAAATAATCGACGGGCAGATTTTTCACACCTTTGAAACAGCGAGGTTTCTTACTTTTTCCAATCACTAAAAGTTTTTCTTTAGTGCCGGTCATACTAGCGCAACATAGCACAGTTAGGCGTTCCTTGGAGGTTTTACACCCTTGCGTACTTTCCTTCTAAAACATGTAGGTGTGTTCAGGCAACGCACGAAAATATAGGCCAGTTTCATCAGCGTTAAATACATCTTCAAGTGAATATGTGGCAATAAGTTTAGGCCATTCTTCTTTAATCCACTGATCTGCGGCTACATTATCGGCATCTTTTTGTTCACCGTGTGTCCTTCGGAAGAGTATGTTCTGCCTCTTTTTCCAGCGGTGGAACCATCCTTCTGTGGCTACGAAGTTTCTTTTACCCGATTTTGCAGCTAAATATTCAGCTTTTTGGCGCAAAATTGGACCATTAACATTAACACGAGCGTCCCTCTCACGAACGTTTGTGAACCAGAGTTTTAATGCAGATTCAACCTCTTTGTCTTTTCCATCTCAATTTCTTTCACAATTCAGATTTTCGTTCAAAGTGCACTTTTTCTCGATATCTTCACGATTTTTTAAAATTTTGCACAAAAGCGGCTGCGAAACTTTCAATTGAAAAGCAGCATTCCTTTGGCTCATTTTCGGCAATTTATCGTAACGATTTAAAATGTCAACCTTTTCTTTCACAGTAAGATCTCTCCGTTTTCTTTCCATTATAAAAAAACAAATCAGGTTACAAACCGTATGAACTATGGTAAAGTGAAAAATTATGCTGATCTTCTTCTGCATGCGTCTTTTAAACACTTAGATGTGGCAGTTCCATTATCTCCCCCCCCCCCATTTTATTGTTTGACCAATAGCGACTCGGTAAGCGACCTGTCAAGCCTTTATTTAGGATTTCGGGGAATTTGAAATTGCACAATGCTACGGAATTTTACCGAAGCTTGCTTGAAAAGGTTGCTTAACCGAAAATGGCCCCCCCTCTCCCAATAACACGTGTTTAAAAGATAATATACGAGCCCCGTTTGGACTTTTGGTAAGTTTCAGGAAACACTTTAAACAAAAAAAAAAAAAAAAAAAAGCTTTCCTTCTTGTTTTTATTGATTTCAGGAAAATAAAATTTACATAAAAACTGATAACAATAAACGAACATTTGATTACAATAAACGATGATTTTTCAATGTATTTTGATATAAGCGGACGGGACTAAGCGATTTTGATAACATTAAACGATTGATAACATTAACCGTGATCACATTAAGCGGCGTCTACTGTATTTGAATAATTTTTGCTTTACAAAAATGTTCAAACTTCAAATAATTTTTCCTTTGTTAAATCAGCGCATTCTATTAAGAATAATTGTCATACAAAAAAGTAAAAAATAAGGAAGAAAAAAGAACTTGATAAGACTAAAGTTTTATCTCTGTGGCTACACGCATAATTTGGAAGAACAAAAATGTTTTGCAAATAAAAATGTTTAAAAATTATTATACTTTTTGAAGAAAAAAAAACACAAAAAAATTATAAAAAATAATAATAGCAACGGGGAAAAGACTGATGACTTTCTATCTACAAATTTTATTGGGAAGAAGGAACAACATACCATACTTCATTTACCTTTATAAGTAAAATATAAATTTCTCATAATTTTTCCCATTAAGAATTTAGAGCAGGGTAACATGTGTGACATTAAACTAGTTTTAGAAATATTTTCTAAAAACAAGTTTAAATTCTAAAATTTAAAACTAATGTGTTAAATTTTTTGTTCAGTAAATTAATTTCTAACTATGTGTTGCAAGTTTCACCAATCGTTATATATAAAAAGAAGTTCACTAGTTTCTTTTCCATATTACAGGCAATTCTGGGTTATTTTTAAACTGATTTCAAACGTTATTTCGTTTTTCACGGAAATTTGTTTCTGAATAAAGCGCGGGGGTTCTTATACATTTTCTTCGCTCTGATTATAGCAAAAAAAAAAAAAAAAAAAAGCAAAATAATTATAATAATATAGCAATAATATAGCAATAATTATAGCAAAAAAATTCAATTTTATAGCAAAATATAAATAATTATAGCAAAATTCAATAATTATAGCAAAAAAAAAAAAAAAAAAAGATGTTTCTTAAAAAATGCAATTATATAAGTGATAAATGAAAACTCCCAAACTCTCTCTGTACCATCATTTCAACCTTTGAAATATTAGCCCTTTTGATTCGTGTTTCTGTCTCACTTGTTTAAGCTAGAGTGCCTTCAGTGAACAAGAGTGGCGCCAACCTTCCGACAAAATCTGATTGGTGGAAACTAAGTTTTTACCGCCGCAGGCTAAATGGAAAATTTCTCCATTCGTTTAACACGGAAAGCATGATTAGTGATGTGAAAACTGAATATTTTCACTAATAGAAGGTAGGTACAATTTTGAATGCTTTGTGTTTATTTTAAGAAATACTTATTTTACAATTGTAGTCAAAAGTTATGATCTAAAATTGCTAATTTTTCTTACTTTTTCGAATTTATTACATTCTAGTATACGTCTGCTGCAGAGTTTTGCACTCTAATTTAATTTTTCGTCAAGTAAAAACTTTTCCGAACCATTTAAAATAATTTTAAATGAATAATCATACGTATAGAATTATTTTTTATCTATTTAATTCATAATTATGGGTCAAATTCAACGTTTCTAAATTCGGAAACTATGCATTGTGCTATGCGCAGACTGTCTGGCTTGGCGCCGTTTTTATATCTCATCATGGGTCTCGCCGTTTCTATGTCGCCAAGAATAAATCGTCATCTGCTTTGATAGTTGATACCTGAATTAGAATTTTCCTTATGAAGGTGATCTTAGAGCTGAATTTTCAATATTTTTATATGTCTAAATAGGTAGTGTAAAATTTTTTATGCATTTGTTTATATATAGCTATTGTATCTTTATTAATTGTATCTATTGCAATAATTAAAAAAAAATATTGTAAACTCATACTTTGGTTCAACTGAAACTAAATTTAAAAGTAGTGTAAGAGAGTTAGCTATTAATATAACATAATGTATTGCAATTCAATGTCAAAACGAATTAGTTTATGCAATTAATACCATAAAAAATCACGTCATTATCTAACTTTGGAAGCTTTAATAATGTAATACTTTAACTAGAATAGTGACATGTGAATTTTTTGGTGTGTTAATTTTAAGTTTTTTATTATATTTAGATTTGGTTTGAAAAGCCTTACATTTGTTTAGTTGTTTACTTTTATAATAAAAATTTTTTTCCGTTTTACCTGTAGCTTAATGTAATACTTTTTGTGAGGGAATATTGAGTTAAATGTCATAAGAATAATTTATGCAACCATAAATATTAGTTAATGAATAACTTTATGTTGCGAGATTTATGTTTATCTGCAATGGTTTTTTAATGCAAATATGTCTGACTTTAATTAAGATACCTGTTTCCAGTTGGTTCACACATATATGCAATTAACTCCCTAAAACACAATATACTCTAAAAACTGCTTTGCTTAAAGTTAAACTTTTGGTTTAAGTTGTAAAAAATATTCATGTTAAAAAAATAATGTTAATTTTGGAATTTTTTAAAAAATTCTTTAAACCTAGTTTTGTGTATTTAAACATTAGCAACTGATCTTATTCTTTTACATTCTTTACTTAAATGCTCTGACAGAAAGAAACAAATTTATTAATGTATTGAATATTTAGTACTATAGTTCTATTATGTTAAAAATAGAAAATTATCGCTATGGATTTGAATAAATTTGCTCATTGTCTTTTGTCCTGAGCTGTGCAGGTTTCAGAGAGACTACTACATATATTATCATCACAATAAAATTATAAATTTATGATACTAATATTTAAGGATAGAATTTTGTTGAAATATTAGTTTCATTTTCAAAAAAATTTCAATGTAGAAAACAATTTTTTAAGCAATTTTTTAAAAGTCAATCAATTACCAGTTAAAAACTACGTTGTTTTAATGAAATGATCGATTAGGAGAAGAAAAAAACATTTTCCATCCCATCCCCTAACAAACGAACGAATTCGAGAACTACACTGCCAAACATGGAACCCCATGATTTAACACCTATCTTCTGGTAACCCGATCCTATTATGCGCTTGCGCAGTTTTGCTTTTCACCTCGATTGACGCCACTCTTGTTCACTGAAGGCACTCTAGTTTAAGCCAGAAAAAATACGTAGGAAACAGTACCTCACTTTTCTGTATAGCAATGTAAGATATTTAAAGCATGTACAAAATTATATTTTTTGTACATAAAACGCTTATAACTTCTAAACTGTTAGTCCGATAGTCTTGGGATTGGTCTCGTATAATTGCGTGAACAATTGCATCGGAAAATTTACATTACATGTTCAAATAGTTTCAGGATAGCAACATAAAGTGTATACATCAGTCCGTGCGAAAAAAAAGCATTGTTTAAACATAAAACTTCTTTCAACTTTTGAACTTTATGTTCTATTGACTCGTGTATAATATCCATGTAACAACATACCAAAAAGAAGAGTTGAGTAGGGAAAAAAAACTGGGAAAAAGAGTTGAAAAACATGGAAAAAAGAGTTAAATACTAATTTTACTTGACTCTATTTTCGCGAAAGTCTGAATTTCAGAAGAGATAAAGTACATTCTTCACCCCCTTGCATGAATTTAGGAAGAAAATAAAATTTTCTTATTAGAAAATAGCACCAAAGATTTTTTTTTTTTTTTAAAAAAATAACCAATTTTTCTTGACTTTATGCCTATATTTCAGAAGCTACAAAACATCTTTGCCCCATTTACTTTAATATATCAGAAGGAAATAAAGTTTTTCTATTTAGAAAATAGCTTCGAAGATTTGAGAAAAAAAGAAGAAAAAACTTTTTTTTTTTAAATTACCAACTTTACTTAATTTTATTCTGATGGGTCTAGTTCATTTAATCGACAATCACATCATCGACAGGCCATTTCATTGACACCACTCCATCGACAAGCCATTTCATCGACTAGGTCATTTCGTCGACATGCCGTTTCGTCGACAGGCCATTTCGTCGACAGGGTTCATTTAATCGACAAGTCATTTCGTCGACAGGGTCATTTCGTCGACAGGGTCATTTCGTAGACAAATCATTTCGTCGACAGGGTCATTTCGTCGAAATAGTCATTTCGTTGACAGGGTCATTTCGTTGATAGTGTCGTGCGTAATTCTGAAACCATTTTAGAGATTTAATCTAAATATTTTTATTATTAATTAGCAAAAATGCTATTATTTAATTTTTATACTAAAGTAAAATTCTTTACTGCTGTGTATTGTTCCAATTGCACTAAAAGAAGTTCGCTTTTTAAATTAATTGATAGGTAGTTGAGAAGCGTTTATTCGAGAACGGTTGATGTATCAAAATCTACTTTTCTATATCTAAATCGTAATAGCTCGACACTTATTTTCAGGATAGGTAAGAATTGTCTTCAGAACATTACCAAGCATGATATCCGGACTGTGGTCAATATAGTGTGACGTTAGCAATCAAATTATTTTTAATATCAAATCAAATTAATAAAATAATATATTCTTAGACTTAAAAGTAATAAAAGTATATTGCAATAAAAATTTAGACACTATTTCAAGGAGGGAAAAGCTAAATTTATTGGTGTAAAAATTTGTAGTAACATTTTTACATACATTTTAACAAAGCATAGGTTCTCAAAGAATCTAATCAAATTCTCACAGAAAAGAAAATAATCATAGACCTAATAATTATATCTGCATAAGTAAAAAAAAATTCTATGTTTTTTTATGGTGGAAAAGTAATTTCTTAATGTTCACAAATTGTAATTGTAAACTTTTTATTCAGCATCTTTAACATTAGGACAGGAATATGCTTATTCGAACAATCGAACTTTGTCTTAGTTTCGTTACCACAATTAGAGTTGTCGAAGGACTATAGGAACGCAAACACGATGTTTAGGTATTTACCGCGGCGGTTATAGACTCCTACATTATTTAAAGTGCTACTCACCGGACCAAAAATGTTTAGAAACACAAGCATAACTTTACAAGAGTGTTAGTGTTTGCTCTTCACAAAATATTTTTTTTCTATGGATAGTGAATTTAATAATAGTATTAATTATTAAATTATAATCTAATATTATTAAATTATACTATTATTAAATTATACTATTATTATTATAATTAAATAATAATAGTATAATTTAATAAGAAAAATATAATAGTAGTATATAAATGATGAATTAATTCCTTTTTATTTGCAGGATTTAAATTAGACACATTTTGTTTAAAAGAAAATGAACAAAAAATCAAACCTGGAATTTAAACGTAAGATTAAACTACTCTTACTCTACAAAAAAGAAAAGAAAAATCTTGCAATTAAAATTTGGCCAATTCTTGACTAGTTTAATTGCTTAAAATTTTAACTGATTTTCTGTACAGGAGGAAAACACAATTTTCAAACGCTTTCTGACCACTATTATCGCCAATTAAAATTTTGATTATTTTCGCTCTGAACAAGCCAGGAGACTCAAAACTAAAATGTAGAAAAAAATGAAAATTAAAAAATGTATATATATTTAAAATACCAAGTTTGTTCAGTAGACTAAAAATGAGAAAAAAATTTATAAAAATTTTCACGCATAGCAAAACACAAGGGCAAAACTTCACTATAAACTTCTATCAATATTCAAAATTCCACTTTTTTCGTTTTCGTGACAAAAATTAAGATTTCTTTTTCAGTACACTTATCAAACATGATGTATAAAAACATTTCCATTTCCGATAACATTTTTTAAAAGACTTTCCTTGGTGCTCGCCTTTAAAATATATACTCTCATTGCAAATTTTATTAATCGGAAAGAAAAACACTTTAATATTTGAGTAAAAAAATAAGTTGCTAAACTTATTTTAATTAAACATTAATGAGAATAAAATCAGATGCATATGGATAACTCTCCTCAATTATAAACTCAAAAGTCAATTTATTTGTTATATCGCAATAAGTTACGTTTTTTTTTTTCCAAATGTAACATAAAATAACATAACATTACCGTTTAACACCGTTCTAACACCGTTTTCCATTGTTGTGGGCGCATTTTTATTGACCGGAAAATCACGTGGTAGGATCCAGTTTTCCTCCATTCATTTCCATATTGTTTAGATTGTCATCAGCATAAAATTAACAAAAGTCGTAAAGTTATTGTTTTCCTTTAAATATTTTTGTATCCCTAATTTAAAGTTTTTTTTTCCAGTACTGCTATTATTAGCGAAAATTTTAAATTATGTTCGTGAGCTCATCAAATTTGATTGAACAATATTATGTTATAAGAATATAAATGTTATTTTTAAAAAAATGATAATTAGAAAAATCACTTCTGTTCACCTGTGTTATTATCTAAATGTTTGTAATAATAATAGAATATTTGGACGTTTGAAGTAGAGACGGTCACAGAAGCGGCAGAGGTAAACAGAATTTCTTTTAGTACATACACGTTAAGTGAATAATTTTTACATTAGTAGAAAAACTGTTCCAAGAAAATAAACAATTATTGCGAAGCGATCATCGGGATTGGTGAGCGGTAGCGAACAGGAGGCTTAGCCCCCTAGTTAAATCATAAAAACCAATTAGATAAGTTTCCTGCCCTCCTCTGATTTGGAACCATTTTTTACACTATCATTTCGATTGCATCGCAAACCGAGGATGTGGAGTTATTTTGAGTTTTTTCTATTTTTTACATTAACGAAGTTTATTTTATAAGGTAAAAGAACTTAAAAATGTTTGGGGAACACATAGGATAAAATACATATTAAACTATTAAACATTAAAACGTTATAAATAACTAATTAAATAAGGAATAAAATAAACTGGAAATGCGAGAACAAGATTTTTGTTTCAAATAATATTTCATTTAAATTTCACAAGAATTGTCAGAAATTTCCTTCTTCAGCAGCATAGCTGACAAAGACAGGAGGAAGAGGGTTAGAACAAAAAATTTTATCAACAATATTACCTAATTTTTGTTTCCTCTAATACCCTATAGTAACTTCTAACTTTTAAGTAGTCCCGTTCCAATCGAACAAATATTTCCGCCTCAGATCTCACAACTCTTGTTCGCACGTATTAGACAATTAATGTACGCTGTATTAGACATAACATACATCTTAGCTTTCTAATTTCATTTAATTAGAGAACCATATTTAATTCTTAAAAATAAATATGGTTCTCTAAACTCTTTTACAATAAACAGAACATTTAAATAAAAAACAATAAAAGGATGTCAAATGCTGTTTTTTTAATCTTCCTTTTCTTTAACTGTTAACACTCAGACATAAATATGCATTACATTATGTGTTTGCAATAATTTTGTAACATCTTGGTTATTTTGTTTTTCGACAAATTGTTTAGAAAATCGACCTGTGTCATAGGGCTCGCTCTATTACCCTAAAATAAAAATGATAAAGACTATTGAACATTTTTCCAGATACTATTACTTCTACACATTACAACATATACTACAACATATCATACTTCTACAACATATATTACTTTCCACCGTAAAATAAAAGTGTAGAAAACAGATTAATAATTTTACAGCAAAAGAGGCTTAAATTATTGTTCCCAAAAGATAAAAGCAACATTTTATTTCTTTAAATATTAAATACAATCCTTTAAAAACTCAATTTTAAAATACAGATGACATGTTTTAAATATATATGTGACCTTCAACCTGAAAAAAAAAATTTGAAAACATTCACATTAAACAAGGCTTAAACTTTCTATCCAAAACTATAAATGATACATTTTATATATTTAAATATTAAATGCAATCCTTTTACTTCACAGCTAAAAACGAGAGGGGTCACACAGGACCCTTTGTCTTTCTAGTGTTAACAGACAACTTAACCTAAAATATTATAAGCATAATTTATACATTTAAATATCAAATGAAATTTATACACTGCTCAGCTATCTTTTGTTGCTTATTAGCTCAAAAAAAGATGTAATAACAGAAACCAAATAAAAATCCTTCTCCCTATCTTGTAATCTTTTTCACTTAAAAGGAGATCTAATCTTCTAATCTCAAAATCGTCAAGTTAAAATTTCTGCATTTAAACAAGAAATACAAACATTTTACTACACAGTTTTCTAAGCTTTACATTACTCTAGAGTTCTAAAACAAGTAATAAAGAGTAAACAATTATATCATATATTATCTTGAAAAGAAATTGTCGAGAATTTCAAAAGAGGCTTAAACTGTTAATCTTGAAATCTTAAAATGTAAGACTTAAATTATATTACCCTAAAAAGAAATATCTGAGAACAAAAGATAGCTTAAATTTCAAAAGAGGCTTAAACTGCTAATCCTGAAGTATAAGATTCATAATTTCTACTTTTAAATATAAAATGTAATCTATTACGATACAGTTCTCACAATTTGTTGTCCATTTGGTTCCATAGGAAGTAATAACGAAAAACAGATTAAGTCGCTGTTAAATAGGAATTTAACATTTAGTGTAATAACTCTTGCTAATAATTTTATCACACTTTTGCACAAGAACTCACAAATCTTTTCTCACATATTTCAAAGACATTCTAGTTTCAGTTTGTAAACAAAGCAACATGGAAAGCAGTGTTTGAAGAAAGCAAATCTTTCGGGATGCACTCATCTCTTATTGGGCAATGGAACGGCAGCGGAACCAATCAGATAAAGGAATGAGACTCTTGGAATTCCGCTAAAGATGAGGCGATTAAGTGTAAGGCTGATAAGCCGAAGACAAAATAGAAAAACTTTTCGTTTTTGTTGGCATCAGTCTGATTTTCATCCTTGCCGCGAGCTTTGAAACAAAAAAAAAAGAGTTGGTAGTTGGTTTTCGTGAGGCGAGGGGGCTTCGGCCCCTTAGCAAAAAAAAGTGTGAGAGTGTGCAGCTCCAGTATTAGGGAGTAAATTCTTCAATGAGGAGAACAATCTCTTCTCATCTCAAAATCTTTTTCTAATATTTTTTGCTGTTTTAGCAATCTAAATTTCATTGCCAGTATGGATATACGATGGCAAATTATTTTGGTGTTTTGAAATCATAAAATTGATGTAAAATTACAGTACTTAAAGTACTTATCTATTATAGCCAAGAAAATAAAAATGTTTTGTAAGTATATTCTGATTCTATTCTCCTTGATGTTTCTGTTCTGATTAGTTATTTGATTTGATCTTATTCTAAAAATCTTTTTTTTATTCTAGAGAATTGAGCGTTTCACATGTTTTGTACTAACCCTATGATCTTAATTTATTTCGCAGCACGTGTTACCATCACTATAAATGATTTTATAGCATAAAATTTAAGAGTAGTTTTTGATTGCAGCTTTATTCTCATTATACAGTTTCTATGCTTAGGTTTTAAATTTATCTTTTATTCTCAATTTTATACACGTGCTGATTACTGATTAATTTTTCGGCCAGTCAGTCTTGATCTTAAATTTTAATATTTAAATTTAATCATTAAGTATTATTTATAAATGGATAAATAAATATAGATAATATTTAATTATGCAATGCCATAATAAAACAACCACCATGTTATAATGGTACCGTGTAATATGTGGCGCCGTTTATGGTCAGAACCTGGTATTAGTTTAATTTTTTTTCAATTCTCTAGATATTTGGCTCTAAATTTAAACGTAATCAATGTGTGAAAATAATTTTTTTTATATATTATTACTCTAGTGATGATTACAATTATATGATTTATGATTTATTTTCTCACTCTCTCTCAGATAAATATTTTGCATATTACATCATTGATAAATTTACTGTGAATTTATACTTTATTTCCTTGTAAGGAATATTGTTTTTAATATTTGAAAATATAATTTAACTTGAACATATGTTTTGATATTTCTAAATATCAGTATTATGACAAAGTATTTCATGAGATACCTATTAATCTGTATATATATTTTTTGAGTGATAACATTCTTGTTTGCAAAATTTAGAATGAAATTAATAATTCATTAAATAGAAAACTGAAAATTTTTGGGAATATAGTAAACAGTGGTGTATTTTATGTGTATATTTGAAATGATGATTATGATATATATATATATATATTTCAGTGTAACAGTAGAATTCTCAAAAATTGATGCTATTTATTAATTGTTGATATATTTTTTCATTGATATTTTAATGGTATCTATTACTTCTGTAAATATTTCTGTGATTTAAATCTAAATTGAAACATTATGGCTAAATCTTCACATTCTTTAGCGAGTTCGCTACAAGCTTTCAATGGCAGCAAAGATGCAAATTTAAATTTTTTTCTGAATAATTTAGAGCAAATCGCTCAGTTAGAAAAATGGGACAACAAAAAAAAAAGTCTGATATTAAAGTTAAATCTTGCAGGAGAAGCATTGAAAGTAGTTAGTGAGGCCAAAACAAATGTTGACATGGAATACGAATGCATAGTTAAATTATTAAAAGATAAATTTTCCAGGAAATTAAGTTATGCAGAGTTACAAAGTAAATTTAACTCATTGATTCAAAAACCAAATCAAAGCATAAGAAATTTAATTGAAGAGGTAGAAAAGGCTACTAATGAGTATCTAGAAATCAATGGAGATAGTAATGAGCAAACTTTAAGTCTAGCTAGGAAAATGAAATCACAAAAGCTGCTTGACAGCATGCGTCCGGATATTAGAATCGAGGTTATGAAAAGGGGAGCCTCAAATTTCAATGAAATAGGCAAAATTGCTATAGATATTGAAAATGCGATTTCAATGAATGAAGCCCATCTGAATAATGTAACAAAATCATCAGAAATTGAAATTTTATTAAGAAGCCAGATAGAAAGCAACAAAAAAATTGAGGAATTGACTCAAAAAATAAATGATTTAACTAAAACTAAATCGGTCAACAACATCTCACAATCGAACAAATTGAATCAACCAAAGATAACTTGTCATATATGTAGTAGAAATCATATCACCACAGAATGTTGGTATTATCCTAAAAACTCCAATGTAAACAACAAATTTAAGCCTTATGAAAGAAGCCGCAGCTCTTTCAGAAGAGGATTCAATAGAAATTTTAGGAATAGGGGTAACAACAGTACGGACAGAAGACAAAATAATTTAAACTAGTTAATGGTTCTTGTGACAAGTGGGAAAATACAAAGCTTACAAGAACCAGTAGAAATTCAAATGATCAAAAATTAACTGGTAACTTAAGGTTAAAAAAGAGAAATATTGGCAAAAAAGATAGATTTCCGAATGATAAGAACAAAATATATAAAACTAAAATATATGTCAATAGTAATCTTAAAGATAAAAATTTTAATTCAGATTATGATAAGGTTAAGGAATATAATTCAAAAATTTCTAATAACAATAAGAATAGTAATCGGGTAACTGAAGAGGATATAACTAAAAAAAATAGTAAAATAAAAGATACAAATGAAGGAGTAGAAAAAGTAAATAAACATGTAATGACCTGTAATAACAGTAACGATTCAGAATCTCTACCTATTATTTTGTTAAGATTTGGTAACTTAACCATTCCGGCTTTACTAGATACTGGTGCAAATCTTAGTTTAATTGATCCTATCACTCTTAATGAAATTAAAGAAAACACTAAAATAAGTTATTTATCTAGATCTGTAAGAATTCATACTATCGACAACAATACTGTTCCTTATATGTCTGCAATTTCTTCTAAATTCAAAATTGACACTAAATGGTTTCAAGGGATATTTTTTGTAACTAAGAATTCTTGGGCTTATAAATATAAAATAATTTTAGGGTATGATTTCATTCAACAGAATAAAATTATTTTAGATATACCCAACAAAAAACTTATAGTGAACCATGATTCTTTTGATTTTCTCGAAGATACTCCTCGTATTGTAAATAATGTTTTAAGTGATGTAAAGATTGTAAATAATTTTGCTTTTGCACCAAAAAAGATTGTGATAGAACCCCATTCTCAATTTTTAATTCAATTATGTATGTCTAAAGATATGAAAGATAGTAATCAAATGCTTTTTTCTCCAAGCAAGAACAAACTAAACTATACTATCTATGAATCTGTTAATGAATTTAAAGATCAAAAATTTAGTACTTTAATTGAAAATAACACAGATAATAAGATTGTGATTAATAAAGGTACAAAATTAGGAAATGTTATTGGTATTAAAGATGATGATATAATTAAACCTAAAGAGAAGACTAATTACCAAATTAACAATTTAAATCTAAATGAAATTCATCAACTGAGAAAAAAAGAACTTAATGCCTCTGATTTTGATTTGAGTCATTTAAATAAGGTAGATGCAGATAAGATACTTCAAGTTTTGTTAAACAATTATCAAGTTTTCTCTCAATCTTATACAACTTTAGGATCTACTGATGCAGTAATACCTGAATTTAACTTATTGCATAATTTTTCTATACAAACAAAACCATATCCGATTCCTAATATTGCAAAAAATTTTGCCAAAAAAGAGATTAATGATCTATTAAATGCAGGAATTATTGAACCATCTTCTTCCAATTATTGTTTTCCTGTGATTTTTGTCAAGAAAAAGCCTTATGTAAATGATCCTAACTTACAAAAATTCAGGATGGTAATAGATTATAGATTACTTAACTCAGTTACTGAGACTTTTAAAATTTGTCTTCCAAAAATCAATGATATCTTACATAACATTTCTGGAAAATCATTATATAGTGTATTAGATCTCAAGAGTGCATTTTTCCAGATAAAATTGAAAGAACAGGATAAATCCAAATTAGCATTTTGTTGTGAGATAGGCAACTTTCAACCTACTCGCCTTCCTTTTGGTTCTCGCAACAGTACATCTTTTTTCCATAATTTAATTTCTAAATGTTTAGACGATATTAAGGGACCTAATTTGCAATATTTCCTTGACGACATTGTTCTTGCTGCAAATTCTATGGAAGAAATGTCCCAGTTACTTGTTAAGGTTTTTGACAGATTAAAGAAATTTAATTTAACTCTTGATCCAGCTAAAATACAAATTTGCAAGTCTGAAATTAAATATTTAGGTTTTGATGTTAATTCAAATGGTTTTTCACCTGCATCTGAAAATGTAAATAAGATTTTAAAATTTCCTATTCCAAAAGATGTGAAACAAGTTCAAACTTTTTTAGGTATGATTGGTTATTTCAGACATTTAATTTATAACTTCGCAGAAATTGTTAAACCTATTGTAAATTTAACGAAAAAGAATGTTACTTTTAATTGGAATAAAGACTGTCAGGATGCTTTTAAAAATATATCTGAACAATTATTGCTTAAACCTACTTTAAAGAATATAAATGATGAAGAAAAATTTTACTTGGTAACTGATGCTTCTAGCAATGCTCTGTGTGGAATTCTAATGCAAAAAAATAATGACAATTTTGACCCAATAGAGTTTTATTCTAGGCAGTTAACCCATTCTGAATCTAAATACCCATCTATCAGGAGGGAACTCTTAGCCATTGTAGATTCTATTAAGTATTTTGATAAGTTTCTTTATGGCAAAAATTTTGTTATTTTTACTGATGCTAAAGCTCTAACTTTTCATATAAATTTACAAAAACAACCTGAAATAGTAAGTCGATGGTTAATGTATATGCAGGAATTCAGTTACACAATTCAACATATTCCTGGTTTTAAAAATCCTGCTGATTATCTATCTAGAGTAACTAATGATAATGCTGTAGTAAATAATGCAAACATTTTTGAAGTTAATGATAATCTTAAAATAGAGAATATAAAAAATTCTCAACAAAATTGTAAACAAACTCAGGAAATCTTTAAAAAACTAAATGATAACGACAAACTAACTTCTAAGAAATTTTTTTTAAATAATGATGGTATTTTGATGATGAAGGTGAGACCACCTAAACACCCTTATAAGACTTTGAATAGAATTTTTATACCCATCTCATTAAGAGGGGAAATTTTAAAGGCAGCTCATGCAGCACATTTTGGTGTATTTAAAACTTATAATTTATTAAAAAAAAATTATGCTTGGTATGGAATGTTAGCAGATACTAAAAATTTTGTAGAATCTTGTGATGCATGTTTGGCAAATAAGCCTAAGGCTAAATTAACTCAGACAAAATTAATTGAAAAAGGTGATTTAGGTGTAGGACAAATTTTATCAATAGATATTGTAGGGAAATTACCCAGATCAATTGATAATAAATTCTTTATTTTAACCATAATTGACAACTACTCACGTTATTTAGAGGCAATACCCTTAACTAACATTAAATCTTCTACAATTATCAATAACTTAAATGAATATTTTTCCAAATTTGGTTTGCCTCAATCCATTATTTCTGATAATGGTACTAACTTTACTTCGGAGGAGTTTGAAAATTTTATTAGGGCACTGAGTATTGAACATCGTAAAACCTCATTTTACTATCTTATGGCTAATGGACTAATAGAAAGGTCACATAGAGTTCTCAAAGAATCTTTAGCATCTATGTGTAACAACAGCTGGGATTGGACTAAGAAATTACTTTTTTTTAAACTTCATTATAATGCTTCTATTCATGCAGTGACTGGATATACACCAGCTGAATTATTTTTTGGCAGAAATTTAACTATACCTTTAAATATACATGCTTCGGCTAAGGAAGGAGAGACACCAACTAATTTTCTCAAGAATTTAAAAGAACATATTGCAGAGACGAGAGATATAGTTTCCAAAAATGAGAGTAAATACTTTGAGCAGCACAGTAAACAAATAAAAGGGAGAGCAATCCCAAATTTTGAAAATAATGATTTGATATATTTAAAAATTAATACTGATGTAAATACCTTTCAACCTAAATATGAAGGACCATTTAAGGTCACTAAAAAATTCAGAGGAAATAATTACCTCATTCACATTAAAGATGATAAAAGAGATATTTATAAAAAATATCATGTAAGTAAACTTTTCAAAAAAAGGTTGCTAAAAGAAAAATTGAGTAATGACATGTCTAATATAAATGATCTTGATGGGAGTTTTGAATATTAAGCAAAGATAGTGTAAATTATTTATCACATATTGTATAAGGTATTGATATTGACAATTTTGGCTTGAAATTTATTTAATGTAAAAATTTAGTTAGCAATATTTTTTTTTCATGGTTAGATTTTTGAATTGCATCTTTCTCCTTCGAGCTCAAAATTTAATATTTGATGATAAATGGCTGGCCCAATCATCATTAAATATGGAAACATCCCATTCAAAAATTAAGCTAGATTTTTTTCTTGGTTTTCTCTTTCTGATAACCATTTTATTTTTTTTAGCTACTAAGGAATTTTACAATCCTTGTGATGCAAATTTTTGGTTATATTGTCATTTCAATCACTTTTATTTTAGATAGTGATAATGAATAGAAAGATTTGATATGGTAATAAGAATAATAAATGTGAATGAAAATAATAAGTATGAGAAAATTGATAATATAAAGGTATGATAATTTGAAATAACAACAATGTAAAAAACAAACATAATATTGAAGGTATTATCACAAATTGAAAGTACGAGAAACAAAGTATATTAGAAATGGTTTTTATACAAACCAAATCTTTGAGTGAGCTATGTGGATCAAATGTGTATATATAATTTTTTTTTGCTCCACATCATTAAAATATTTGTATGACTTGGGAGAGAGAGAGTGAGCAAAAATTCTCAAGGAAAATGAACAGAAATACTATATTGTTATGATTATGATATATGTTATAATTGAATTATTTCCAGTAGTATTACATTCTTGGCACAACAATTTTTTTTTTTTTTACATTTTTTTTTCTCAAAAAGAGGTGATAATGTTAAATAGGAATTTAACATTTAGTGTAATAACTCTTGCTAATAATTTTATCACACTTTTGCACAAGAACTCACAAATCTTTTCTCACATATTTCAAAGACATTCTAGTTTCAGTTTGTAAACAAAGCAACATGGAAAGCAGTGTTTGAAGAAAGCAAATCTTTCGGGATGCACTCATCTCTTATTGGGCAATGGAACGGCAGCGGAGCCAATCAGATAAAGGAATGAGACTCTTGGAATTCCGCTAAAGATGAGGCGATTAAGTGTAAGGCTGATAAGCCGAAGACAAAATAGAAAAACTTTTCGTTTTTGTTGGCATCAGTCTGATTTTCATCCTTGCCGCGAGCTTTGAAACAAAAAAAAAAGAGTTGGTAGTTGGTTTTCGTGAGGCGAGGGGGCTTCGGCCCCTTAGCAAAAAAAAGTGTGAGAGTGTGCAGCTCCAGTATTAGGGAGTAAATTCTTCAATGAGGAGAACAATCTCTTCTCATCTCAAAATCTTTTTCTAATATTTTTTGCTGTTTTAGCAATCTAAATTTCATTGCCAGTATGGATATACGATGGCAAATTATTTTGGTGTTTTGAAATCATAAAATTGATGTAAAATTACAGTACTTAAAGTACTTATCTATTATAGCCAAGAAAATAAAAATGTTTTGTAAGTATATTCTGATTCTATTCTCCTTGATGTTTCTGTTCTGATTAGTTATTTGATTTGATCTTATTCTAAAAATCTTTTTTTTATTCTAGAGAATTGAGCGTTTCACATGTTTTGTACTAACCCTATGATCTTAATTTATTTCGCAGCACGTGTTACCATCACTATAAATGATTTTATAGCATAAAATTTAAGAGTAGTTTTTGATTGCAGCTTTATTCTCATTATACAGTTTCTATGCTTAGGTTTTAAATTTATCTTTTATTCTCAATTTTATACACGTGCTGATTACTGATTAATTTTTCGGCCAGTCAGTCTTGATCTTAAATTTTAATATTTAAATTTAATCATTAAGTATTATTTATAAATGGATAAATAAATATAGATAATATTTAATTATGCAATGCCATAATAAAACAACCACCATGTTATAATGGTACCGTGTAATAGTCGCCCCTTACCCTAGAATGAATTGTGTTAACTATAGGAAAGACCTAATATAAAACGGGTTAAGCTACTTATTCTTTTAAGATTAATTCCCCCCCCTCCAATATTTACATTTGGACAATGTCAGAAACTAAATTAGATCTTAATATAAACTCCCTATTAACAACGCTGAATCGTTTCGTCGCTGTATTATGGATTTTAAATGCTCTACTAATATTTCGAGTATATCTTGTGACAGTTCTTTTTGATTTTGAAAGTAATAAATTTATTAAACTAACATACAATATTTTTGAAATTTCATAATTGAGCTGCATTTTCTTAGTTTTTTATTTTTATTTTGATTTATTTATATATATTTTTTCTTTTTTGTCTTCTCAAAACTCGAAAGCTGTCGTCCTGGCTCTATTTTCTCCTCAACCTTTTTGTTTCTTCGTCAATTTTATTCCCTTAAACAAATTGATACAAAAAAATTTAAAATCAGTTCCCAATTATAATACTAATACAGAATTAGTTCTATAGAATTAAATTTTGATAAACGGGATAAAATTTAAATCCGAACATGTTGCTTAATTATCATCCACGAGTTGGTTTTTTAAAATTAATATTTAATATTAGGTTACATATGAAGAAACAAATGTTATTTAACGATAATACTTAAATTTAATATTTAATGTTGCTTTCGAATTTTAAGTAGTTAATTTGAAATTATTACTTTGATAGCATGTGTTAATGAACCACAGTTTAAATCAAAATTCATTTTAAATAATAAACTTTTAAAATAACTTTTAAAAAGAAATGTAACTTATATAGCGTCTAAAAACTGTAAAATATTGAGTATTTATCTTAATTACTAAATGTCGTATATTACGGTAATATAATGTAAGATTACTTTAGAATAAAATAAATGCATAAAACTTATATTTCTAAACCTTTAATTTTGGATTACAACCTAAATTGAAAACTTACTTATAACAGAGAATAATAATGCGTAGAATGGGATAAATAAATAGTACCGGTAAATACATATAAATAAGGGAAATATAGATAATATGCTAGTAAATATTACCCTTATAAATTTTATTAATTTTATGCTGATGACAGTCGAAAATATATTAGCCTTTTTCTGAGTAATGAAAATCATGCCATGCTATTTTCTTGCCCAATGAGAATGTACAAAATAGTAATCATGATCAAAGGATTTTTATGTAAGTTAGAAACATTTTTATTTTTGATTTTAAACAAAAATGTGTGGAATATTTTATATTCGATTACGTTTAAATTCTTTTGGCAAATTTTTATAAAAGATTTTATTAAAGAACAATGTATTTTTATTCGTATGCAATATTCGTATCAATATTCTTATCAATATATATTCATGAAATCTTTGTATCATTCGTTCATTTCGTAACTTCAGAACTTAGCTCTGTGTTTGCTAATAGAATCATAGCTCCATTTTTTGGGCAAGGGAATTGCTATCATACTCTCTCTCCCTTCTTCGAAAGAATAATAGGTGATCAAAGTCTTGACAAAGTTTTCTTCGAGTTCCCCATCAAAATCATGTTAGCTGTATCCAGCTACGCTATTTTTATTTACATGTTTAACTATGCCAAATTTGCGTTAATTTATGATCAACTATGAAGAACTTTTCTTAAACATAAGCACACAAATATAATTGTATTTAAAATTTATTTGCAAAATTATTACTAGAATCCAATGCTTAGAAAGAAATCTGATAGTCTATCAGCATAAAAATTTTGTTTTTTTGTTTTTTGGTATACAAAAACATTTATAGCGTCATAATAGTGTCAGTGTATCTTGAGGCATTCAACATTTTATTCTTAAAATTGTACTTACTAAAATATTTTAGATTCAGAGCTTTAAATTTTTTTCAAACACTGAGAAAAAAAAGTATGGTCATATAAAGATAAAAAATATGGTAAAATTTACTGTGTTTCGATCTATCGGAACACAAAAAAGTTCGGTAATTTTTACCGAGGTGCTTTGGTAATAATTTTAGTAAAATTCATAATATGTGACAAAATTTGGTAAATGTGCACAATTTGATAATTTTATCATGATACCTTAGAGCTTGGAATTAAAAACCATTTATTTTTTAAATTTGCTTTTCAGTTTTGTATTTTTTTCCTGAATGTTTGGTAATAGCAATTATAACTTTGAAAAACAGAATTTTTAGCGCACCGTTTCCATTTGAAAGGAAAAATTACTAATTGAGTGCTTTAAATATCGTATATTTTGGTTTCATTAACTAAGTTTGGTTTTATTAATAATTTTTTGGCAGAAATGTCATTACTACACAGTACGGTAATTTTACTAAAATTTTTTTCTCCGTTAATGGTTTCATGCGATTCTAATATAATGAAAACTAAGACACAAGTAATAACATACGAGGTACTGAACTCCTATAATAAAATGCTATTACGGTATTATAACCATAATAAATGCTCTCTTAATAAATGTTCCGCGTGTTAATTAACTTCTTTAATTAACAAGCAGAAGCTGACTTTATTTAATATTTTTTTTAATACTATACTCCTTATGTAACACTATCACTACTTTAAAAACTGATAGCTTCATGAAAAAAGGCTGTTAATAAGATGAGACCGTAATTTCGCAGCCAACTACAAAATTAAGAAACTGCGGGAAATATACGTACTCAGCGTAACTTTCCATGTTCCATGTCCATGTCGCAATGTATGTTTCTCCACGGGAAAATGAATACAGTAGGAAAATATAGGCTGCATCTTTGAAGGATAAAAACGAGCTAGATTAAAAACAACGAGAAGAAATATCAAAATTTCCGAAAATAAAATATAGCAACTGTCTTTAGGGTGTAAAATTTTGAAGAAGACCGTCTAGCCCATAAGTGGGCACTGAAATCATTTAAGGGAGCTATAGGGATTTCTAATGGATCAATAACAACAAACAAATCATATATTTATTAAAAACTGAGTACACTTTAAATTATTTTTTTATTTTGTATTAAATAAATATGCATATAAATGATTATTAATGCAGAAACACATAGAGGTAAAGATTTTTACTGTGAACAAAGCTTCGCCCCCCCCCCCCCAACTTCTGTAATTGTTTCACGTACAGCATTCTTAACTTCTTAAAAGTCAATATTTTTCACTGTCATAAAGAGTATTTTATTAATAGACGACTAAATGTTATAATTTTATGTATGGACATTTTGTCACTATGTTAACACTAACGAAATGAAACAGTACCTGGATTTGAAAAAGAATCAATAATTTCACACGTTAACATGACCTATATCATAAATACAGCAAAAATAGGAAACGGTTGTTATCGCTAAGGAATCAGATATTATAGATATAGCCAACGCCTAATTTCTCTCTCTCTCTTTTTCCGATATCAACTCAAGTGCAAGCTTATAAAATAAAGATCTCGGGGGAGATAAATAAATTTTTCTACACAGATGATCAGATAGCCATTGTTTGAAGTAAAATAAGTAAGAAAAAGTTCACGATAAAAACAATCAAAATTTCAATGAGCTTCAAACGAAATTGAAATGGAATTTGCAAAAAAACAAAAATTTAAGAATCATGAATAAAAATTGCCCTTGCAGCGTGTGTCAAATTCGACTTCGTACTTACATTTTTGTGGGCTGTAGAGCGCTGGCGTTAAATTTTTTATTCAAATATTTGCAGTTAATGGTTCCAGAGTTTAACAGGGGTGTTGTGAAAGAAAATCTCATAGTGGTACACTATCAGAATTTTCATTTTAAAATTGGAGTAAAATAACCGGAAGCAATCTGTCCGTCCAGTTAACCGAAAAGTTTACGTTTAGGAACATTTTTTCCTTTACAATTTTGAAACCGTTCAAAACTGAAATTATTTAAGAACCGCAAAATAAGTATTTATTTGGCCATTTTAGTTGGGTTATTATAAGCTTTTCATTAGGTAATGAACATTG
The DNA here is from genome assembly GCA_949128135.1 of Parasteatoda lunata. Classification (NCBI taxonomy): domain Eukaryota; kingdom Metazoa; phylum Arthropoda; class Arachnida; order Araneae; family Theridiidae; genus Parasteatoda; species Parasteatoda lunata. The sequence continues at coordinate 104,988,008 of OX421974.1, read as the reverse complement.
GAGTTAGGTTGTGTTGTATTTAGTCAAATGAAGCATGGAATGCGGTTTAATTAGTTTATCTGGAGGTGTCATTTCTCATGAGATTTTTTGTACTAAGCAGTTTTATGGTGACATCTAATGGTGACATCTATTTGCGTGAATGAAAGTTTCGTATTCCAATATTCCAGGGTCAACAATAAAGAAGTGTAGGAGACAGGAAACTCTTTGTGTGTTGAATGAAAGGGGGAAATATTGTGGTGGTGTCAACGCTGAGATTTGACCCCCCCTCCTTCTGCAGTTATTAGAATGACAGATTAGCCCTCTCGACTAAAGCCTGTACCCAGCAGCTAGGAACCAAGTGGCTTCATTAGGTAGACTTTGTAGGAGTGCCGATAAAATTCTGGTTGTTTAACCGTATTAGACGTAAAGTGTCAATAAAAAAGATTTTTAATAGTTTAAATACCATCATTTTTATGGTTATCTGACTGCTTTGGTGGAGTGAGGTAAAATAACGATTAAACAAATTGTTAATAAACCATGTTATCCGAGAAATTTCTTACAGTTTAACAAATAGAAAACAAATTTTATCATTTAATACATTTATTGCTTCCACTATATAGTGTATGGAAAAGAAAATATATCTGTACGAGAAATGACGGTTATTACATCTCTAAACTATAGAGCTACTTAGATATACTACATCGCCGACCGGCCTGTGTAGGGATTAGGGTACTGCCCTTGCATCCGAAAGGTTCTGGGTTCAAATCCCGGGCAAGGATGTTCTTTCCTTCTCTGTACTATCTGTTCTTACTGTGGGAGCAACGTTGGCCCTCCTAATAGGGTGCCTCTTGAAAGAGTGGCCAACAAATCTGCCCTTAGATGCCTGTATGATGCCCAGGTGGGTCATTCTAAAGAGTGTGCATTGAAAAAAAAAAAAAAGATATACTACATCTATCTAAATTAACATAGGAAATTCTTGCTGAATTAAATAAATTCAATACCATTAAAACACTGTTAATATTAACCTTTTCATACTTGTCCAGTGTCGTCATTTGTTCTTTTAAGATCATTATTCGTTAAAGCATATTAAAAATGATGTATTTAGATTCTCATTCATAACATACAATAGTATCTCCTATTTATAGAAACGATGAATAAAAATAGTCACAAAATTTTAATCGAAAAAAAAATTTTAAAGTTAGTTTTCAACACAGTTTTTCCAATCTGCGTAAAATAATTTTTGAATGTTTAATGGTAGAAATATTCAATTTGTCTACATTGGCCCCATGTCCAAACTTGCTCCTCTCTCCCCTGTTTAAGAATAGAAGTACATAAAAAAGTCTTACAAGTTTTAAAATAATAATATTTAATTGATTATATAGTTTAAATTGGAAGTAATACATTAGATTTCTTTTTTACACAAAAACTTACATCTTTGATTATTTTCATACGAGAAAGTTTTACTTATGGATTTAATGGAATTTTCAATAAATTAACAGTGTATAATATCAAAAATATTGAACAATTTTGAAAAAGAAGAAATAAATTTTTTTTGTCTTGAGAAGAGCGTTGAAGATTTTTTACTATGTTAAGTAGGTAGTGACCTAAAAGGTTAGGAACCTATGTAGTGTAACCTAACTTAGCTATGAATCGGGCATAATTTATATCGCTTTATTGCCATTTAATATTGATTCATAATTTAGCAATAAAGAGAGAAGATTAGTTTGATCTTGTGTGTGGTTTAGAAACATTCGCCAAATAGGTTTGCCATCGTCAGGCTGTCGCTTTTCACCGGCAAATGCCAACTTAAGCTTAAAAATGCCAACGGCTATGCAAACTTATTAAGTGCAACAATTCCCACTGGGTACAATTAGCTTAAATTGTCATTTGAATAAACTGAGTTAAAGATGAATATTTCATGAATAAATAGAATATGTTTAAATACTTACAAGGCGTCCAATTTTTTAAAAACACTTTTGTTTGAGTTTCGTGCTAAAAAATTTTAAACTATTGTAAGTGTAAATATATAAATAACTTTAGAATAATGTAGTTGTTTGATATTTTTTGTCTTAAAATATATTAAGAATTCATTTTGTATTTAAGAAATGTTCATGTGTAAATATTATAAACTTTTATTTGAGAATTTAGATAGTTTGTGTTTTTATCAAACTTTTTTTTTTTTATCCTCAAGTTAGATCAAGTTCAAGCTCGAAAAAGTTTCCTGTTATTTTTGTTTTTATTTCTTCGCACATGATAAAATGTTTAACTGTAACTTCATGTCAATAAACTTCTTACAACTCTACATTTTCCTTTATTAGTAAAAATTATTATTACTAAATATAAATCCATAAGCAAGAAAATCAGAATAAAATGGTAACCGAGTCATGTATTCTCAATGGACAAAAAAAATCTCATGGTATGATCTACTTTATCCATATTTAAATCAAGATTTCTTCATTTGTTATCAGCTGAAAAGTATGAAAGTTTTAGAGGTATTGTTTAGAAGTAAAACCGCATTTTCCTCGAGACGTAAAAAAAGCTCCAAAATTTACCGGCAGATTACAACATCTATTAATAAAGGCATTTACCTGAGTTTATCATCCTTTTTTATTGCTTTTTTCTATTTTGATAAAGTAAAGGCTCATACATTCTGCCTAAGGCTCTCACCGACCACAGTGCTGAAGTCAAATATCCTTCGTGGTAGACGGATCATGGGGGGTTAGAATTCACTAGCTATCGAGCTCACCGAGCAAGGTTGTGGGTTTTTACCCTCCATGTAACGCAAATGCGGGTTAGTTTCATCTAAAAAGTCCTCCAGGAAAGCAAATTTCACCCGGTACTTGATCCGATAGATACCTAGTCTTCTGGGTTGGTATGAAATTATAAGGCTACAGAGTAGAACATTGGTAGTCGTAAATTGAGAATTAGACCGGCTCTTCAACACCGGTTATAAAATAAAATAAAATACAGCAAAGTCTTAAAACTAAAATGGACGTGTCTGCATTATAAAGTAAATCTATAATATAACCTGATTGTGCAACATATTATAATAAATATACAAATCTGCATTTCTCAATCAATTTAATCAGAATTTGGTGTAAAATGCGCAAATTAAAAAACGGACCACCCTGAACAACATTTGATCTAATGATCTTTACATTATTACTCTATATTAGTTACTTATTACTCTATCTTAATGGTTCAAAGGGGTGAGCTCAAACATGCGCAGTATTTTGTGCAGATGATATTTTAAGCTACGAAATCAGATGCAAAAACATACTTCCTATTAATAAACATACCTTTTTTCGGCGGATTCGGATTTCTGACCCCCGAAATATAGGGAGTAGCAGTAGCAGCAATCTGGAAAATATGCGTTTTGTGCAATCTAGGAAATATGCGTGCAATAGTTTGGTCAGGAGAGCGGTTCAAAGTTTGGACTCCTTCTTGTTTTTTTTTTTTTTTTTTTTTTTTTTTTGCGTATTTTGCCATATCTTGCGAACTTTTTAAGCGAATTGAAAAAATTTTTGCACACAATTACAAAATTCGTTTATCCAAAGGTAAAAATAACTTTTGGAAAATATATATTATTTTTTTCTGTTTTATTTATTAATAGTCGAAAAAGTTTGAATTTTAAGGTATAAAATTTTTACATCATTTAAAAGAATACAATTTACATGGCGAAATACATCAGAGATACACCAGTCGTATAATTCCTAAAAAATAACTTTAAAAAGGCGATATTTTTAAACCTACAACCCAAAGAAAGAGAATCCATTAGGTCAGCAATATGCATTATTATAATCTAAACTGCAGTCAGGTATATTCAAAAAACAAAAGTTGTGACCTTTCCTGGTGAAAAGCTCTATATTTAAGAAAAGTTGAATTTCATTCACTTTCTATAGAACTTTCTATAGTTCTGGGAACATCTGTCCTTCTCATGACTGGTTTCAAGTTCAAGCATTGATCCTTCAAAATATCATGACGTTAGCTTGTTAAGTGTTTGAATAATATGACATTAGCTTGTACTGGGTGTTGGAGATATAAGACTTAGTTAAAGTCGCGATCTCTCATAAATCCATTGCTGTTGTTGATGAATTGCTGAAACGCTATGGTGGCGCAGTCGGTAAAGGCTGGTTGGAAAGAGTGAGTTTGAACCTGGACGAACAATCGGCGTGTCCGCGTAAGAAGGTGCACGTTAAATTTGTCGTGATTGAAATTTTTTTTCGCTTTTTATAGTGTGGAAGTTCGGAGAGAGGGGTGTTAGCTCATGTGCTGTCCAAGGGTCAAAATTAAGTGGCCATCCTATCATGAACGGAAAAAAGCCCCAAAACAGGGATAGTTGCTTGACTATGGTGGCGTGATGTATGTATGATGACTTTTTGAATCAAAGGAAATCAAAGAATTGCGATTCGTGGCTTCTGAGCAATACTTAGTTTAACATGAGTAAAAGATGTTATGCAATCACCTTCTCCCAACGTACTTGCTTCGCGTTGTTTTGTTTCAGACGTATCCTTTTTAACCCAACTTAGAAAATAGATTTAAGTACTATTATTCAAACTGTTCGATTAATTATACAAGAGAGAGTTTCCTCTTTAGTTTTTCCCGGGTAATCGAATAGCAATGGGATAAACATGACAGGTATTGAACAGGAATGGCATCCGTGCGCAAATGGATGTTGTTCATTTCTGATCAAGAGTGTCTGCGACAGCACAGTGGAGAGGAGCTTCTGAGTAGGGTTCCGGAGTTTTATTGCTGTTTTTTTCGAAAGTTGTAAGCATTAATGCTACTGTTACACCCTATTCGATGGAAACTATTCGAAAAATGAGACCTGGAGCTCTAAACTCGCAGCCTTCGAACGAGCTAGGAAGAGAAATGTGACGTCATTTTGAAGCCATTTTTCTACAGTGAACGAAAACCTCAAATCTCGCAATTTTAGCAGACGGATTGTATTCGATCGCTAGTTTCCTACGAACGGATAGCTTTCACCAGTTAATAGCTTGAATCCTATTCGAAACTGAAACAATGGTGGCCCTTTTAAGTTTAGCATTAATCGCCGAGTTAGAAAGGATTGAAAATATTCTCCGCAGAATTTTTAGCGATAGGAAAGATGCTTTTAGTTTGAGTGATACCCTTTTTATTAGATTCTTTCGGCTAGATAAAGCTACAACAATTTATGTTGCTGAAAAAATCAAACATCTCTTGCCGCAAGAAGGTCTACCACTACACCTTAGAGTATATAAACATTACTTTTCTTAAATTATAGCTATATTTTTCTTTAAATATAATACATGCATCACATTTGATTAATTAAATTTATTCTAAACTATTAAATTAATAATTTTAAAGCAGACTATTGTGTAAATATTTTAACGAATGTTCCATAATTATTCTTTTGCTTGTTAACTCTAAGAAGCTGCATCTTGTTTATTCAATTTGCAGCAACTTTTTTTTTAGTTATTATCAATAAAAATTATAATCTTTCGTTTTCATTTTTCAGAACTGCATCTAACTAATGCAAACTAGTTAATTGTATACCAAGCTACTATGTCGTGTCGTCATCCATCTTTTTATTTCATTTGTAATGCTTGAAAATTCATGAATTTTATTTTCTTAATTGATTCCAATGTAGAAGAAATGTTTATGATAAATTATGATTAACATGGAAATTCTAGAAAGATCTGTATATTTTGCTGCATTACGGTTATTTTTAAGTTGAAATATTTATCAAAAATTTGTATGTTTTGTAAAATATTTTTAAATTGGGTAAAGAAATAGGACGTTTCTTAAACACACACAATATATAATGACACAAAGAAAACAAGAAAACAATACGGAAAAGGAAAAGTATAAGGATAATACATAGTTTAAGAATTCCCCTGATAAATTAATTTTTAAAAATTTATTTATTTAACTTGGTTCTTTGTTGTTTATTATGGAAAACAAAGCATACTGTTGATAGAGAAGTATGTGGCTTTCTTTTAAATTTATGAACAAAAGGGAATAAAGGTAAAAAATAATAATGATGAAACAATGTCATATAAATTTTACTTTGTCAGTTGTAGATAAATTTTACTTTAAAGTTCAAAGTTTATTAAATTAAACTACAAAAAAATGTGTCATTTTATTATCTTTAAAATATAGTGTACAGCTTGAGAAATTTAAAAATCAAAAAATATCCTAGTATTGATTTTTAGCTAAATTTAGAATACTGATTTCTTTTCAGGTATTGATTGCTCTAAGGTTTTTATGCTGCTGGTGGTTACCAGCAAACGGTGGCGAATGACTTTTGTTTGCCTGTCAGTTAAGTGACTGTCAGTCGTTGGTTGCCTTGCTGCTGTGAGCCAGGCTTTATGTGAATGTCTATTGAAAGAGGAAGGGAGATTTCCTGTGATAGAGATGGAGCAGCAGACGCTGAAAAGAGGTTTCTATTCAGCATTTGGAATGCCGGGTGTGATCCGTTCTCTTGATTGCACAAACCATCAAACAACCTATAGAGGATGGCCCCAACGTCAGGAGCAACAGTTATTTTGATAGAAAACAGCGGTTTTCAATCAATGTTCAATTGGTTGGTAAAAATAGTATTAGTACCAAATGATGAAAAATTTTATGATTCGCATTTTCATTAGTAAAGATATTTCTTTCTTTTTTTTCTCTTTTCATCATTCAGTATAAATTTTGAATTAAGTAACTGTAGCAGTTTAATGACTTATAACCTTTCCTTGTTTGCACAAATAATATAATAAATTGAAGAATTTTATCTAAAAAAAGAATAACAAATGAAAGTGATGATTTAGCTGTGATAATAATACATTTAATATTTATCATCTATTATTATAGTTCAAACATTTTATAAATGAATTTTAATTTAATATCTTTTAATTTAATATCTTTTAATTTAATATCTTTTAATATAGAATTATATTTTATAGATAAGTTTTTTCTTTCATTTGTTGCATTTCTTAGAATAGTGAAAAAAATAAGTTTTATTAATATTATAATATTGTATTCATCTTATTAAATAGTTACAAAACAAATCAATTTCATTTTTACAGTATTAGGTTTTACTAAATATATTTAACAATTTCTAGATATGTGATGACAAGCTCCTGATTAGAACTATTAATGCCAAATTTCCTGGGAGTGTGCTTAATGCTTTCATTTGGCAGCAAAGCATGATAAGAGATTTTCTGCAACAAAAGTTTGGGGCTGGAGCCAATAGTGGTTGTCTTCTTGGTCAGTAAATTCACACTTCTCAACACTTCTTATATAAATTCATATAATCTTATAAAATTTCTTATATTTTATATTTATTTCAAGATATAATGTAATAATTAGCTTTATCATTTGCTATACAATAAAATCATTAGTATTTAGAAAATGTTTTTGATCATAAAATTAATTTGGAGATATTTTTCTTACACAAAATATCTTTTCATAAAAACAGACCCTTCACAAACTAATTTATCTTTTAATCGGACCCTTCACAAATTTGTTTATCTTCATTATTGTTTTGTTAATCGAATAAACCTTTCCCTGGGGAGGTGAAGAAAGCCGGTTCGAGACAAGCTAAGAGGATGTTTAAATTCCAAATGTAGTATTCTAAGAAAATATTTCTACTTTTACAAACATTGTGTGCGCATTCTTATTAATATTAAATCATAATTTTTTTTGTCAATAAATAATTGATCAATTTATATTTATTCATAAAATTAATTCATTGAATACTGTGAAAATAAAAACTAATTTCTGGCATTTTTTTTTTATTAAATTATTATAAATTTAAGAATTAAGTTTACTTAATGCGTAACACATTAAAAGTTTTACATTACTAAGTTGTGTTATTTAAAATATGTCAATTGAAATTATTAAAAATGTGAGTGATTTTGTCTTCATTATTCGTCTGAAATGAATATTCTATGTTGAGCAGTATAAGCTAAATATCAAATATTTGTATATTGCATCTCTAATTTTGTAGCAGCAATTAATGCACAGAGTCTTTATCTATTGACAATTTAAAAACTTCTTGAAAAAGTTTTTAGCAATTATTGCAATAACAGGACCCTATTTGCACAAAATCACAAAAGAAGGACTCTGGTTGAAAGAATGTGACTTACGCTTATTTTATATTCACAAATTCTGAATAGTTTTTTCACAATTTTACCAAAACAAGACCTTTCACGAAATTTCTGGACAGACTCCTGGTCAAGCACCATACTCATTAAAAACTAAAATAGCTATGAATCATACTCCTGACATAAAACATACTTCTAGGTAGGCAGTTTTCTTGTCTAATAACAATCTTGTGTACAAAAAAAAGAAGACACTATGTTGTTAACTCTATGAAGGACTGTGGTTTTCCATTCGAACCACATATTTTGTGGCAATAATGTAAAAAATCATTTAAATAAATTATTCTACTAGTTCCAAACTAAAATAATTTTATTGATTCTGGTGTTTTATTTAAAAAAAATCTGCACCTCAAAGAAAGAGTTAAATCTTTCTATATTTTGATTTCTAGTTTTTTTTTTTTCAGGCGATAGTGGCTATCCCTTGGAGCCATGACTCATAACTCCTTGCCATGATCCGAATCCAAATAATGTTGAAGAAAATTTTAACAAGGTTCATTCAAAAGCTAGAAATTGTGTTGAACGGTGCAATGGGTTATTGAAATCTCGGTTTCGATGTCTTTTTAAGCACAGGGAGCTACACTATGAACCTACAACAGCATGCAAAATCATCAAAGCCGGTGCCATTTTGCACAATCTATGTGTGAAGAAAAACATTACATATGACCAAAGTTTTGATGAGGATGAGGAAGAGAATGTTCGGAATTCTGTTGGAAGATGATAATGAGAGACTATGCTTTGAGACGTCAATGCATAAACATATTGCAATTCTTGGTAGGAAGCTCCTAAACTATCAGCCAGATAGTCTTAATTCACACCCAGGACTTCTATCTTTTTGCGGCTTTGCAGAAAAAATCTCGGTTAAAAGATCTTTGGAAATAATGTTGAAGTCACACAAAACCGCATTTATTCCGTAAATAATCGATGGTTATACCAAACCATGTAGTTCTGCCAAGAATTTTATTATTCATTAAAGCATCTCATCGAACCATAACATTATTTTTTTTCTTGTAAATAAAAAATGATCGATACGAAAATAAATGAACATTTATACTGAAAAGGATAGATAATTATGAATGAAATATGGGTAATTTTTTTAATCCAATACCAAGAAGTAAATTAAGAATTTCATTTGTCATTATAAGCAATACATTGCATTTCACTATTTATTTACTCAAGTAGATGGGGAAAAAAGGCTTCGTACTATCAACTTTTAATTTATTAATTTTTATAATTATATTAGTAAAACAGAAAATAAATTGTAAAATTTAAAAAGGAAGTTAATATTTATGCAGTATGCGACTAATTTGGCCAATTAAAATTTCAACGTACGCATATGTCTTCCAACTACCTGCGCATTTTCTTGGTAAATCGCCTTTAACCAATGCACACTATTTCGCTGAAATTTTCAGAAAATAATTGGAATTAAAATAGCCAAACAAAGCTTTTACGACAAATACATTCCATCACCATGAATAATTAATGAAATTTACTCTTGGCTGTATTACATCCTTATAGTCTCAGTTTGGCGACTAAGACGCCAAAAAGATATTTTCTCTCATCCTCTCATCGATTCTTGTCAGAATGGGAAAGAGCCTGTAAAGTAAAGGAGTCCGGAAACTTCCTATCTTTCTAACAGAAGCTCGGAAGAGAAGTTTTCGATCCGAAGATGAAACCGGTAAGTGATTTTAATTTTATTCCACAACTTAGATTTACATTTATTAAATGAAAATGTGCTATTGCGTAATCATAATTCCATAAATCAAGTTAAAGCAATTCTAGGCAATAGATTTGTTTACATCACTTGATCTCCGCAAATAAAGATGCGCTATTGCGAAATCACAATCTCTGAAGTCATGTGGAAATAGATATTTGAATAATGGCTTCCACTAACTGTTCCTTTCTGCTTATAACTGTTCATTTTTGTTTTCATCATGGCTGGATCAAAGGGTTCCGAAAGATAATATTTTTTTAACCAATAATAATGGTTAAATACAACAATAAATCCTTCATTTATCTAGCATTTTGGTTGTTTATATGAAATTATTTATGTAATTACTATGAAAAAAAGAAGCACATTAAAAAAAAACATTTTTTTAATTACAATAAACAATGTATTGAATTAGTTATGAAACGAATAAATGTTTATTATTTATTCTATTAATTCTATATAAGTATTTTTCATCGCAAACTTGCACTGTTAATATCCCATGACTTAAAGTTATTTGTTTAAGCATTCAAATTAATTTACTACATGTTTTTAGCAAATGTAGATACATAGAAATTAGTATTTTAAAAATAATGCCTGTGTAGTGACTTTTTAATACGTCAGATATAGCTAAATTGCTATATCTCAGTCTTCTTTGCTTATTTTCATGCAATTAAAAAAATTAATAATTGAATATAATTTAAATTTATCTATTTCAGAAAAGTGTATTATATGTAATATACAGCCCTGCTTATCTAATATACAGTTTTATTGAAACAGTTTAATATTGTTCAATGTTTTTTTCCATTACTGTTTTAAAATAATTATTTCAATAAAATATGATTTGGCAAAAACAGATACCCTGACTTCCTGGATGGTCTATTTTTTGATTGGGTAGACATTTTAAAAATTTTAATTATATTTGCTGTATTTTAAGAAAAATAAAGCTCTGGCATATTGTTTTTATTCCCTTTCCGTTACAAGCATAATCGTTTTTAAATTATCGTTTAAATGATCATTTTATTTTTTTTTAATGGTAAAATCAAATTACATTTTTCATTTTTATGTAAACATTTCTTCTTCTCAATTTAACTTCTTCTCAATTCCCAAGTAACTTGTAATTTCTTTTTCCCTCTGTCTTACTTTTCCACTCTGTTTATGGTAATTTTATTTGTTGACTCTTAATTTAGTATTTTATTAACTATTAAGTTTTTTTTAAGAAAAATGTAAGAAGGTATCAGTATTTGTATGATTAAAATTCAATAATTTGCAATGCAAGAACAATTAAAATGTGTCTGTACTACCAAATTTCCCTCTGTCATTTTTTTTCCACTCTGCTACCTACTATTTTCTAAACTTTTTTTTCCCTATATATATTTTTTAACTTTCTCTTCTCAAGAGGAATTCGACCGATTTCGTATCTTCTCGTTGATTAGCTTAATTTTTTCGGTATATAGCGAAATACGAAAAAAGTGAAATTGACATTAAAGAGCAAGTATTTTCGACTTCCTGCCTAAACTATTTTTTTTATTTTATTGAACGACTGAAAAAACTCCTCGTGCACCACAAAGTATAGCATGAGGCTTACAGAAGTAAGTAGAAAACAAAAGGAAAACAAGAATAATTTACAAATTTACATTAAAAACAAAATTCCGCAAGGTAGCAAGACTTTCGATACTTTTGACCAGTTCTGATAAAACAGGAGGCCAACAAATAGAAAGAAGTCTCAAATCAGTCTTTAATTTCATTGGGGCACTCGCATACAGATTGCAATGAAGAAGAATATGCTCAGTATCTTCTTCAGCATCGTCGCAATCACAAATTCCACTGGTCTGCAGATGGAAACGTAATAAATATCTCTTAAAATTTACATGGTTTGTTAAAATTTGGGTTAATTCAAAACCAGTTGCAAAGAATCTGCATTGCAAACGGTGAGAAATAGATGGAAAGAACCTTTTCGTCCAAAGCGACCCAGGCGAAGCAAGAAATTGAGCATTCCAGTCCGTAATGATTGCCTAAACTATTGGAATAATATTTTTCAGATTGTCGCTACTTTTCCCTATTTTAAATGTAAAAAATCCGAATCCGTAGAAAAATAGGCTTGATTTTTCAGAGAAAGTACGTTTTTTTACCTGATTTTGTAAATTAAAATATCGCATGATATTTATGATTAGGTCAACAAACCATTGTGAGTGAAAATGGAAAAATCCGATCGTTAGATCAAATATATTACAAAAAATATTATGAAATAAAGTACTATTCTAATTACTAAATGTTGCAGAAATATGGGTTTCCGTTTTGCTTTTCAGGAAAATTATGTAATAAATGTTATATACCGCCTCTTTTTAAATGAACTTATAGCTTCGATCCTATCATTTTAAATTTTCATTTATATAGACCAAATATAATTTCTTCTTACATATAAACCAGGGACTGTTCTGACTTTTCAGAAAGATCTTTTATTGAGAAATTGTGAAAAATCCTTCATAAATTTTTTTTTTCTGCAATCAGCGTCCTGATTTTATAAAAGTTCACAATAGGGAAACATAGGCTCAAAATTTTGAGTAATTACGAAAATAAGGTTGCTGTTTTTGTGGGGGAAAACACAAAAATCAAGTTTTTCAAGGAGTTCTAAGTTTTAAAATTATGACTTAAAAACGCCATTAACTCGTAGTTCTTTTCAAAAAAAATTATTTGTGATGAGGCCATTGTCGTTATTAGATATTTTGTGAGAAAATGACGTCTCGTAACAGTAGTTCCATTTTGTGTGAGCATTGTTTTCTAATTGTAAATTAGTATAAATGTTTTGATAAAGAAGACTTAAGAATTTGTACGAGTGTTTATTTAATAAATGTCACATCAAAAACATTAAGAAAGTCAAACTGAAACAACAAGTTGTTTCTTAAACTTTTGCATCTGAGTACAAAAATATATTAGGCCAGACCATCATTTATTTTGAAGCTTGTTAAATGGCATACAGATTGTTTTATATTATATTTCATTTCATTTTATTAATATTATATTTTCAGGAACTATTAAGTCTATCCTGGAAATTATTTTAAAGTTTTTTTCCCACCCCAACTATCTTTTATCATTCAGCGATCGAGTCATCAAGTTCAGGTATCAAGTCCCTCAAATCCATTGAAATCCAACGTTATTGGCTCACACAAGTGCCAAAAACAGAATGCAGCAGCCCACCTTGTCAACCATGTTGAAGAAAATGAAATTCATGTGAAGTAAAAAAACAAAAACAAAAAAACAATAGTAAGTATGCACATTGCACACACTTTGAAATATCAGTTCCGTTTTTACCTATAATTTTATTAATAAAAAAAGATTAAATCAAACAATATATTTGTAGATTGAAAAAAAAATGTTTCATTTGGTAACCACTGGCGACCTTAGAAGAGCATTCTAAATCAAGAATCCTCATACATTTTACAGTGTCTTCCTGAAGCGTTTTTAAAAAAGGCGGCCCGACCTGTCTGTCATTTAATCTCCATAAATGCGCCCTCACTGCCCTTTTATTAAAAATAAAGCCACCCTCACTTAAAAACATTATATTTTTATTCATATTCTATATTTTTTTAAAAATAAAAAAATAAGTTTTAAAATTATTCTTTTAAATGAATACCTTTTTTTAAAAAAAATGCACCTTCAAATGTTTATTTTCTTTTAATTTTCAGAAAAAAGCTTTCAATTTGTTTATCAATAATTGATTTTTTTAGTTTACTTTCCTTTTGAAACAAAATTATGCTCAGAGATTGTCTTTCAGCATGCCTTTATTTACTTTTTTATAAAATACAAAATATTCTCTTATTTTGATAATGAGTGAGAATTACTTTCTAAAATATACACACAAAATAGTATAAGAGTAATTTAAAAATTGTTGAGGATCAAATTCAATTATTACATAATTGAATACCGTGTTAAGTGAGTGGTGCTTTCAAAACTAAAGTACCTTTTTCTGTAAGGAAGCACCTTGTCATTTTTTATTCCTAGGAAGAACTCTTCATTTTGTACCTTAAAACACATTCTAGCCCTCCAAGCGTGTAGCCCATGAGTGAAATTGTACTGAAATTTCCCTTCTACCCACTATTCTTCCTTTTGAAAATCATCAGGAAATCGAATTTTTAATGCCTGCGTCTGAAAGTTTTTTTTAAAAAAATAATAATAACGCAGGACTAACGCAAAGAGGGTTGGTATACCAACGAAATCGCGTGCATTATTTTTAGGTGAATTAATAACTGGAATCAATATTTTTCCATAGCATTTTATTTGAAAACAGAAAATCGTGGACGCTCAGAAGTGAGTGCTCCTAAAACAATAGGAGGGGGCCCTCAGTGGAGCCCTCGAACATAGAATTGGATACCCTGATCTGAACTATGCAGACCTTGATATATTACCTGAAATTACATTTTAATTTATAAAAGAATAAATAATAAAAAAATAATATTTTTAAAAAGCATTTTTTAATATCATTAAAATAATATTTTACAAATAAGTTTTTAATGGTATTTTTTATGAAAAGAATAAATTTCTTAAAAGAAGTTTTTTGAAAAGTGTTTAGAATTTCGTTTAGAATAAAAACGTTCTTAAATAACTAATTTGGTTGCAAAGTTTATTTATTTAAAGCGAATGCAACTATGAAAATGCGTTCATTTGGAAATATAATTTGCATTTTTATAATCTAAATTTTTTTATTTTTTTATTATTAATTTTTCATTAAATTTTCATTTGCCACTGTTGAAATCCCATCATCCCACTTTGTGGTACGTCTCCATTATAGCTGGCCATCCATAACTAAGAGCAAATTAATTATGTTTTTCTTATGACGAACGTTTTTCCAACATATTTAAACAAAAATTTTAATTTTTTATTAAATGTAATTTAGTTTTTCTTTGTCTTTTCTCTTAACATATTTTTACTATCAATTCAAAATTTACTTTTTAAAAAAATCTAGTTTATACTAACTGCGTGAAATGATGTTATAAAGTATCAATGCGAAATTTCTAACTTACTAACATGAAAGATAACCCAATACGTCTGTCTATGCCGAAGTAATTAAGTTATAGATTATCAAAATCTACAAGTTTTACCATGAATACGTTGTCTACTTAAAATTACTTCACAGATGAAGAAAAAAAGTTATCCAAAGACTTTTCTCCCTAAGCGTCTGAAAATATTTGCTTATTTATACGCTTCGAAAATTTATTTGCAGATAAATTATTAAAAAGCATCTTTGTATCAAGGACAACTAACAATTCGATAACTTTATTTTTAAAAAATTCAATTTCTTCATATTGCAAATGACTGTCATTATTTTCAAATTTATCACAAAAAAAACAGCATGATAATTAATCCATTCTGGGATATCCATATTTTCAATATCTCCGAAACGTAAACTTTTGTGTTTGAATAGCATTGGTATTCATTCTTCGATCCCTTAGATCAGATTAACCACTAATTATACTGTATCGACCCCCAAAGATTTGATATCAACCACTTTGCCGAATCCTGGATTAAATATTTCCGGCTGTTTTCGAACATCAGATCAATTGGGAGCACGTTCTAAAAACTCACATGCCACTTTATTTACTCATCCACTCATGAAATTTATTCGTCTATTTTTAAAGTGATTTTTCCAACTGTATTATTTATTGTATATGGCAGAATTTCTACTATTCTTTACAAGTTTCTTTTTTGCCCAAACATGCATCATCAATAATTTATATCTGCAACCAATGAAAAATAGACAATGTTGTTTTATTTCTATTTCCAAAAACACTTACTGTAAAATGAAATTTCAGCTTTATGTGAGACTGACTCTTAAGGTAATCCTTTTAAAAGGAATCTTTGTAGCTATCGCAATGTTAATTACCCAAATACATGAACTTTTTAATGAAATATTACTAAAAGCGTTCAGGGTATTCCATATCAGTCACTTTTAACATTTAATGAATTGTCTTAAAAATTATATTTGTGATAGTTATGATTGTTATAGTTTATGCATTTAAATTATGAAATTATTTCAGGAATTGCTTCAAATTTCCTGTTTCCTCAAGAACTAAAGCCAGCGGTTTCCTCGTCAAAAATCCTTCAAGTTAACTGATTCTCATTTAATAATTTATTCTTTTGATTTATATTTTATATTTAGAGACTTTAGTTTTAAAAAGAAATTGAATTTAAATTTTTAAAAATTACAAATAGAAATACTAAATAATATGAATACAATTTTAATTTGTTTGTGTAAAACTTTGATATCTCTTAAAACATTTTAATACTTGACTAATTAATTACAATGCTCTTTTTAGTTTAGTTGATTATTCATTTTATGTGTTGTGTATAAGTTGTTATACTATATGGATAATCAAATAATATATTTTGAATGAATAATTTTTCATAAAACTTTTAATTTTCCAGAAAAATTTTGTAAAACCGCAAAAATTCAAATTATATTTCTTTAAATTTCATAAACAGTATTAAATCTAATGAAATATTCTGCCTGAAATATACTTATACTTAATTATTTGCAATGCTGATTGAATTCAATTGGATATTGATTTTATATGATATTTATAAATTTTAAATTCGATAAATAATGAAACATTTTAATTAGAATAAGTAATTATATAAATTTCATTAAATTTTTTTAAAACTAATTAAATTCAAAATATTTTATTTAAATAATATTGAGCTTTATGAACTGTTCTAGAATTTGAAGGATCTTGAAACAACGGTATGATATGCTATATAATATAATATTATATTATACTGTATTAGATGAAATTATTTCAGATGCATTATAATATGATTTTCTATGATATAATATTATATTATACAAATGGGTGTTTTCCCATTCTCACGCATGCTTGTTCTACTATAATCATTTGTTTTATAAGTACAAATTAAGTATTTATAATAAGTAAATATTGAATTTTATGTAAATGTGTGTAAATCAGAGGTTAAATTACAATACAAAGCTAACACTCTCGTTCAAGTTTTATTATTCTAATTATTAATTAAATTTTTTTTAATAATCGGCTTGAAAGCCTGTCAAAAGGGCCTTAAATGTCATGTAAGCATGCTTTTGGCTACTTTGGAGCCCAAGTATTGGCAAATTGATGCCTCCGTAAGTAAACGGCCCTTAACCCTCGCCTATTGTGCAGGAAATCTTGATGCGAGTTATTGATCTGTACCTACCTGCTCTGGCTTACGCTGACCACAGCTTGAAATGGTAAACGGATCCCGGCTTACCATGAGAGGTTTTCGTGGTCTTCCTCTCATATAACGCAAATGTGGGTAAGTCCTCCCTTTCAAAGACCTCCACGAAGGCATACATGCCCTTATTCGTGACTCAGAAGTATCCTTGTCTTTTGAGTTGCACCTTAAAACTACAAGGCTGCGACGACGAAAAATCTACTCGACATGCTTATGTTGATAATTTTTTTATCACCTTCGAGAAAGAAAACAGAATAAAACTTTTCTTAGTATAATTTTTTATATTCAATTTTTTATCTTATTTTTAATTTATACTAGAGCTATATTATTATAGAGCTATATTAGCTATGTATTGTAGTTGATTATTTTATAATATCATTCCATGAGAATACTCAATAATATTAAATCAGTATTGATATTTTACTATATTTATTTAATAAAATGTTAATACTTAATCTATCTTAAATACACACTATTTCTGAAATAATATTTGCTATTAATTTTCATGATGGAATAAGGATTTATTTTTCAAATATTCTGAATATTAAAAGTTAATTTTTACATTCATTTTAGCTACAAAACATTGTATCAATTTATTAAAACAAAAATCTTGATCTCTATATTTTGTTTATTTCTATATTTTTTGTATATAGTCTGGAAATAATTCATACATTTTTTAATCATTCTTTTCACCAAACTTTACCCTTAATTTAATTTTTGAATAAAGCAAATTAATTACACTCGTTTATTTCAAAATAATACGAAAAACCACAAATATAATTTTAAAACTAAATATAAAATTTTTTCAAGAATTGCTTCTCAGTTAATACACGTCTATAAATTTAAAAAATCTGTATTGTAGGGAAGATTTTCTTAAAAATGCAATTTATTCCATATTCAGTTCTATTCTTATCATTCGCTATTTCTGATCTATGATTTACACAAATCTTCTGTTTCATTCTTTAATTATATTTACTTCATTTATTTCGTTATGAGTTTTGTTTTAACGATTAGTTCCACATGCAATACAAAAGTTTTTTATTCTTTTTCAAAATTGTTCAAATAATTGAGACTTTCCTTTTATTCGAAACTTTAAATGATATTTTATTCAGAGTTATTTTTACATTCTGTTGACTAATTTGTCTTCGTTATTATGTAAACAGTAATCATAATTAGCATATTGTGAGCCAGGAATCATACTTGGTAACTATAGGCGATTTTTAACGACTATCTTTCATGTATATTTTCAAAATCCCTGTAAAAAATGCATGCACATTAGAAATCGTAAATCAATATTTAACTTGAAAAAATAACAAAAGGCTATCGAAATGTAATGAATCACTAACGTAGATGGTCTAATGAAAAATTTCAAAACTGGTTTGATTGTAGATGGAAACTGAGGTGTTCATAACAATTTTTAGAATCACCTTGAAGTTTCATCAGTTAATCAAACTGGTTTTGATGTTCTTTAACTCGCTTTTCCCACTAGTGATCAATCATATTTCGTTAGCGCTTTTGTTTCTTTCTCGCTTAAATATCGAGTTTAAACGCCAATGTGTTATTGTTCTTATTTTATTTTCGATAATTATTTATATGTATATATTTGTTTTTAAGAAGGACCGCTCTTAATACATAATTTTAGAATACTTCATAAAAATAAAGTAAATAAATTTTGCAATTCATATTAAAGTCAGGAAAAAGGACATGTTTTCTTAATCTAATCAATAGATACTGATGAATACGGATGTGGAAATATCAAAGCCTATGGAATTGTCAAGGATACAAAAAAAGTGGTTCTCTCTCTCCAGTTTTTGATTGCGATTTTGTTTTTACCTATATTAACTTGCAATAAGTATTTGACTTTTTTTCAGGAGTATTCTAAAAGTATATTTTAGGGGCGGTCAGTACAAAACACCCTGCATTACAAATAATAATTATTGTTAAGTAATATATTGTAATAGCATTTTGTTTAATGTAATATAAATGCAATTGAAACGATCGTTTCTACATAATCTAGTTGTTTCTTTTGTTTAAAGCAACAGGAGAATTGAAGATTTTTTTTTTTATACAGAATTGATTTGATTCATTAATTTTGAAAAAATTTGTGTGTTGATTGAATGTTAAATATTAGTTTTAAAATATTTTATCTTATATTTATTTATTTTGAGATCTAAAAAGTTTTATTTTCTTTTCATAAAAAATTATAAAATTATCATTTTTCTTTCAAATAAACTTCTCAACAAAACTGTTTATTTTAAACCTCTTTCTTATGCCATCTATAATTGTTTTACTTTTATAGGCGTTCACGTGATTGCTTTAAAATTGGCAATTTAAATTGGGAGCAAACTGTCGGTTGTAGTTACGTTCCAAACTGTTTACTTTCACTAAAATTTATATAGCACAATAATTTTTTTTATTATTTTATATTGAGGAATTGCAACATTTTGATATTAAACATTTATCACAGATTAATAATTTGTTCTTCTATGCTCTTACTAAATAAAAATGTATTATTTTTAATTTAAAAATAAGTTATAAAAATTCCGGCTCGCTTTTTAGTTTTAATGAAAGTTGTAATTAAAAATTTGCAATATTATTTTAAAGATTCCCCATATTTTCCTTTGCAAACTGGAAATCAATTGTACATAAATTTTTCTCTGGTTCTTTAATTCTAACTAACTATTCAAATGCCGTTTATAGAAATTACAATAGTTGACTTAATGGTCAGAAGTCAGCAATTGTACATAAATTTTTTTCTTAGGATCTCTTAATCTAAATTAATTTAAACCAAAAGGAATTTTAAAAAATCAGTTCTGGTAAGAGGTGCTTGAATATGGAATAAATAACTATGATAGAATGAATAAATAGTTATAATTCATTAAATGGCACCATATGCCACAGGTCAAAGCCATCGAAAATATTATGATTCACAGCCATCGAAAGCAATATTTATTTTAAGTCATCGAAACATTATCTGAACCATCGAATTATGATCTAAAACCATCGAATAATGGAATCTATATGAAGCATATATAATTTTTGTAATGAGAGTGTTTAGTAGTATATTTTCAAAATCCTTGTCAAAAGAGGAATTCAAAAACGTATCAAAAGTGATGCAAATCAATATTTAAGTCGAGAAAAAACAAAAACGCTGTCGTTATAAATCACAACTGAGGAAGGCTGAACCGAAAACGTTAACACTAGTTTAATTGGCGTAGGAAACAGAAAAGTTCAAGGATGAGTGTTAGAAACGTTTGAAAGCTTTATCAGACAATTAAACTTTTTTTTATATTTTCCTCCCTGCCTTCCTCTCTGATGATTAGACAGATTTCAAAAGCGCATTTGTTTTTCCTTGCATTAATATTATTTAGCTTTCCAAGTTGTCAATGCTTTTTGATGTTGAAATCTCTGTACATTTTATTTTATTTATTTTGTAAACCTATTTTAATTCTTAAATCTTTCATATTCTCTCACTTTTTACTTTGTATGTTTTCGGAAAAAATTATCCAATTACAATCCGATTTTCGCAACATTTTCACCATAATCTTTTTTATTTTGGTTCCAAATTGAGTTGTATTTAAGGCAATAGTCTTTTTCTTTTTTTTTTTTTATAAAAATCCCAACGCACATTCCAACTTTATGAAATCTCTGTTCCTCGTAATGTAAATATTTTTGTAAATATCCTCAAAATTTTTTTCTCCTTAATGCGTTATGATTTTGTACATAATTCAAGTAGGTAGTTTTAAAAGATGATTAAGTTTCATCTTCTCCGACTGTTAAGTCAGCAACTGTACATAAATATTCCTGTTTTAAATTGAATGTCATTCTAGTAGATAGATATCAATTTATTCTTCCAATAAAATCCATGTAGTAATTTCTTTGTATATATATGTATATATAATGTTAAGAATAGAATATATTAGCATCTTACTCAATATGAAAATCTTATTGTATCGTTATCTATGACACAAAGAAGAAACAAAAACTGGCATAAAAGCCTCCTTTCGGGTAAACTATGCAAAAATGGGAGGTTGGATCATTTCAGCTAGAACTTGTCTTTGCTTTATATATATATATATATATATATATATTAGGGCTCGAAAAACCGCCCGTCCTCGGTCAAAAATTCCCCGCGGACAACAAATTTCTCGAATCCGACGTCCGCGCGGACGCCCATTTTCCCATTAAAGTTCGTGATACATTTTCAATTTTTGTTATCTTACAAGAGTCTATCGCCTCACTTCTATAATGACCCTTTAACAGGGCTCGAAAAAACTCGGAAATTTTAACCGTCCCCGAGGACGGCTTGTTCAACAATGTACCCGTCCTCTTTTTAAACTAACCCGTCACTTCTAAATAAATAAAAATATAATTTTCTCTCATTTATTACACACATTGATCATATAAATTGCACAATGAATTAGTAGTTATTAGGATTACAAATACTAGGATAACATTATACAGTTATAAAAGAAATACTAGGTTACTAATAGTAACCTAGTATTTATTTTATGAAATAATTTATTTCTTATATGAAATAATTTAAATGACAAAGGTCAAGTTATCTGGAATGTCAATTTTTCCGAGGGTACTGCGTTTTTTAAATGAATCAAATATGACGTTTGCCAGTTCCACAATCAATCTAATGATTTACAGAGGTTTGTGCTCAGAAATCTGAAAGGGGTTTTCCATTTAGGTAGATATTCTTAATTGTGTTTAACGCTTCTTGTTAAGACCAGTTACGTAATGTGTTTTTTTTTTCTTTTTTTGTAAGTTCATTACTGAAAAGCTCCTTTCAACCGCTGCAGTACTCCCAGACAGAGAAAACATCAATTCCACCAAGCGTAGTATGTTACTGTATTTCTAGATTAGAGGGTCATTATAGAAGTGAGGCGATAGACAAAAATTGAAAATGTATCACGAACTTTAACGGGAAAATGGCCGTCCGCGCGGACGTCGGATTCGAGAAATTTGTTGGCCGCAGGGAATTTTTGATCGCCGAGGACGGGCGGTTTTTCGAGCCCTGCCCTCTAATCTAGAAATACAGCAACATACTGCGATTGGTGGAATTGATGTTTTCTCTGTCTGGGAGTACTGCAGCGGTTGAAAGGAGCTTTTCAGTAATGAACTTACAAAAAAAGAAAAAAAAAAAAAAACACAGTACGTACTGGTCTTAACAAGAAGCGTTAAACGCAATTATGAACATCTACCTAAATGGAAAACCCCTTTCAGATTTCTTAGCACAAACCTCTGTAAATCATTAGATTGATTGTGGAACTGGCAAACGTCATATTTGATTCATTTAAAAAACGCAGTACCCTCGGATAAATTGACATTCCAGATAACTTGACCTTTGTCATTTAAATTATTTCATATAAGAAATAAATTATTTCATAAAATAAATACTAGGTTACTATTAGTAGCCTAGTATTTATTTTATAACTGTATAATGTTATCCTAGTATTTGTAATCCTAATAACTACTAATTCATTGTGCAATTTATATGATAAATGCTTGTAATAAATAAGAGAAAATTATATTTTTATTTATTTAGAAGTGACGGATTAGTTTAAAAGGAGGACGGGTGCATTGTTGGACAAGTCGTCCTTGGGGACGGTTAAAATTTCCGAGTTTTTTCGAGCCCTGGTATATATATATATATATATATATATATATATATATATATATATATATATATATATATATATATATATATATATATATATATATATATATATATATATATATATATATATATATATATATATATATATATATATATATATATATATATATATATATATATATTGAGTCAGCAATTTGTACATAATATTTCAAGCGTACTCATTTCATGTATTTCAAGTTTATTTTGTGCAATAATTCCCCTTCTTCTTTGGTTAATTCAAATTCTATTAATCAATTGTGTATATATTATCACCATATTTCTCCAAAACATTCTCTGTTAAATTACTGTATAATAAATATTTATAACATATTAATGTATTTACAGTGTTAATTCTGTGTTTAGTAATTTCCGTAGATATGTAATATTTTTTTAAGAATCTCTAGAAAAATATCTTACTCAATATCAAAATCCTCTGCAAATAAAAGCTATTCTATGAAAGTTTTGACATAAGAACCTCAATTTGGAAACACTATGCCAAAAATGTGGTGCTGGATCACTTCAAATCCTGTTTTGAATATGGTGCAAGAAATATTGTTTTTTATTTGCAGTGTTTGTGTTTTATACGAAACACTTTTTAGTTTGTCTTTAAATATTTTTGTTAGCCTTTTGTTCTTTTTCATTAATTTTGCGTCTGATTTCCTTTTATCTTCGCAAACCTAAATCAGCAATTTGTACATAATATTTCATGTGTGTTCATAAAACCATTTTTTTATGATAATTTCACTTCTTCTGAGATTAAATATAAATTCTATCCCCAAAACATTCTCTGATTATTTACTGTATATAAAATTAACTTGTTTAACAGAGGTAAATCTATGTTTAGTAATTTCCGTGTATATACATATATAATGTTATGAATAGAATGTTTTGACATCTTGCTTAATATAAATTTATTTTTTATTACATCATTTTCTATGCAAAGAAAAAATTACATAAAGGCTCAATCCAGCACTGCTATGCAAAACTGTGAGACTGTATCATTTCAAATATACTTTGAAAATCCAGTCTCGGTGCTAAAATTTCTATCTTTATCTTGCTTTTTTTGCATTATTTGTATTTGATGCGAAGAACTTTTTAGTTTATTTCACATCTTTTAATATTTTTAAAATGTCTATTTTTGGGCTCGAGCTAGTAGAAGTTTGCTCTGTGGGGTAATGTAATGCTTGGTTTCTAAGCCATAGAAGGGACTCCCTAGCATAGAAGGCCCAAAGAGTTTCACTTTGAAGTATGGCTTATAAGTACATGTTTTCACTTTTTTTTCTTTTTTCATTTGCGTTCGCAGATCTAAGTTAGCAAATTGTATATAGAAATATTTCATGGGTACCAGTAAAATTATCGGTATTTGTACGATGATTCCGCTTAATCTAAGATTAAATTTAAGCACTATCAAGCTGTTGTGTGTATATATATCTGCCATAGATTAAGAGAATATTTCGGCTTTTGAGAACAGCCATTGTCAATTTGAAACGCACCAGGGTAATTGGAAAAGTCCCTGAATTTTATAATCAGCCCGACGCTTTTTAAGCTTACTGTAAGCGAACCCACATACTAGAAATGTATCATTAATTTCTTAGTTTTCTTGTTTTATTTCAGACAGTTTGCATTAGGCCCGAAGTAAGGAAAACTTATAGCTGGTTTGTTTCAAAGAGCCTAAAAAATTCAGACTGATTGAGTAATTCAACACACATTTCCTAATTAACCCTAAATCTGACTCTAATAAGCCTAAAAAATGTCAGGCATAATAGAAAATACTGAAGGCAGCTGAGGTATCTTTTTATATGGAGATGAAAATTTTCTGATCATTGATAATATTTCACTTTGACTCGCTTTCAATTGTTTTATCGGGTATTTATTACATTTTCTTTTCTTGTTAATTTTATCTATCGAAAATTGAATCCTTTTTTTTTTTATGAATCTCATTTATTAATGGATTAAAAGTATTTTTTATTAATCTGAAAAAAAACAAACTTTTGTAACAGTCTTGAATCGAAGTTTATTTGAAAGACGTAATTTATAACTTTATGTAAATAAATAAAGCCATTTTCTTTTAATGAATAACTAAAACCAATATTTTAACCACATATTATTTTATTAATTATAAAAAATATATATGAATTCAAAAAGTTATCTGCTACTAAATATGATCTGAAATATTGTGTTAGATATGACAGTAACCATTTTTCAACATTTAATTAATTAAAAATTTTAAAAAGATGAGTTGAATACTTTAATATATAATATTTTTTTTAAAAATTTTATTTACATCGCCGACGCAAAATATATCCCAGATAACAATGTAGTATAATTTAACATCATTGTCTTGCCAATTTGCCACTATGTTTTTTTCCACTAAGGTACCTCCATAAATTTTGTGATAAATACTTATAAATATGTTTTCTGAATTATTTATAAGAATTATAACAATTTATTTTTTAATTCCTGCGACAAAATGTATTTCTAAAAATGGATTATTTATATAAATAAACTGTATTGCATGTTGGAAATTTTTAATAAAATGTTTATCTGTACTACACTTATTACTTTAGAGTACATTGCACACGAACGAGTATATTCTAAGAGAGCATTCAATTTAAAAATTATTTTAAACAAAAATAATTTAGAAATCATGGTTTAATTCTTTACACCCACCACAACGAATAAAAACACTGATCTTATGGCATTGAACAAGTTTGTTCACTTAAATCCATAAGCTTTAGAGAAGTATAAAATTCAAAATAATATTTTACAGATTGTAATTATGCAATTTACTTTCTTAAAATATAGTTGTGATTATTTCTTCATTATTTTGAATATGATGTTCGTTCAACAAAAATTTATTATGGCCAGCAGCCTTAAAGTCTTATTATTTTGAATTATCTTATTTAAGGTGTTATAACAATGTTTATAACAAGCATTATAGCTTTCATTTAATTTAAGTATTTTATTTTCAATTGCAAAACTTGGGATTTCATTCTGTAAATTTTTCAATAGAAACATCAAGAATTTAATATTATTTATTATTATTTTTTTACTATTTTAGAATTTTAAAATACTTGTCTTACTTTGAATTTAATTTAAGTTAATTGTGTTTGCACTTTTTTTAATTAAAAATATAAAATTTTTTGATTATAATAAAGCAAAAACCAGTAAAGCCATTTTAATAGCTAAATTATTTAGAGAAGAAAATAGTAGGATTGCAACGTTTTTAGTTGAGTTTTTATTAAAACTAAAAAATTTAAATTCTTTTGCACATTTTTTTTTTTTGCCTTATCAAAACAAGATAACACTCAATACAAAGTCAGAAATTTTGGAGAACTTTGAAACATAATATTACTCAAATTTCGGCAACCTTAGCATATCGCTAAGATGGACCAAGTTCTGGTACTTCTTTAATGAATTACACGGTATTAGGGTTCAAAATGGCAAGAAATAGTGCTCCATTTAACACCTTCTGAAGGTTGCAGCTAATTTGAAACTTATAGTTCAAAATACTGATTCTATGGATCGATGTTTCTGAGAGTGTAGATATATCAGAACTCCTACTGTTCGACAGTACCGAAATTAAATCGCTACTGTCATTGCAGTGTTGATATTAGGACCACTATTACACAGAAAAAAACTCGTTTGGGTTGAAAAAATCTTAGGTATGAGGTTACCAATTCGTTCATATTAAATTGGATTATGATCCAAGCTTGAAAAAACTCATTTGGGTTGAAAAATTCTTAGGTATGAGGTTACCAATTCGGGTTCATATTAAATTGGATTATGATCCAAGCTTGTCATGTACCCATTTTGGGGAAAAAACCTAAATTGGGTATAAAAAAAAAACAATTTGGGTTGAAGCATTATTATGTATGAGGCTATCCAATTTGGGTTCATGTCTGTTTTGGTTATAACTATGTACCCGTTTTGGGCAACACTGGGAATCAATTTTAGGCAGTGTTTAATAACCAATTTGGATATCGTAAGACCTAATCTGAATACTACTTGGAAACCAGTTTAGAAAATACTCTACACCCATTTTAGCTATGCTAACACTTGTTTTGCACAATCCTAAAAAAAAAATTTCTCTATACAGTAATTCTCAATTTTAGTGCCTGTAAAAACCTGTTCTAGAATGAATACCACTTACAATTTGGATGCATTTAAATATCTTTCTTCTTACATTTACTATTTATGAATTTATTATAAATATTGATTAACTTATAGTTTCATTTATTTATTGCTCTCATTAAAGCATTACCATGAAATTCTAACATCAAGATATATGTACATCCAAGAATTATTCAAATTTAAGAAATATGTCAATTACCTCAATTTCTATCCAATAATAAATAATTTTCTCACTAATGTTCGGACTTTTCCCTAACATATTTAGACTGCTCCGGATCTTGATTTCAAACAAAATCGCCATAAAAATATTTCCATGTCTTGCAAAATTGCTTTGAAATTTATCCTTCACATTACAAAGGAACAAATTAATTGTGAACATTTTATTATCCTTGTTTATTTGGATCTTCATTCAAACACAATACACACGAAATACAATCGAAAACACCAACCTATTAGTTAAGAATTATTATTTTATTTTATTAGGACCTTGGAGAAGTGCACACATAGACTTTATAAGGCGACCCTCATGCATTTATTTCCCCCTCATGCAGGCATGAGGGGGAAATAAAATGAATAATATTAACTTTGACATCTTATTACTATTAATCAGCTTAATAGATTAAATAAAGAGGGGAATGTGTGAAATAACATAGTAGAAGATTTTTATAACACAGGACTAAAAATTGATTTTGCCTTATACAAATCATTTCACACATCATTAAAACTGAACACGACAAAACAAGTTTTGAAAATATGAATATTAGCACTTTAAACTAATTTAAAAACGTAAAAAATGTGAATTTTAATTACTTATTTATAGAAAAAAATTAAGCTCGAAACATTATTTTACTGTTTCACTGGATATCAGAAACTCTAAACAAAATCTCTATCTGGAAACGCTAAACATTAGTTTACTGTTTAACTTTAAACATTCCATATTTCGTGTATATTAATTGATATAATGATACTATTTCTTAATAACAATCACTATTTCTTTGTAGAGTGCGCAAGAAACAAATGGACCACCCTGAACAACTTTTGATCTAATGACTGGATCTGCAGTTTCGATAAAATTCATGTTTCTTGATCGCATAAATACTAATTTGAATTCTCATAAATACACCTAATGTGTATACCTTTTTATTACTTCATTTATAAGAAAGATTCAGAAATCCATATGAAGAGCTGTCGTTACGGTACATCCAGAATATGATCCCGATTTCTGAAAAAATTTTCAAATTTATATTATAATTATAAGATATAATCCTTACAAAATTTGGATTATATCTTATAATTTCCAGAATTTCATCACTTTATTAATCCAGAATTTCACCTTCCGCTTTATCGGCAAACAAAGGTTTAAATTAAGTTTCTCTTTCAACCCCCCCCCCCAAGCACGGTGACATGCGTTCTGATGATAAAAACTTTAGTATTACAACATTTTTAAGTGTAAAAGTTTCTTCTTTTTACACATATTTTTTAATCTACACCAAAACGCAAAGAGGAACTCAACACTTCAATTCGAAGAAATTTGTCTTGTTACCCAACAGCCTTGTAATTGTCCATTAATTAGTTAAAATATGATAAAGTTAAGCACTTATATCAATTTTTAAAAATCTTTCTGGCTTTTGCAACTATTTATAAATACAAACGTAACATTTAGCTTCTCTTTTTTCAATATAAAATTTCTATTCACATACATTCCTACATGATACTTTATATACTTTCATACATAATCAAATTAGGTTGTTTCACACAGCTTTTAGACCACTTTTTATTTTTATGTATTGTTGGTCGATAAGATTATTTTTACAGGATTAAAGGGAAATTTGAGAAATATTTGTGATATAATGTTAATTAATTTACAATTCAAATGTTTGTTCTAGCTTGTAAATTATACAAGGGAAAATTGTTAGAATTGCTCATGTGAGCAATTCTACAAATAAACGCCAATTTTTATACTAAAATATAATCTTATAGTATGAAATCTCCATAAATACATTTTAGAGAGACATTATAATAATATCATATTTATGTAAAAATCGTTTTATCTGAATAAATGGCTCAGATTTATCGGAGTATGTCAGAAAGAGTATGTCACATTTAAAGAATGTCACAAAAAAAAAATTTCATGTTCACGATTTTTTCTTGCCTTTTTAGGGTGTAAAAAAGAAGAAAAGTCATGTAGAAATAGTGTTCCCCCCCCCCAAAAAAAAACTTTTTTTGGCCGCCTAATTGGCGTTTATTTGTAGAATCACTCTTATATCGTCACTTTTTAATAATTATGCTTTACCAAGCAAATACGTAATAACGATATTTTTATTTTTGTTCTTGACTGTTCAGAGTTATAATGCAGTCCCATTATTACGAATATATAATCCTTTTCTCCCTTACAGTGAGACCAAATATACGCCTATGTTAAACACCATTTCAAACATACGATTAAATCAAGCAGAGAAAATGTAGTTGCTTTGGTAAAATCAGAGTTGACGGTACGGACTTGGCGCAATCTGAAAAATGTAAGCCAAACAGACGCCTTTATGATGTCATATCTACGATAAATTAAAGTTGAAAAAAACTATTTAATTTGTTTGACAGATATTCCTAATTAGAAGTTTGAAAGTTTGATTAATTTGGGACACTTAATCAGAGGATTTTTGAGTCAAACAAATATATTACCAAAAAAAAATCTTGTATTGGCGTAAATGTTAACTTTGCAAATTTGTAATATAAGAAAATCTGCTTCTGCAATATGTTAAACCAACACATAATGTTTAAAAAAATATTATAATAATGATAAAGTTATGAGAAGGAAGGAAAAGAGCATACTCACTTTGTTGACTTGTCGACACAACATCTGATTGTTCGGAAACAAATATGGCGCGACTGAAGGAACAAAGAGAATTCGGTTGACAGCTAAAATAGCAGAGCTATAATCCTATTTGGATATTGGTGTTTCCCAACTGGTATTGTAAATTGGAAGTCGTAGAACACGTGACCGTTTATTCCAATTTGGAAAGATCTTAGACCCATTACGCGTCCGATAGTCTTCAAATCGTAAATTATGCCCGTATTGGAGTTTGGAAAGCTAATATTTGTGTTATCTAATTTTGAGTAACATTCTAAAAAGGGTTTTATTTCTTACAGTATATTATGTCAGCATCATTGGATTACAGAACCAGTATTGCTACAACAGTATTGACATCGGTATCACCTACTGTCGATGTCAAAACCTCTTCTGTCACAATTGTACCAGCATCAAAATAATGACTGTCGATGTCAGAAACACTATTATTTTGAAGATGAAAGATATGTTGCCCTCTCTAATAACTGTTTTTTTTCCATTGCTTGGCTATCGTGGGCAAAAAATAAATTCATCGATGGGGAAAATCAAAAAGTTTTATCAAACTTTTCTTAGTTCATTTGTAAAATATTTTCGGTATGGTGCGCTCTCCGGGTATAAAAGTATTTCTGAACAATGAGAGAACATTCTCTGGAAAGTCTTTACAAAAGAAAAATAGTCAACTGCATCACCTACTTCGTATTCCCGAATTTTAATTAAAGATGGTCGAGGAACCGTATTGCATTCAGTTTTCCTTGTTGGATGCAGTGCGTCAAAATTTATCAAACTTCACACCAAAACTTCTGATTAGGGAACTTTCAGTAGAGTTTTCTTTTTAATCCGTTTCCAACTTATACTGAAAGTTACTTCCATGTGATGATTTTGCACAGTTATGGGGAAAATTATTTATATCCTATTTCTGCGGTAAGGAAGTGGAAGTAATGACGAGTTAACTTTTTGAGAACGCTCAATTAAAGGAAAC
This sequence comes from Parasteatoda lunata, assembly GCA_949128135.1. NCBI lineage: Eukaryota > Metazoa > Arthropoda > Arachnida > Araneae > Theridiidae > Parasteatoda > Parasteatoda lunata. Next base: position 104,957,351 of record OX421974.1, on the reverse strand, counting down.
AGAAATCAGCTTATAAAGAATACTAAACATAAAGTAATCAATGCGTCATTTAAACAGAATTATAGGAGAAATTAAAATTTCATGTCATAGAAAATTGACATTATTTAAAATAACGATTAGTATTTTAATGTAGTCCAGAATGTGTTTAATGAAATCCCACTTAGTGTCTTACTTCAGTTACTCATTCTGGCTCTTTTATAGTTATGTGGGCAAAACTTACGTAGACAATAGGCCTAGAAACACACAAACGAATAATTACAGCGATCCCTATCATCTCGATATAACCCCGTAAAAAAATTTTCTAAGCACGTTAACTCTTGCTTGGTTGAGCCGCGGGTGCTCAGGACACAGAGCGTTCGCTTCCTGATGATATCTCTCAGGTTCATCTCCTAAATATGGCTGGGAGATACGAATTCTACTCCAAGCTCGCACTGACCACAGTGCTTATTTTAAATATGGTCATTGGTTAGCAGATGATGAGTTAGAATCCCCTTGACATCAGGCTACCCACGGAAGGTTTTCTTGGTTTCTCACTCTATGTATCGCAAATACGGGTTAGATCGATAAAAAATTAAGGTTAGCTTTGAAAGTTAGTACTCCATGAAGGTGTCCGTATTCTTGATACAGGAATTCTCTTGTCTTTTTTTATGTATTCAAAATTATAAGGATACGGAGTTGAACATTTTTAATAATTATTAACTCAAAAATAGGTCGGCTGTTCAATTACAATTTAAAAAGAGCATTTCAAAAAGTATGTTTAATTTAGCTAAGATAGCTTAACGGTTAACGTTCCAATAAGACGAGCCATGTCATTTCGTTAATAGCTTTGTTCTATAGCTGGAGTCACTTCGTTTCCGGTTTGTACCTTTTCCAGCGCTGACAAAAAATTTCTCCAGATATTAACGGATCATGGGTTAAAGACCTCTTACTAGCGGTTTAACAATAAGAGGTACTCGTGATTGTCGAATCCATGTGAATTATTCTTATTCAAGTCTTCCAAGAAGGGGATTTTACGCTTCATGTCGATGTGACCTTATTTTCTGTGTTTTGTTCGAGGTACCACATTCTAAGAATAAAGAGTTGGGCATAAATGAAGCCACAAATCCGATATAGATCAACGGCTGGATCAACGCCAGTTACAAAATAAGTCTATTTAAACTCAACTCTGAATAATCTGACTGAAAATCACCTTTAACAGCCTTAGCTTTACAGTAGTCTTAAAACTGCGTGCAAAATCTGTATGGACAGTTCAGGGGTATGTGATTGTTTATATAAATAAGTTTTAACCTAAGCAGTCAATAATCGTTGCTAGATAAACAATGTGTGTAAACGAAATGTGAAAATAAACTTAATTACTTTCTTATGTTATGAAAACAATAAATTCATTTAGAAAAAAAAAATTGAGAAATTTACATTTTTCGAAGAAAAAAAATGCTGTGTAATTACTTAATTTGTAGAATAAACAAATGCATTACAGAAATTTAGTGCAAGCACACGCATAAAAAATTTCAGTGATAACTCAAATTCAACAATATTTATTTCGTCAATCGTTCAGGATTCACTGAGAAGATGAGAAGCGGAAGATGAAATATATAGATAGAGTATCAAAATAAATGATAGAAGAGAAGAGGCGAAAGAGTTAAAAACGAGGAGAATATTGGAGTGAGAACGAGGAGACGGATGACAAAAGATGAAAGAGTGAATATTGACTCTCTTAGAAAACTTATATTTCGTCTTCCTCCGATTGACTGCCTAAGGAGCAAAAACATTGTTTGTTTTTTTTTTGGGGGGGGGGAAGAATGCTCCTCTTTTTAAGATTGCCGTCCAATTCACTAGATGACGTTAAAACTTATTTATCATTTTCATAGAAAAGTGTTACAGAGTTTACACTTTATATTTAATGCATGCAAGCGATCGATACTTTTTTTCAAAGCTAATTTTTCCTTTAAAAGTATACCGAGTCCTCTGCAGCTTAATACTGATTGGATAGTTTTTTCCTTTTATCTTTTTCTTTCATTTTTCTAATTGAATTTATGACATTCTTTCTAATCGTTTGGTTAAATTTAAATTTTATTCTATATTGTTTTAATGTTCTAATGTGTTTCAACGTTAAATGTTTCAATGGTCATAAATATTTATTATTTCAGTTTATTAAATAATTTATTTAAAATTTAAACAGACAGAAAATCAGGAATTTTAAATTGTTATAAAAATTTTAAATGGGGAATTAAACGTCCTAATTATTAAAAACATTACTACAATTTTCTAGTGAAATAACGAAAAACTTTTTTAATTTTCAATTCGTGATCACAACACTTGAGTACGCACTCTATCGGAGCCGGAAAACATCAGGCATTTATTTATTAAGCTTCCATTTAGTTCTCTCATAATCATTGGCAGAGTTGGGCGCCATTTTCTTAGTAGCAAAATTTCTCTAAGGAAAAGGCGGAAGAACTTGAAAAAACTGACCAGAACATTAGTAAATCTTTTTGAAACAGAGCCCGCCAAACATTTGAAGAACAATTTCTCAATAATTTTGACCTTTCTATTATTAACAAGCCTGTAACCGATAACTTCCGATTTTGTGATCGCATACTGTTACGGATGTGTATATTACGGTAAAATAAATTTTTTTTTCGGTCTTCAATTCATTACAAATTAAAGTGAAGTCAACATTGCTTAGTTTATTCCAATTCGCGATCGCAACGAACTATAGGGGGCGTTGTTGTATGTGCCGAATCCCTGCGATTTCCATATGAACAGTCATTCAGTTACACTGGAGACGTCTTTAATGTAGCATTGTAACGTTCCATCTTTATTGTGGCTGATTAAATTTAAAAAAGAAAAATGTTTGTTTTCTTTCTTATGCAAACGAAAACAAAATGGTATCTCTTTTTTTTTTTTTAGAGAAGGAACATCCAGAACACATCGGAAAAATATTTGTAAATAAAGAGAAAAAAATAGGTATATTCTTATAAGAGTTCAAACCTAATGCCTGAGAAATAGTTTTACTAAATTTAATGGTATAATATGAAAGGCCCATTTAAATTTTAACGTAAAATAAAGAATGCTTACGAAACAAAAAAAAAGAACCATTTTTTTTTTGTCGCCATTTTTTAGTGTTACGAAAATGCGTCTTTGGGACTTGCCAAAAACAAAACAAGATGCAATTTTATTTTTTTAGAAGCGAAATATTTTATGGAGTGAAATATAACGAAAATGTACCAATGTCCATAACATGAAACTTTATCTTAGTAAACGTCTGTTTTGGAAATGTTATTTCATTTTGAATCTTATTTATTAGAGTTCATAATGGCTATAGAATCAGGTGAGAGAAAAGTTTGTTTTGAATCTATGCTAAACTCTATATCGGCCCATTTTCCACCGAAATCCGATTGACTACTTTGATTTTAAACTAAGTGTTTCATTTTAAGATTTTTTCCAAGAAGTTTAAGTGTAGATTGGCGGCACTTAAAAATCTGCCAAATCTGTAGCTGTTGTTAATACGGAAGTACCGAATTTTTCTTCCATACTTTTCTGAATCATATTACTTCAAATATTAGAATATGCAAGGAGTATACATAAACACATAATTTAATACCATTTAATTTTTCAAAAAAGGTATTTTGACAACAATTTTATCAAAAAATTATAAACTAAAAAACGTAAAATAAAGAATTCTTAGGATAAAAACGATTTTAAAAATTCCTCATTTTTCAATAAAAACTTTCGTATTGTTTCTTTTTTTAAATTCTTATAGTATTTAATCAGACGTAAAAAAAACATTCTGTAGAGAACTATCATTAAGTAAGAAAAAAAATTCTTTACAAGCAAATTTTTTATTAGTGTTGTATTGCCAAATACCCAAATTAACAATTGCAATTTCAAATTAATATTGAAATGTACAGGTTTAGAATTTTCTACAGTGAAAAGTTTTCGGAACTTCAGTATTCAAAAAAGTGTACAAAAGCTAGACGTTAAGAACGTATCCAATGAGCGAGCAAAGCGAGCATTGGATTGCGAAGCAATCCGAAATGAACTGCGAAAGCAGTTCCGGGGGTTGGTGAGCGCCAGCGAGCAGAGGGCGAAGCCTCCTAGTAGTATATATTTCTGAATCTATATAATTCGGAAAACAATAATAAAGAATCATCCGAATTACTTGAAATAATACCATTTATGTTGATTATTAATAAATTTTTATCGTTTTCTTGGTAAGTATTTTTTAATTTTGAATGATAAATTTGAACTAGAATTCAGCTATTCTGTTTTTAAGTTACATATTGAAATTCATATCGAGATCTTGCAATTATAAAATTTTATTGTGTTTTATGTCATCTTAAAGTAATGAAAGGATCTATGTATATATTATTTGAGAATAAAGATTTCAAATGAAAGACATATCATTTTGGAATTCTCCGGATTTAGAAATGAGGTAAAAATGAAAAAAACATGAAAGTTTTTCATTTTAATTTGAGGAATTTTTGGAATAAATTTTTTTTTCGTAAGCATTCTTTATTTTGCGTTTTTTAGTTTATAAATAAAGATTTTTATTGAAACTTAAAATTTTTTGATAAAAATTGTTATCAAAAAATTTTTTTTGAAAAATTAAATGATAAGAAATTATGGCCTTATGTATACTTTGTGCATATTTTAATGTTTGATGTAATATGATTCATAAATCTATGGAATGTAAAGTTTAAATAGGCCTTTCATTAAAGTTAGTAAAACGATTTCGCAGGCATTAGGTTTTAACTCTAATAAGAAGATACGTATATTTTTCTTTTTATTTACAAATATTTTTCCAATGTGTTTTGGATGTTCCTTCTCAAAAAAAAAGCGATACCATTTTATTTTCGCTTGCATAAGAAAGAATATCAAACATTTTTCTTTTTTAAATTCAATAAGCCACAATAGTTTCAGGAACGTTACAACGCTGAAGACATTTCCAGAGCAACTGAAATACTGTTCATATGGAAATCGCAGGAACTAGTTTCATACAACAACGCCTCATATAGTTCATTGCGATCGCGAATTGAAAACTATTTTTTTTTTTTTTTCATTCCACTATTTTTGCAATGTTGCTAATTATTATGTAATAATGTATTATCATTATAAAGTTCGGTAAACAAATAAATAAAAAAATTGATATTTCTACGCTAATTTCTCGCCGGGGCTATCTGGAAACTCTTTTCAAATATTTTTTTCCTTGAAAAAAAATGTTTGAAAATTTTTTTTTCAAGGTAAAGGAAAGCAGCTAAAAATTGATAAAATAGAAGTAAGGATTATTATAATGCTGTGCAAAACATTCCAATTTAGGAATGTTTTGCACAGTTGGTAAAGTTATTTAAAACTCAATAAATAAAAGAGAAAAACAGAAATGGCAATAAGGGAAGGTTTGAGAACGGGATCGAACTGACGGAAACAAAATGGCAACAGGACCGAAATAGAGTAATCAAAACGGTGGAAACAAAAAGACCGAAACGTCCTGTTTCGTGGCCGAACATAAGATCCGTGAGCGATCAGGCGCTATAAAATAATACTTAGAAAATACGAGCATGTTATAGAGGATTTAAAAAAGGCTTATGAGTCTATAGTTTTCATTATATCTTTCATCTCCTCTAGCTTTATTCCAAATTTCCAAACTTACATTCTTGAGATGTTTGGTGAAGTAAATGCTAATCTTTTTGAGAAATCCTCACCTACTTCAGATAATAATGAAATAATATCAGTTCATATTGATGATTGATTGATCATTTTTATCCGCTCTTTACTTTATTAATTTTCATTACAAAGCTAATATCATCCCGTGAAATTGTTAAATTTGTTTCTTCCTGTAAGCAACAACAACGCTCATTCAAAAGACAAAGTTTAAATAACTCACAAAATTTAAGTAGAATATTTCACAGCAATAACTTAATGAATAAAGTTCATAGATCAGGTCAGCAAATGACAAAAAGATAGAGTTTTTGCCCTTTTTCTTCAATATTTATAAAAAAAAACTTTGAAACTAAATTATGTGTCGAATTGTAATACACTTCTTTCAATAAAAGAACAAGAATATAGATGGTACAAACATGTTTATTTAAAGAAAGAAATATACGTTTATGCATACCACATCTATATATGCTACAAGTATGTATACTACATCTATATAAACATACATACAATGCCCTACAATAATGGAAAAGGTATTTTCAGTTTTTTAAATTTTTTCTAGTTTCTCAATAAATACTTAGAGAATTATTTTATAACATTAAAAGCTTTTTAATTCATCGAATTCTCAGACGTAACAATAAGATTTAAAGCCTTCAGAGACCGGCAACAAATTATGAATGAAAAAATAGTGTTTTTGAGCACTATATACCAAAAAATATAGCAATAAGCAATTATTATTAAGTAAGCAAAAATTAGCAGGCATTAAAACTCCAATTTATCGAATATTTCTACAGCTATAGTAAGGAAACATGAGACAGAAAAATTTGTTTCATATAAAAATGCTTTTATCTATATGGATATTTAAGCTAAGTTTACGAAATTTTATGTAGGTATTGCATATGATAATAAAAGTAATTGATGCAAGTTACAAGCTTATTGCTATAAATTTGGCATAGGGTTTTAAAAACACGCTTCTTTTCGTAATTTATTGCCGGTCCCTCAAACTTCAAAGAACTTTAAAGTTTTGCTGATACGTGTGAGAAATAGCATGATCAAAACAGTTCTCAAGTTATAAAATAATTCTCTAAGTATTACTTAAGAAATTTTAATTGCTGTTTTGAAAAAGAATAATTTTTTACAAGAATCCCATACTCTTATCGGTGAAGATTCATACCAACATTTAATACCCTGGTCATCACATCTGCTCCTCATTTAAATAACTTTCAAAACTTGAAATTGATCATATAAAAACTCTCCTTCCCTAACATGATTATCGATAATATTGCTAGAAAAATGTCCAAAACTGGTTATAATCTTCAACATGAATATGTCAAACTTGAAACAAGTAATTTGATTGTCTTCCCATTATTTTCGAAAATTAGCTTCCAGATTTTCTCAAAACACATTTTCTAAATTATCTTTCTAAGAATAACAAAATCATTTTCTCGAACCTCAAATAACCAAGTGAATGCTTTAACAATTGAGGAATGAATAAAATTCTGCGCCAATTGTGAACAATCATAGATAGGACAAATTAAACAAGCACTCAAACATCGGCAAACTAACCATCAAAGCTATGGTCAAAACCAAGAACTCTACCGTTCATCCGTCACAAAACATCGCTAGATTATAACTTCTGTTTTTCTTCACCTCATATCATCCACAAATGTATTTCATATGTTAACCTGGATTTTTTTTTTTTGAAGAGTTTTTACATCATCAAATTTTATTCAAAGTTTTCATGATATTGATATTTATGAAAATAGTTCAAATTTCTACTAAAATGGGTATCAGCAAAAACAAAATCAACTATCGCATTAATGCTAAATCAACATAAATCTTGAAACAATTTTACATTTCTGATTTACAATTTGATAAGAACATATAACTCTCAAGCAACAGTTAACAAATACAAGTCTATTTACAAATTTCTTAATTTTTATTTCTCCCCTTTAAAATAAGAGTATATAGTTTTTTTCTGCTTGACATATTAAATTATTTTATTTTTTATATTATAGGTATTTTAATAGTACAGTTTTTGTCACTTCTGACATTTAAAAAGTTTATGTTAAGATGACGCATTTACATTTAACATTTTAAAAGTTTATATTAAGATGATTTTCAAAAAACATACATCGAAAATAATTTAAGAGCATAGAAAATACCTCTATCAAAGTAATGAAAAAAAATTGTAGCAAGAAAAAGTGTTACTTTTTTTAAGTTAATTTAAAAAGAAGCACCCATAAAAAAATTAAGTACTGCCTTCAAAAACTATCCAAGGTATGTCTAATTTAAATTCTAATTACAACTCTTTTTCGAAAAAATACAAGTGGGATACGTTTGATCCCAAAAAAATTAAACTGAAACAATCAATCATTAAAATGTTTTTTTTCTTCGGGAAAACAACTAGTAATTAATGTTGCATTTCTGTATCGTACTTTTAGGAATTAATTAAGATAACTGAGTACTAAGCCTCATTTTTCTTTACATTCAAGCCCTAAAATTAGAAATGATGTAGGATACAAAACACAAAAAAATACATTCAGAGAAAAAAGTTTTTTTTTCTCGGAAATATTAATATATTAAAAACTTAAAAAAATTAAATTTTATTTAAAATATTTTTTAAACCCTTAGTCTTCTTTAAAAATTAAAATTTTTAAAATTTGTGTCTTTTTAGTATGTTTTTAAAATTTTTCAGCATTTAAATTTACTTGTAATAGCAGATCTAAAACTTGGCTTTTTTTCCCTATGTGTAAATAAATTTATTTCGGTTTAAAGATTAAAATCTGTATAACTATAAACGTTTTAAGCTTTGATCTTTTAAAAAATTAATTTTATAAGTCTTAAATCTTTCCTCAAATAAATTTTTAATTACTATAAAATTAAAACACTCACAAAAAAATTAATAGTTTTGAATAAATTTTTAGAAAAATCCTTAGTATTTTAAGGGGGAATAACACGGTAGAAGCGTGTAAAAAAGAAGGATTTTTTAATAAATTTTGCAACGTTTGTGATTAACATGATTTTTTTTTATCGTATCGAACAAATTTTAATCTTTATTTCGTCAAATTAAAAAGTTTTATTTGTAACTTGAATTTTAAAAAAAATAACAGAAATGTTTAAAAAAAATATTACTTTTATTATACAATATTTATAACTTATACTTTAAATTATCCATAACTTGCTGTCATTATAAGTTTAAAAATCATTTAAATTTGATTTTTTTAAACGACTAGGTTTCGTTGCATGTAGATTTTTTTTTAAATAACTTTTTTTCACAAAATGACAGTGTTTTGAAAAGAAAATTTAAAAAGTGACATAAAATAAGTTATATTTTCAAGGATTACTCAAAAACAGTCAAATGAATTTTGAAAAAAACCACAGCGTGCAACAAAATCTTCATTTATTGTGTACATTGTGTCAAAATTTGCCGTTTAAAATTGTTCTAGTTAGAGATACAGTAAGTTTCGAGTAAATTATGTTAAAATCTTTGTGACCAATATTCTCTTTCTATCTATCTCTCTTCTATCTTCTCTTTCTATCTAAAGTCTCTCTCTATCTATCTGAATGTATAACATGTTCAGTAATAATTCGATAACGGAAACACCAATTTGGTACGTGTCTTTTTGATTATTATTATTTAACAGTTTTTAAAGGGGGGTTTGTATACACACATCTGTTTCCGGCGTTATGTGGTTCCAGCACAGTATCGAGAATATGAAATTTCGTTGGTGAAAACCAATAGTATGAATAAAAGCGTGCTCTGTCATAAAAACTTTTTCCCAAAATATTTCTAAAAAAATAGAAAAAAGACAAAATCACTAGGAAAATTTAAATATCTTTAAAGCTGTTAAACTTATATTTTGAGGGCGGAAGTAAAGCGTGTTACACTGTAAAAAAAAATTCCAGTATCTAAACATGGAAAAACGGTGGTAACTACTCTGCTCCAAATTAGTGTTCCATTTAAAATAGTGAACTTTTAATGAACATTACAAATGTATTCGTGGAAATTTAATTTTTTTCTCCAGCATATAGTGTTACTACTTTTTCGATCAAGTACCTGTGTTAAAAATATTTACTAAAAGATAGGGTCTTATATACTTCATTATGACAGCTCTGATTGTTTTTGTTTACAAACATTTTTCTTTGCATTAATTTGTTTTCTGAATTAATTTTAGTTTAATTATATTTTTAATTTAATTATTTTATTTTTATTTTCAGCTTCCTTAATTTATGTTTTTCTTAATTTTGTTTTCTTAAATACTTGTATTTAAAAGCGTTTCCACGTATTTTGTTATTGGTTTTACAAGAAATTCTGGTGAAAGGAGTTGCAAGTAATTAAATATAATTTTTTTCTCAAGTTTTAAAAAAGTAATTTTTTTTTTCTAAAATAGAAAGAAAAAAACATTTTCTCGGAAATGCGGGATGTAATATAGAATTTCTTAAGTGAGTCTTTCCTTACTAATTATTGAAACAAAAATTTTGTATTTTGTAATTGGTTTCAGAAGGAATTCTGGTGGAAAGAGGTGGAGTAATAAACCAAAATTTTTCTAGTTTTGAAATTAATAATTTTTTTTTCTAAAATGGGGAAAAAGTCTTTATTCAGTAGGCCGAACATAGAATGTCTCAATCGATTTTTCTATATTAATTCATTGCTTAAAATAGATATTGCTTATCTTCCAAAAATCTGTTGACATCCAAACAAAATCATAAGAAGAGATGAACTAATTTTCTCCCATGTGAGTTCTAAACAGTCCTAAATGTGTTCAGGTGAATCCTGATGGCACCTGGGGCAAAGTAGGTATGTTTTTATACCCTTAGAAAAACGCATCCAGGGTGGCAACTTTTTTTTTTATTTTGAACACTTTGATGTGAGTCAAAAAATAACACCCAATCTTGATGCTTCGAGGGACAAATCTTATACTACAATGATAATTACTAGTGCAGATTTTAAGTTAAGAAATCACACACAAAAACCTACTTTTTCTGAATGAACATGTTTTTTTTTTCTGTGAATTCGGATATTTGGCCATCAATATAGTGAGTTGAGGTAATTTGATAAAGTATGGTCCCAATAGCTAATACAGTAAATTAGACGCCTCAATTTTGGCCCTCTAAATGTTAATTACCCTTTCTATGTATTTAGATTAGTCTAAAAAGGTTTTAGTGAAATAATTCCTTGTAAAAAAAACTTTTTTTCAAAATTAATTTATTAATTTATTTAATGAAAAAAGGGTTCCCGCAACAGCCAGCTGTGGGCCATGGTTGTCAACGAGGTTAAAGCCCTACAACTTTGCAAGTCAATAGTATGACTGTGTCAATGGGGTCAGCATTGCGCACAGACCTCCTTTTACTTTCCAGACAAGCTGGTACCCATCTATCTGAAGCTGGGTGGGCTCCAAGCCACCACTGGGGATTGATCCCAGTACGTCACAATGGTAGTTCAGTGCCTTTACTTCTGAGCCATGTTGGCTCATTTTATTTAATAACGGTTGAATAATTATTCAAATTTTACATTATACAAATTTTTACCCCATTTTAAAGTGGGTAATTTTAATTGACAAAATATAAATTCGAGCGAAATCTTTTAAATAGTTCTTAGGTTCTTAACTTTCAAAAGGATAAACATTTTAAAATTCTATTTCTCACAAATTATTCGACCAATTTTGTTAAAATTTTGTATTTCGTCTTTTAAACTTATATAGTTTAAAATTTGCAAGAGTTGAAATGTAATAATTTTTTGATCCTTATTAAATTATTTTTATTAGGAATTATCATTGGATTTATGAATTTTGTAATTGGGTGCAAAGTTTTTTCGATTTACAGTAAAGATTCTCAAAATATTGTAAAAGATGCAAAATGTGAAATTAAGATTAAGGGGTTAAAACTATCGATTGCTCTCCTGACTAAATTAACGGGAACATACTTCCCAGATTGCAAAAAAACACTCATGTTTTGATAATCAAAAATTTGAATTCGTCATTAAAAAAGGTATATTTATTCATAGATAATGCGTTTTCATGTCTAAATCTGTAGTCAATTTAATTGTTAGCTTGAACTAATTAGCATATTCGGGATAACCCTTTTAGGCCATTATGATCAACGCTTATTTTGTGAAAATCCAAAATAAACGTAGACTTCGACTTCGCTTTAAAATATATTGTACAAAACGCGTATCAAAGCATGTTTTTTTGGCTCAGATAAACAAAAATTATGAATAGCGTCATTTTTAGAATACCATGATTGCTTGATTTATAATTATTGCTTAACCATTAAAATGAATCTTCAGTCTATAAAATTTAATTATAATGAAGCATTGAGACATTGATTCACATACTTAAAAAAATAAAACGATGCTACAGCAATACAACACTAGCATATAGTCAATTGAAACGTAACTAATCATTTGAAAAAAACTTTAGGACTAATTGCAGGAAAAAAATTTAGAAAGGTTTTTTTTTTTACGATCCAAATTAAGGATGCATATATTCATAAAAATGAAATTAGTTTTTAACATACACATATTACCGAGAAATTTTTAAGATAAATAAAAATTCGACAGAGCAGAAGCGGAAAGAAATTAAACATTATAAAATTATTTAAAATTGTCCACAAATATCTGAGCGAAAATTACATTTATTACACATTTAAAACTATACATACCAAGCGTTGAATAGGATAGATAAGTTTGAACACGGATGTTTTTTAACTCTAGGGCTAACTCCTACCCTTTCGTGCTTGATTAAAATTCCAACGTAAATTTGTGGAATCTGACGATTTCAAATTTTTGCAAATTTTAGTTTATGGTGGTGACAATAATTCAAAATAATCCAAACGTGATCTTGATGTTCCTCTTTATTGGTGTTTGGATTTAACTACACCACTTAAAGTGTATGTGTTACGATCAATGTGAATAGTCTGTTATCTATATATATAAAAGTGAATGTGTGTCTGTCTGTCACCTATAGACTCCTAAACCATCCGACAGAAAGCTGTGAAACTTGGCATACAGATAGTTCAAAGCACGAGGAAGGTTTCTGTTGACATTAGAACATTCTGCGATAAACCGTTCCAGCGATATCAGCGAAAATCGAAATGGAATTTTCTGATTGGTTAAAAGTTAGCCATTGTTTTAAATTTTGCTATAAGCGATTCAGTTTTCAAATATCTTGAAGATCACAACAGTGATATTTTCTATCTTATAGCTCTATTCATTTAGAAAAGTAAATTACATGTACTTTAATATTTAATTAGAATTCGCGCAAGTTTCTTTATGTCAGGTGAGCACAAGCACGTAAAATCAACGAGAATAGATTTCGTAATTATTGGTCGTATCACGGATTTATTAATATTGTGAAAACTGTTTAATAAAAATAAAAGCAAATTTCATTCAAATTACACGTTTTCAGTAATTATTTATATTTAGTATGCAATTTTGGGTTAGCACATTAAATATAGTTTTTGAAGGTTTCGTTGCTGACAGTTGTCATTTGAAAACTATTAGATCGTCTGTTATTCGCGATCGCAACACGCGAGTACGCCATCTAGCGGGAGACTGTAAATATCGGGCATTAGTTCCCACATAACCATTGGCCATGACGGACGCCATTTTCTTAGCAGCAAATAGGAAGCAAAAATTTCGCTAAAGAAAAGATAAAACTTCTTGAAAAAACTAATCAGAACTTGCCAAACATTGAAGCGGAACACGCCAAGCATTTGAAAAACAACTTCTCAATAATTTTTACCTTTCTATTACCAACAACATAACATGATTTCATGATCACTTGCTGTTACAGATATGTGTATTGCGGTAAAATAATTTTTCTGTCTTCAGTTCATTACAAGTTAAAATGAAGTCAACACTGCTTTCGTCATTCCAATGAATAAATGTGTTCCTGTGAATTCCATACAGAACTGTAATAGTTATAGAATATTCTTCTTCTTCATAGAATAGTATATATTTCTGTATCTACATAATTCAGAAAACAACAATAAAGAATAATCCGAATTACTTGAAAAAGTATCTTTTGTGCTGATCATAAATTAATTTTTTTATCGTTTTCTTGGTAAGTGTTTTTTAGTTTTGAAAGAATTTTAACTAGAATTCAGCTATTCTGTTTTTAAGATACATATTAAAATTCATATCGAGATTATTACAATTATAAAATTTTGATGTGTGGTATGTTACCTAAAAGTAATGAAGGGATAAACTATGTATATATTATTTGAGAATAAAGTTTTCAAACAAAGAACATATCATTTTGGAATTCTCCGGACTTATAAATCAGGTAAGTGTTATGATTTTTATAATAAAAAATTTGCTTGTAAATAATTTTTTTTCTTACTTGATGATCGTTCTCTACAAAATGGTTTTTTTACGTCTGATTAAATACTAAAAGAATTAAAAAAAGAAACAATACGAAAGTTTTTATTGAAAAATGAGGAATTTTTAAAATCGTTTTTATCCTAAGAATTCTTTATTTTACGCTTTTTAGTTTATAATTTTTTGATAAAATTGTTGTCAAAATACTTTTCTTGAAAAATTAAATGGTATTAAATTATGTGCTTATGTATACTTGCATATTCTAATATTTGAAGTAATATGATTCAGAAAAGTATGGAAGAAAAATTCGGTACTTACGTATTAACCACAGCTACAGATTTGGCAGATTTTCAAGTGCCGCCAATCTACACATAAAATTTTTGGAAAAAATCTTAAAATGAAACACTTTGTTTAAAATCAAAGTAGTCAATCGGATTTCGGTGGAAAATGGGCCGATATAGAGTTTAGCATAGATTCAAAACAAACTTTTCTCTCACCTGATTCTATAGCCATTATGAACTCTAATAAATAAGATTCAAAATGAAATAACATTTCCAAAACGGACGTTTACTAATAAAGTTTCATGTTATGGACATTGGTACATTTTCGTTATATTTCACTCCATAAAATATTTCGCTCCTAAAAAAATAAAATTGCATCTTGTTTTGTGTTTGGCAAGTCCCAAAGACGCATTTTCGTAACACTAAAAATTGGCGACTAAAAAAGAATGGTTCTTTTTTTTTTGTTTCGTAAGCCTTCTTTATTTTACGTTAAAATTTAAATGGGCCTTTCATGTTATACCATTAAATTTAGTAAAACTATTTCTCAGGCATTAGGTTTGAACTCTTATAAGAATATACCTATTTTTTCTCTTTATTTACAAATATTTTTCCGATGTGTTCTGGATGTTCCTTCTCTAAAAATAAAGAGATACCATTTTGTTTTCGTTTGCATAAGAAAGAAAACAAACATTTTTCTTTTTTAAATTTAATCAGCCACAATAAAGATGGAACGTTACAATGCTACATGCTACATGCTACATTAAAGACGTCTCCAGTGTAACTGAATGACTGTTCATATGGAAATCGCAGGGATTCGGCACATACAACAACGCCCCCTATAGTTCGTTGCGATCGCGAATTACGAAGTTTACGAATTCACATTCATTTTATTTCTTTCATTTAAAAAATAGATTTTTGTTTTAAATTTTATCATTATTATATTTTTTATTTAAATTATTTCATTTTTATTGCTTTTTTTATTACTTAAAATAAATATGTGAATTTTAGATTTAGCAAATTTGCGGCCACTGTCAACTTTTACATTTCTTTTTGTTTGAGAGAGAATATTTGCAAAAATATGCCGCCTAAACGAATCGCTCTTAGTCAATCAACATCTCAAGCAAGCAAAAAGAGAACTACCCGTGTTTCAGAAACATTGGAGCAATGGGAAAAAAAACTTGAAACTAATCGAGAACACAATGCTTTAGCCCGTTCCTTAAAAGCGTCTGAGCAACAGGAAAGAAAACTGTTAACAAATCAACTCCGCACTACTCAAGCCCGTTCGTTTGAAACATCAGAGCAACGGGAAAGAAGACTGTTAACGAATCAACTACGCGCTACTCAAGCCCGTTCGTCGGAAACATCAGAACAACGGGAAAGAAGACTGTTAACAAATCAACTACGTGCTACTCAAGCCCGTTCGTCGGAAACATCAGAGCAACGGGAAAGAAGACTGTTAACGAATCAACTACGCACTACTCAAGCCCGATCGTTGGAAACATCAGAGCAACGGGAAAGAAGACTGTTAACGAATCAACTACGCACTACTCAAGCCCGATCGTCGGAAACATCAGAGCAACGGGAAAGAAGACTGTTAACGAATCAACTACGCACTACTCAAGCCCGATCGTCGGAAACATCAGAGCAACGGGAAAGAAGACTGTTAACGAATCAACTACGCACTACTCAAGCCCGATCGTCGGAAACATCAGAGCAACGGGAAAGAAGACTGTTAACGAATCAACTACGCACTACTCAAGCCCGATCGTCGGAAACATCAGAGCAACGGGAAAGAAGACTGTTAACGAATCAACTACGCACTACTCAAGCCCGTTCGTCGGAAACATCAGAGCAACGGGAAAGAAGACTGTTAACGAATCAACTACGCACTACTCAAGCCCGATCGTTGGAAACATCAGAGCAACGGGAAAGAAGATTGTTAACAAATCAACTACGCACTACTCATGCCCGTTCATTGGAAACATCAGAGCAACGGGAAAGAAGACTGTTAACAAATCAACTACGCGCTACCCAAGCCCGTTCGTCGGAAACATCAGAGCAACGGGATGCAGGAAGGAAAATCAATCAAGAACGCACTTCGCTGCCAATACTCTGATTTGAATCTCAGTACATTTCACTATGAACCGACAACCAACTATAGTCTTCACCTAAGCGTCATCATCGGAAAAATGGATCAATTATGTATGTTTTGTAGTGCTCTAAAATTGAAGAATGAAACAGCTGGAATTTGCTCTTCTGGAGGCAAAGTGAAACTACCCGATTTAACGTCGTCCGCCGAGCTATTATCAACGTTGTTATCGGGTCAAGCCAACACCTCCTAGAAGAAGGAAGGCCTCAGCACGAATAAATTTCGTAGTCCGATATGACGAAGTTAACTGCGCATTTGTTGAAAAAAAAGAAAGATGTCTCTACGTTCGGGGTACTAAGCTGCGCAGTGGTTGAAAATACGAAATATGTCATTACGTTTGGACTACAAGCAAGATAATTGAAACTTTTCTTGGCGAAAAAATGTCGGTACATTCGTGTTTCCAAATGACTTCATTCGGTGCTACTATAAGTATCGGTGCGCATATGGGCAGCCAGAGTTATTTATTACATTCACATGCAATCCTGCTTGAGCTAAAATTAAAGATCTTTTGTAACCTAGGCAAACATCATCAGATCTTCATGATGTATTACCGCACGTGAGTTAAAACAAGTATTAAGCTCTATACTTGGTTTTATTGCAAAGCGTCATGTTTTTGGAGAGACACGGTGTTTGATGTATTTTATGTAATGGCAAAAAAAAGAAAAAAAAAAGAAAGAGAATTGCCACATGATTTGGCTTATTGAAAAAATCACACCATGACAAATTGGCCAGCTCATATCAACAGAAATACCTAATGTCGCCATTGATTCAAACTTTTTTCAGATCATCAGCCAAAATATGTTTCATGGTCCGCGTGCATCACCATACTTGACTGTTTGAAAATGCATTAGCGATATCCTAGAGAATTAACTGTTGAGACTATCACTGGTTTTTTTCACCATTAAATAAAATTCTCATTTCAAATCATAATCGCAAATCTCATTTACACACTTAAATACAAAATTAAAATTCAAACTGAAAGCGTTGCAACGCACGCAGGGTACAGCTAGTTATTAATATTTACCTGTCAATAATAATAACAAAATAAGCCAGTGAATATGAATAATTTAAACGAATTTACACATTAACTGGTTATTATTAAGTTATTATTAACTGGTTATAGCTGAATTCACGGAAAATTCATTGTAGAATTCTTATTAAAACGGTATCAATTATCTTAATAACAATATTACTAAAATTAGTTAAGCGTCATCTGCATCTGGCGATTTTCTATGGTTTCCCTGCACGATTAAATACTTTTTTTCTCCATTTACTTTGGTTTTCAGTTCATTGCTTATTTTTTATTTTAATTACTTATTACCAATGGTTATAAGTAACATTATTAATGTCATGATTATATATTATGAGTTAGTGTCATTAATATATAGTTTACGACTCCCCAAAACGAATAATTATCTTTTCTCTATTAACTTTCCTTGTCCGTTCTTAAGTAATTTTTTTTTTTTACTTCAATAAATACATTTACCAATATTAACTAAGCATAATAGTATGACGATTTTTTATGTTTATAGACGAATTAGCCCCACTTTTTCATTAATTTCATCTTGCAATACATAGGTATTTGTTTCATTTCAATTACCATTGATTTTATATTATTTACCTTTATAGAAACACGTTTAAAGGAATTACTAAAAAAAAATAAACAAGCAGTTTCAGATAATTTTAAGAACACTAATTTGGTGATGTAGTCCTCCCAAGCAACCACGTTAACGTTGTTCATCGTATTTTAATAAAATAAATAATATAAAAACTTTGTTTGCTCGTGCATTAAACTTTTTTTCTGTTTGATCAAATAGAATTATAAGGTAGCAATTATCAATGAAGTTATCTTTAAAATGTTTGGAAAAAATGGAATTGTCTATAGTTTAATTTAAGAGAATGGATAACCAATAAAAAAATTCTATTTCGTTTTTCGCTCATCCCTCTCGAGATTTTGTTTGGCTAGATTATATATTTCAGTCCGCTAAAAATCCTCACTGTACAGAAACTGCGAACAAACTTTCTCTTTGCTTTGTTTAATTATTTCTAGCCTTTCCCGATTACTTTTCATTATTAGGTCAAAACATGTTTTAAAATGGAAACTCTATCTATATTAAACTAGTAGTTACTCATAAATTTAACAATATTAATTCTTAGTCGATGAGATTTTCCGTAATCTTAATCGTAATTCTCGAATAACTACTGGCGTTCAAATGCTTAATATTCATTTGAGCATACTTATTAAGTCATATTTTTCTTAAGATCTACATTAAGGTTTAATGATTACTGCACACCATGTATAAACTTACTTTAAACCTGAGTTTTTCCACGCAGAATCTAATCTGTTCCTTCAACTGCATTTAGCTGATTTAATCTCTTCATTATTCGATTGCGCCTTCTTACTTCTTCTGGTCTGGAGTAAGAAAGTTCGAATTATTTCCTTTTCATAATTGTAACTAACATTCTAAAATAACTTAAACATTTCACATAAATTTTTGGTGAACAACACAACCTCAGAACAACAAACTATTTAAATTTATAGCATCCTAATTAGGAGCACAACACGGATCAAGATCAACCAACTAATCAATCTAAAATAGTAGTTAACCATGTAACGAGCCAGCTATTTTACAACACTAATCAGCCAAATTAATGTGTATACGTTATGAGCCAAATTTGTAAACCAACGAATTAACTAATCGGTAACATTAGTCAGTCAAATAAATTTGTAAGTATGTTATCAAACAATTAAAATTGACCATCTATCAAACGAGTCAATAACATTGCTCAGACAAATAAATTTGTGTGTATGCTATCAAATAGATAAGTTACCAATTAACTAGTTCATAATTCTTGTACTTATGATGAATAAGTACCTAAATCATAAATAAATATGTAAATATATTTGACTTAAATAGTAAGTTTATTTGTAAATGTGTTTGCAAATTACACACTTATAAAGCAAAATTTTGTTTCTTTTTTCCCGCTCTAGATTTTTCTTACAAAACACAAAAAGTTAAGATAAATATATTTTTGTAAAAACAAATTATGCTTTGAAAAAAAAGTTATTCAAATGCTCAGTTTCAAAGATTTTACTTTAAAAAACTTAAAAACTATTTATCTTGTGATATTTAGCATTTAATATCGAACGAATAATTTTACATCGAATGACATAGTAGCTATAGAGTAATTACATTAATTATAATTAAGGAAATGAATAATACTTTAAAAAAATCTCCGTAGTTTTGTAAAAAAATTATTTATGATGGAAAAAGTATTTAATTACTTTTCAAACTTCTTTAAAATTGAAAAATCACAATTTTGTAATTATTTTTTAGTTTTAAAAAGAAGTATGAAGTAGAAAGAAGTAAAGTTTCAATTTGTTCATGTATTTTGTTTAAATATTAGAGTAAATAGTTCCAGGATACATGAACATGAGCATGATACATGAACGAGTCTCTTAAAGAAAATTTATGTACAGTGCGCAAAAGAAAAATGAACCACTGTGAATAGCTTTTGATCTAATGATCGAATCTTCACGTTTCAAGAAGTTAAAGGGGTTGATCTCGAAAATGCTAATTAGTTAACATAGACGATATTTTAAGTTCATAAATCAGATACAAAAATGTACAAAACTCTGATCATCAAAATATAGGTCATGGTGGCGTTGTGAGAAATATGGTCCCCATAGTTTGATCAGAAGAACGTTCGAAGTCTTGATCCCTTGATGTTAATTTTACTTTTTGCGTATTTCACCCTATGTCGATAACTTTTTAAGCGAACTGAGATATATTTGGCACGAAATTATAAAATTCATTTATCCAAAGATAATTCCATGCAAAAAATAACTTTTAGTTAAAATGTATTAATTGTTTATTATTTTATTTAATAATAGTCAACTTTAAATTGTAAGGTATCTAGTTTTTTAAATCACTTTAAAGTATCCAACTTCACATGTCGAAATACAAAATTTGTTCGAAATAGGGGAAATAGTTCCTCAAAAATCGAATTTTAAAAAAAAGCTTATTTTCAAAATTCAGTTTCTAAGAAACTCTTCGACCGATTTCGTTCAAATTTTGGATTTTGTAATATAAAATTACATTCCTTAAATTGTATGCTTTCAATTCAAAATTTTTTCTACCATTATTAAATAAATTAATAAGTGTTTATTTTGCATGAAATTTTCTTCGATTATCGACTGATGATTTCGTTTAAATTTTGTATTTTGCAATGTAAAACTACATTCTTTCAAATTATATAAAAAATTTTATACCTTACAATTCAATAATTTTGCGACTAGTATTAAAAAAAAATAATGGAAAGTAATAAATATTTATTAAAAGTTATTTTTTGTATGGAATTACATTTAGGTAAACAAATTTTACGACTGTATGCAAAATCTTTCAATTTGCTTGAAAAGTTCTCGAGATATGGCGAAAAAATAAAATTATTATTATGGGTCCTAATTTTGGACCGCTTTCCTCATCAAATTATTGGAACTATATTTTCTAGATTGCGACTGTCCTCAATACTTTGGCGTAGAGAAATACAAATCTGTCGGAAAAAAAAGGTATGTCAATCCAAAGTACGTTATTGTGCCTGCTTTTGTAACTTAACACTGATTAATTGGCATATTTATTTATGGTTATGCTCTCGAACTGTTATATTCAGTCTAAATACGTAATTAAAAGTTATTAAGGTGAGTTCCTTTTTTTTAATTTTTTTTATTTATGTTTTTTTTTCTTTTTCGTTTATTGTTTTGCGCACTGTTTTTTGCTCAGCAAAATAACCGGAACTACTGGATAAATTTTGATCTTATGTTCATTTTATGCATTAACATACATTTTTAATAGTTATGAGAATTTGTTTTAAAGTTGCTCGTTGATTTTCATTTCAAGTTTAAAAAATCATATCTTCGCCCTAAATAAACACAATAAACATGCCTCTTTTCTTTGACAGAATCAGGAAAATATGGTCTCAAATTTTTTTTTCAACACAGCAGTTAAAATTTTTAACCCCTTAAAGCTATTTTCCTTTTTTGCACATTTTGCCATTTTTGTTTTACTATTCAAGTTAACTATAATTTTTTACGCATGGTTAAAAACTCATAAAAGCTATCTGTAAAATTTTTTCCTTAAATTGCTTAATGTTACGTAATTATAAAAGTGCTCAAAAAAGTGCTCGAAAAGAAGACATTTTTATTTGAAATATTATTACTCAGAAATTATTTGGTCGATTTCGTTCGAATTTTGCATTTTGATATTTGATGTTATATCGTTTAAAAATTTGGTGCGAAAAAAATGCGTATTTAACAATTTAAGGATATATTCAACCATTACAAAATAAATTATAAATTAATTAGAAGGATAAAGAACTATCTTTACATCGATTTAGGTTTTGCTTAAACGACTTTTACAATTCTGTACAATCATTTACTTCCTTTTAACAGTTCCAAAGATTCGACGAAATTCGCAAGAAATAAAGTTAACATTGAGAACTTAATTTTTTGACAGTTTTTTTCTGTTTAAATTAATGGAGCCATAATTTCCGACAACAGCTCTCTTCCTTATTTTGATGGTGAAAAAAATCAGCTTTGTCTATTGTTATGTCTTTTGTATGTCTTTTCAAAAAGATAGTGAAAAAGAGATATGTTTTTTCAAAAAGAGAATTTTTTTTTTGACTGATTCCACAACTTATAACCGACTATACATATTAATTCGCATATTTAAGGTCATAATCTTCAAACGCAAACAGATAAACAATGGTCCAGAAGTTATTAATATTTTTGTTAACATTATTATTGTTCTTGTACGCACTGTACGTTAATTTCGTACATGAAACTTTAGTTGTATTCGTAGTTTTTAGCTTCATATAAAAATCTTAGCTTAAAGAAAAGTATTTAACCCAGTTTTAGGCTTCAAATTCAGATAATATATTGTTTTTTCTTTCTTTTGAAATAGCTATAAACCACTATAGACTTCGAATATCTTCTTTTCCAACTCCACATTCTTTGATAAACTTTGGTTTTCTTTACAATGGAAAGTCCATGCCACTCTTACCCCAGCTTTATTTTTCCAATTTTTATAATTTTCATCTTTTTCTGGTCTTCTTCAACCTGATCTAATCATCTTAACTTTGATGTTCCTGTTTTTCTATTATTATATTATTTATCTTTCATAATTATCTTAAGAATGTCAGTTTTCTTCATTAATTTGTATTTAATATCCACTGTTTTCTTTTTAATTTTAATAAATCTTAAGGTATTTTTTCCTTTAATTAATTTTTATATTGCATAGTTGTAAATTATTTTCATGTATTTTTTCATTTTCTCCGTGTATAAGCTGAGATGAATTGTTTGAATTCTTCAAAATCTATGTCATCTATATAAGAAAGTTCAATAATCAAAATCCCCAGAAATTTTTTGTTCCAAAGATAAGACGACTTAAAAGTCAAGATTGAAATTTTAATATTTTTAAAAACATTAAAATACATCATGTTATCAAGTTTCAATTGCATAAAGTCTGACTCATTTGAATACTTATTTATTTACTCAATTATTTGAAATGCCATTAAAATACAAAAACACTTACGTTGCGGAAGACGAAAGGTTCTTCTCATCATACGGCCAACACATCTCATAAATCTTCGCCAAACTGAAAGAAATTATTAAATAAACTATGTTTTATTAAAAAAAATAATAATATCACAAGAAAATACAACAAAAAATTAAAAAAAGTGAGCAATTTTCAATTCAAAAACCTACAATTCAAAAAGTCTTTATGATTCGTGAAGTTCTTACGAACGAACTAAACAAACCAAAACGTAGAACAGAACAATGGAATGTATGTTAAAATGTAGAATTCAGTTATTTTGCAGACAATATAGCCAGTAAGCAGATTAAATAGGATGAACCTTAAAAGTGGCAAAATATTGTTCTATTTCTCAAATAACTCGGGTAATTTGCAAACTACCTAGATGCATTACCTACACTACCTACCTACCTAGTTACTTATATACCTATTACATTACCTACTAGGCAATCTTTAAATTGAAAATAAGATCTTAGCTCCAAAATAACATTTCTGCACACTTCAATTAACATAATGTCAAATCAATCAAATCAATTCTATATTATGGTAAAATAACTGGCAGCAGTCTATCCATCCATTTAACTGCAAAGTTTACTTTTTTTACCTTTACGGTTTTGAAACCGTTTACAACTAGTTAGTAAGTACAATTAGTTACTTACAAATAGAGTTAAAGAACCATATATACTAAACTATACCATTTTAAGGCCATTTACAATAGTTTCAAAACCGTAAAAAAAGAAATTTAACTGGACATTGGAGCTAGACTTTTAGATTGGGAAAGGACATTGGAGTTAAGTTGTAGTTGGGTTTTGTTTCATCATATTAGCGGTAAGATGCGGTTTAATTAATTTATCTGGTTGTTTCACCTATCGTAAGATATGCAGAATTCTAGACTTTTGAGTCATGCAGCTTTATGGTGAAATCATTAATGCGTGAATGAAAGTATCGTATTCCATTAGTCATGGGTCACAAATTGGGTAGTGCTGGACACTGGAAACTCTTCTTTTTTCGAAGATAATGGGGAAAATATTGGGGTGCGAGCACTTAGAATCGAACCCCCGTTCTGTCGGTCATGAGATTAGCCCTCTTATCTATAATATGTACCCAACTGCAAGGAACTGAATGGCTTCATTAGGTGGCAATTAATAAACGGTTTTTCTTACAGTTAACAGTTTGAATACCATCTAATAGTTATTTGTCTTTTTTGTTTGAATGTGGTGATATAACGATTAAGCAAATTATTATTTCATATTTATTGTTATAATTTTTAACAGTATACTACATATATACAATTAACAAATTACTAGATGAAATCAATCATTAATATAATACAGGGTGGATAAAATTAAGTTGGCAATACTGAGAGACGTATAGCTCAAATTCTGCAGAAAGGATCCGGATGAAACTTCAAATACAAATAAAATAGTTAAAAAATCAAAGAATCGCAGAATTTTTTTTTTGTTTGAACATATGTGTGCTTGATGGGCTTACTCTGTTAGTCAACAATATGTTGAAAACTACGTTGTCAACTGCCGCATGCAACTCGAAGTGCCGAAAAAGCATTGCTCTCATTTTGATGAAAGAGTTCTGCAGTCAATGCACGTTCCTTCTTGTTGAGCGGTTTGCTCAAAATGTACTCAAATTATTTCTTCAAACAATACGCATTGCTTTTATTAAAAAAATTACATGCGATATTCATTTTTTTAGTAAGATTTTAACAGCACAGCTATTGAAAAAATTTCGAAATTAATTTTTTTCCGACTGAAACCTCGATTTTTCAATCAACACAACATGTATAACTGTTTAAAATATTACTACGAGGAAAAGAACTCAAATTGAATTCAAATGAATGTATTTAAGATGTTTCATCCAACGGACAAGATTGTGGCAACTTCATATTCCACAATTGCTGCTACACAGAATTATACATAATACTTAGGTGAAACCTAAATAATCGTGAAAAGTTTATGGGCCACATAAATTGGAATGCTTCGATAACTTACAGATAATGCTTCCATAATAATGCTTTAATAATGATTCGATAACTTACAGATAATGCTTCCATAATAATGCTTTAATAATGCTTCGATAACTTACAGATTTGGACAGAGCTTAAATTCTTTCAAAAGTTAAATATATTTGATTTTGATAACATAAATCTTACAAGATACCGAATGTTACCAAAATCAGATTTAATCAAATAATAAAATAATAATTTTTATTTACATATAAGAAATATGTATATATTTCAATATACATATATATCCCTCGTGTGTTTTCTTTTATTATACAATCACATTATTGTAGGGTATGAAACAAAATGAAATGAAATAAAACAAATGAATTAATGCATTCGACTTACTTTTTACCTTTCAGAGCTACTTTTTCAAAGTTTGCAAAAACCACATAGAACATTGCTAGAAACATTTTAAATTTTCAAGATATACAAATCGGACATACTAAATTACAAATCGGATATACCAAATTATCGGACATAAATTACCAAATACGATTCAGAACAAAAATTAAGAAATTTTTTTTTTAAATATTTTCCGCACATGACAACACGTATTTTCATGAACATTAAAATATTGGAATCATCAATTTACGGCTACATAACACAATTATTTCATTTAAAAAATAAGCACATTTTTTGTAATATATTTGTAGTAAATCCTCTAAACAATTGTTAATTTATCAACTTTATAAAATATTTTACATGTAGGAGCCTAATTGAAACTATAGTCTCTTGCAGAACGGATGCATTGGTTGATCTTATAAACAATAATTCTGTTCAAAAAAAATTTATATTAAATTATATACACAGTAATATTTTCAATAAATAACTAATGCGCCTAATCTTGAACTATGTGCAGTTATTAAATTTCAAGGCAGATATAATGACTCCTTAAAATAATATGGGAATTGCATAAACATTTATATGATCATTTGTACTATCAGGACTGCATCTTAGTGCGTGAAAATCCGAACATTACATCAAAAGTTCAGGTGTTCGCCTACTTTTATTTTCGCTGTTTTCGCTGTACAGAACGCAAAATAAAAACGAACCTTTGATCTAATGATCGAATCCTCACGTTCTAGGACTCAATCTTAATTGTTTGAGAGGGTGACCTCAAATATGCTAAATAATGAGAGCAGACGATATTTTTTGTTGATTCAGTCACACAAAACTACTTCCTCTGTAGAAACATACCTTTTTTTTTTCACGCATTTGAATTTCTATCTCTCAAAATATATTGGACAGCTGCAATCTGGGGATAAAGGCCGCAATGATTTGGTCAGGAGAGCTATTCAAAATTTTAACTCTTTAATGTTAATTTTATTTTTCTGTGTCCTTTGCACTATCTCAAAAAACATTTTAAGCAAATTGAAGCATTTTGCACACAATTATAAAATTTGATTATCTAAATATAATTTCATAAGAAATAGCTTTTAATAATTATTCATTATTTTTTCTTATTTTATTTAATATTAGTGGAAAAAATTTTGAATGGCAAAGTATGCAATTTTTTACATAATTTTAAATGGCAAAATACAAAATTTGAGCGAAATCGGTCGAATTGTTCTGTTCCTCAGAAATAGAATAAGAATTTAAAATTCAGGTCGGTTTATTCAGAGCAAGTACGTTTTTGTGCCTGATTTCGTAGCTTAAAATATCTTCTGCACTAATTAATTAGCATATTTGAGATCATTTCCTTGAACCAATAAGATTCTGTCTTAGAACGTGAAGATCCTAATATTAGATCAAAAGTTATTCAGGATGGCCCGTTTAATATTATTAAATGCTTATGTTATTCACATGATATTTTCAGGAGTTATTATATTAGTCTTATAAATTGTCATACATATATATTCTCTTTGAATGATTATTTCATTGATAATTACAGTTAGAACTGTAAGTGATGTATCTTTAAAGAAATGGCTATTTAATTTTAAATAAAGAAGTAATGCAAAAAAGAATACACACGATTACTATTTTATATTTTTTTAAAAATTTTGTTATTGAGGTTTGTTTTAACTCACACTTGAGGGAACATTCTTTATCTAAATTAAATAGAATATGCTGTTAACCAGCGGTTTCCAAATGTTGTTCCAAGAAAGAGTTGAATGGTTTCCAGACTTTTTTTTTCTTTAACCAGTAAATTTTTCTGAAGCCTATAATCATATTTATTTATTAATGTTTCCTCTAATAAACCATTATTTATTTAGCATTTCGGTTGTCTTTATGATATGTTTTAAAGTAAATTGCCAATGAAAAGGGTTATAATTTATTTACTATATTTTATTTTATTCCCGGGTAGAACTGCCGACCCAAATTTGAGTTAAAAGCAATCAGCTCAAATTATATTGCATATTTAATGTGAGGCTTTCGAACCATTACGGTTGATCCTAGCGTGTGAAAATTCAATTTATAGATACGAAATTCAACTAAGATGCTCTTACTTTGTGCACTATGCATTTTTTTAATAAAAGATTAAGAAGTAAAATAAACAAAATTACTGAATAAGGGGAGAAATTCTTTTAAATTTCAACTTAAAACAATAATTTTATTTGTTTATTTTATAAAATGCATTTTAATTAAGTGAAAAATAATTCTTACATTGCCCTTCTTCTTCTTCTTCTATCTGATTTTGCCATCGTCTTCTTATTTTTTCTGTCTTAAGAAACCAAAAAGAAAGAAAAAAATCATTAGCAAAATTACAAACGTAAATTATTCAAGAAAGAATAATATTACATAAATTCAATCCTTTTAACTGAATTGCGATAAGAGTTTTCATGGTGGGTTTTAGTAGCGAGTGAGTGCTGTTGTTAATCGACTAAAAACTCTGAATAATCTTCCATTTGTGACCAAAGGGTTAGTTGCTCAACGAGAGGACTTTGCCGAGTATCGAGACAATTTGTTCCATGAGCGTTTATTTATTTATTATTTTTTTCTCAGATTCCAGTTTCGCAGCCAGGTGTAAGCTTAATGAAGTACCGTGAGAATGGAAAGCTGGAGTTTGATCTAGAATGGGCTACCTTGGATTTACCTAAGGTCGAGGACTTAGATAATAGAAGGAACTTGAGCCGTGGTTACGCAGGCAATAGCGCATTCACCTCCAAATGAGGGGACTCAGGTTCGAATCCCAGCAATGAATGGTTGATGCGAATTCTTTTTCGAGTTTGCACCAACCACAGTGCTGACGTAAAATAGCTACATTGGTAGACGGATCATGGATTAGAATTCCAACTCCCTTGAGCTAACTGTGGTAAAATTTCGCATCTTTCTTCTCCATGGAAAACAAATACGAGTTAGTTAAATCAAAGTCTTCTACGAAGGCTAGTTTGTCCTGGTTTGTTGTTAGTTAGTTTCTGGATCAAAGAGTTCCCTTGTCTCATCAGTCTACTTAAAATTGCAAGGTTATGAAGTTGAACATTGATAGCCGTAAACTCAAAATAGGGTCACTATTCAACGAAGGTTAGAAAATAAAAAATAAAAGAGAATGGACTTGATTACTACCATGATTTTAACCAATCAGAAGTACCACTATATGGATTTATGTTCCGGCTAAATGCGTTTGTTAAAATAACTAATACCGGTAATTATTGAATTTTTACATACTGTTCTTCAAAAACTTTGTATTATAAATACCAATAAATATTCATAGAGATGTTTTATAACGTTTGTCTTAATTTAGCCAGAATAACGGGTTTAAATGAGTTATTCCTGATATTTATTTGAAATAGCATTATCTCTACTGAAATTTATTTGTTACTGTGGATTATGACTTAGTATATGCATGTGCTAAGTTCGAATAAACATCACAATATAACCTTAAAATCCTATTGAAATTGTTGAAAATATACAAGGTATTTCAAAATCACCCTTAATATATGTATTATATATTTTTAGACTCTTTCTCAAAAATGAAGTATTTAAAGTATGCACTCTATGAGTTGATTTTTTTTAAAGTGTAACTACTAAAAATTTATATACTTGTCGACGGAGAAAAATATTTTTGTAAAATTACCGTACTTATATCGTAATGACATTTCTGGTTTAAAAAAAAGTAAATCAGGTTTTAGAAGGTTTCAGAACAAATCAGGTTTTAGAACAAAAATATGCGGTACTTAATCTATTCATTTGGTAATTTCTCCTTCTTGTATGATGACAGTTTATCGGAAGTACTTTTTTCAAAATTATGGATTTTTTCATGGACTTCATATAGGCTTCATGGACAAAATATGAACTTTCATCAAATTCTTCAAATCCCTTACATTCTGAACTGAACATTCTGCTTCTGAAACGGAATATTTGCTAAACGAACATTATGTAAAAAGATTTAGGAAATAATCGGTAATATCGATCTGGAGAAAAATTCGCTCCAAATCAAGTTTTTATCAAAAGTAAATTTTCCAATTCATTGTTTTTGGATAAAGAAAGATTTGGAAAAAAAAGTAAAAAATGTATGAAAAGCGAATTTTTGTACGAGATTAGCAACGATCCGTAATTATTTTCAGTAGATTAACGATCCGTAAGATCGTTGTAAATTAAAATGCAAATGCATTGTTTCCTTTCAATAGTTCAAAAAATAACATCAGTTATGCTAGCTTACAACTTTGCTTAATCAAAAACGAAAAATAACATAAATTATGTTGACTTGCATTCTATCATACAGCTTTGCTTATTCAAAAACGAGTTTTATTAGGAGTTTATTGCATGTTCCTTAATAATTATTCGTCTTAGATATTTAATTTTATGCATCAGAACAAATAATTATACCAATGTGGATGGCGTGTGAGAATAACATCACCGAATTAGTATTTGAGTGCAATCTAAAACTATGTGCTTATTTTGTTAATAGTAAAAATTTTGATACGTGTTTCCTTAAGCCTAAATTACGTAAAGTCAGTGGCAGTTGAAGTCAAAAAAATATTAAATTATTCGATAAAGTGCCAATTAACCTGGAAAATTTGTTAGATTGTTGAAAAATTTGACTATCACATGTCGGTGACGATTAATATTATCACTTTTGGATCCGAATATTACTAAGTAGACAATAATTTTTATTTGTTCACTTTTTTTTAATAGATAAATTTTAAAATAACCTGCTGTTGTTGTTTTTTTTTTGTGTTTAATATTGAGCCAAAAGAAAGGGCAACAAATAATAACAATAATAAGAGAAAAGTTTAAATCAGTTTAAGTTTTATAATTGTGGTGTTTCAGTTTTGTGCATGGTTTCGATACATAAAGCATAATTCGATACATTTCGTAATATTTATTCGAGTATTTCCTTTATCTTACTCCATATCAAGAGCAGGTATTCAACTAGTTTTTACACAAAACAAAATTTCATTAAAAAACATTAAATTTACTTTAAGTTTTTAAATTAAATAGTTAAAAACATGAAATTAAAATTTACGAGAACAATTAACATATCACATTGAAAAATTCTTTAACTTACCACTTGTTGGTAGCTGATTCTTTTAGGGTTGATTATTCTTGTTTGCTAATGCTTTAAAGTAATTGAAATGACAAATAAGAATTTAATCTATATTTATACATTTTAAGTCTTCGCTTCATGCTCGTAATCGGACGCAGTCGCAGTTAAAACCCAACCCCTGCTTCATGATTTTGAGATACAATTGGACAATTATTTATAAGAATGTACGAATCATGTTGAAACTGAGAAATGATTTGTTCCAATATTCTTTTACCTATTACTTTTACAATTTTAGTTTTTTTTTTAAAACAAATTAAACAATTTAGGCTACGCCTATATTTTTAATAATGGTTTGTTAAAATATTTTTGTATTTATATTTTTTTAATAAAACTAGTTCTTTATAAATTTCAACAACATTTACTTTTGGCGGTACGTTTACACTGTAAACAATTTCAGTATAAAGTATCGGCATTTTAAGTACATCATCTGTAAAATCTATTTTTAACGTAAAATATTATACTGTAATTTATACAACAATATTCATTCAGTGAACGTGATTCAGTGATTTTTATTACTACAAAAAGTACGGTGTATAAGATTTTTTGTTTCGTAACATGTTCCGATAAAAATGGATTTTACGTAAAAGTGTACCGGCATCCTGAGTACCCGTATTTTTTTACCTTTATGTGATCTTAAACTTTTTAGAGTACCACCTGAAAAAAAAGAGAATTAATATAGGGAATGATTTTTATTTAATTTTATTTATAAAAAAAAGTTTATAAATACTAAAAATTTCAAAAAACTTTTCTATTTTAGCTTCATATGTGACTCAAATTATTTTTTATGAAATTTTGAAAAACATGAAGAAACATATACGCTGCAAAATATTTACACCTGTTGTGTCCTCATTCATAGAAAGAAAAAAAGTATGGTCAAAACTCCCAGAATATGGTAAAATGTTCTATAAAAACATCAAAAAACTAGGTAATTTTTATTGTTGTTAATGATTTTGGTGAAATTTACAATATGGTTTTGAAACATTTGATAAAATTTGGTAAATATGGTGAAATTTGGTAATTTTATCATGATACCTTAGAGTATGGCATAAAAACCATTCATTCGGATAAATTTTCTTTTCCGTTTTGTATTTTATGGTAAAAAATTTGGTACTAAAATCTATTTTGAAACCAGAATTACCGGTAAACCATTACCATATGAAAGGAAAAATTTTCAAATAAATAGTTTAAATACCGTTTATTTCGGTTTTATTAACCAGGAATATGGTTTTTTCCTCCCAGGCAAATCATTGCTTTACAGTATGGTTATTTTTAAGACAAAGCGTATCAGAATATATTGCCATACTAAAGTGCAAAAAACAGCGCTAGTAGACATTCTTTAAAACTGGTGATTGATTGTCAACTCTATCCAAACGTAATCAGATATGAAGTTTTTATCAAATAAAAAGTCATAAAATAATTTATCATGGATGTTTAAAGATTAATAAAATTGATGAACTACATTAATGAAATTGATTAATTGATTAGTAAGTATGCATGACTTTAAAAATGATTGAGAACGACTTTAAAAAAGACTGAAACTTTTAATCTAAAGCGATTATTTGCTTATTGAAACTCAATCTTAAGGGTTCCAAGACCTTATTTCAAATATGAAAATAATTTTGTGCAAACAATATTCTACGTTGCGAATTCAGACACAAAAACTTACTTTCTAACTGATTAAACATGAATTTTTAACATTAAATTCGAATTATAGACTTTACTAATATGGGGAGGAGGTATCTGTAATCTGGAAAATGACAGTTTAGTGAGGACAGCAGCAGCAGTCGCAAATTTCGACCCCTTAATGTTAATTTCGTGTTTTGAATATTTCGCTATATCTCAGGAAATTTTGGGGAGAAATGAAATTTTTGAACACAATGCTAAATTCGTTTGTCCAAAGATAATTCCATGCAAAAAGTAATATTCAATAATTATTTATTAAATTATTGTTTAAAGGAGGAAAACAATTTTGAATTGCAAGGTATACTAATTTTTACATTATTTTATAGTATGTAATTTTAAATTACAAAATACAAATTTTAACGAAATCCATCGAATGGTTTTCCAAAAATCAAATTTTCAAGCATACTACTTTTTTAAAATTGCATGACTCAAATGCTTGTTCAAATTCTTTAATTTTTCATTTAATATTTCATACTTTAATGTGATGTAAAGATTTATATACCTTACAATTCAAAGCTTTTTATTATACTTTTATTAAATAAAGCAATAAATAATTATTGAAAATCATATTTTGCAGGAAATTATCTTTCGATTAATAGATTTTATTATGTGCAATTTTAGATTTGCTTAAAATTTTTCTCGAAATAAAAAACGCAAAATGAGAAACCTAACATTAAGAAATCCAAATTTTCAACAGCTTCCTGCCCAAACTATTGCTACAAATTTCCCAAATTATGGCTACTCCTTCCCTTATTTGTAAAGTCAAAAATTTGAATGCGTCGAAAAAAAAAGGCTTGTTTATTCAGGAAAAGCACGTTTCTTGTGTCTGAATTCGCAATTTAAAATATTGCTGCACCAATTAGTTAGCATACTTATGATACTTGATTAAAAACTTCATTTGCTTCAAAGCAAATGAGGGTTTTAATCAAATAATGTCTTACCGCTACTGTTTTCGAGAATTATTTATGTAGCATACTTATACTTAGGCTCTCGAACCTTAAAAATTGAGTCCATGTGTGTGAAAATCCGATCATTAGATCAAGTTATTAATAAATTATGGTTACTGTACCTGCTTCTATTAGCCTAATTTTTTTTTCTGATAGATGTTAGAATAAAAAAATCATAACAAATAAATAACATATCCTAACAAGATGAACCGAGAAATATCGAAATATTTTTATAAATCACCCCAAAATATTGAAATACAATACCAAAAAGCCGCATTTTTTTTCAATTCCACTTATTTACGTAAGTTTTTTCTTGTATCCTTTTTTCGCTATATGAATGGAGAAAAAAAATTTCTTATCTGAGCACTTTTAATTATAATTTAAGAATGACTGTGAAACTATCACAATAGTTTTTTAGTAGCTAGTTATCGTGTAACTATCGATTGAAATCTACCATACTATAACTGACATTGATTATGCTTAATCATTTCGTTACATGCACTACTTGTTTCATGATAGTTAGTAAAATTTTAAAGGTACCAAATATAAAGTAAAACGTATTTTATATGTAAATTCGATGCCTATTAAAATTGCATCATTACTGTGCTTTCCTCATTATAGATGCTGTGGATAGAGATTTATTACGGTCCCTCGAGGACATAACTTTAGGAAAATATTGCTTTATTGAGGTAAATTTGAAATATCAGGAGTTGACTTTGAGCATTAGCATTACGCTAAATGATTCTGGATACAGTTAATCTTAATTTTGATGGGATGAGCTACTAAAAAGTGCTTTGCTAAATCTAATAGCGTAAAGGCACCAATTAGGACAAAAGATAATAATAATAAAAAAAACTTTAGCTTTATTAATTGTGTCAGTATTTCTTTTTCCATTTTCTGTATAATCTCGTATTGATTTTGACTTATTGATTTGTTATTTTCATTATGAAGAACGTGTTGTTGTGTTGTTGTTGTTGTTGTTGTTGACGTATTCTTGTTTAGGCAGAGGGTGTGCGATTGTTCTTGTTTTCCAGTGGTGCCATCTATGGCCAAGAATTCGACTTCTGCCACACCATACGTCACACCCATTCATACATCCATTCAATCATCCACAGATCTTAATTTTGACCTGAATCAGAGAATTCATCCACAGATCTCCAATCCAGTACCCCCAGAGGTTTTGATTTGTTATGGAAACATGGAGGACTTTTGCGACTCGACAGATTTAATGTGCATCAGCTACTTTAATACACGGTCTTTGGCCAGCGGGGTTCGAACCCACGAACTCTCGGACAGGGGCCCAGTGCCCTACCGACTAGGCTATCCCGGCCTACGAAGAACGGGTATTCAGTTTGTAATATAATGTTTCACACACGACGTTTTATATAAATAATCATTTTAAAACATATTTTACCTCTTATATAAATAATCTCAACATCCACCGGACACCCAAAGATCATTCGCCAATAATGAAAATTGTCAAAGATAAATTAATAAACAGTCAAAAACTAGCATGCGAAGGTTGCTACATAAAGAGATATGAGATTTTTAACATAAGATACAGATCTACATCACTAAGCATTTAAGAAGAAAAACAATTATAAGGATAAAAAATAACAATACAGAAAAATTGTTCTTCATCCACAGATCTGATGAGCCGAATCAAAGCACGTTGTCAAGTTCGTTTAATGCAAATAAAGAGGATTTAATTCTATTAATTCCCTCACCTATTCGTGACACAATTTGATCACATTCTAATCTGTCAAAAACTCTAGCTGCGCAAAACTATGCAAAGGTTGCTACATAAAGAGATATGAGTTTTTCAACTTAGGATGCAGATCTACATCACTAAGCATTTAAGAGGGGGGGGGAATAATAACTAACTGTAATTACAAAGAAATTGTTTTTCAACCACAGATCTGATGAACCCAATCAAAGCAGATTGTCAAGTTCCTTGAACGCAAATAAAGAGGATTTAATTCGATTAATTTCACCTTACTCATCAAAATCTACTCACAAAACAATTTGATCACATTCCAATCTAAGTGGATTGCATTCTTATAGATTGAACAAAACTTGCTTGCCTCTCTTACTTAACACAGTACAATCTAAATGAGATAAGTGGGAAAAAATGGGGGAAAGCGAAAAAAAGTATAAAAAAATGAAGGGGAAAAATATCAACATACAACACTTGACAACCAGCTTAGATCTGATGAACACAATCAAATCCGGTTGTCAAGTTCTGCGTCCCTAAATTTTTGTTATTTTTTTTTTATCCTTCTGTGACTCTTTTTGCACCTTGAAGTCAAAATTTTAAGCATTTTTTTTTATTACTGATTTCTTTTCCTTATAGTCCATATAACGTATGTACTGAAATTTCCAGACACTCATCACCTAAAATAACTTTAAATATGACCACCTAGTATTAGCAGTAAAAAAACGTAGACTTATTATTATAATAATAAGTCTAATTGTTACATTTATTTTATTAACTTAACATTATTCTCTCTTCTAAAAATGAAATAATTGATAAATTGAAGCTGAGTTATTCTGAGCTTGAATTATCAATAATAATGATAATAATAATAATAATTTAACGATAGTTTTACTTTAAAAAAAATTACTTTAGACAGAAACTAAATAAATTCATCTAAAATAATTTTATGTTTCGATTTAAAAGAAAAGAATATTTTTTTCATCAGCTCGTGTCGTGTTAAATAATTTAACATGAAAAGAAATATCACTACAATTCAGTGTGTTCGAATAAACTAAAATATTCAACGATTCTCACTCTTTTATATCTATATTAGTAACTATTTGTACTCGTTATAAATCACTAATTAAATATTTCATTTCTTTTTTCTAACATTTCACAAAATTTCGACTTTTTAAAACAAAAGTTAAATAAAAATTCTAAGGTGTCATTATCCGCTGAAAGGTTTTCTGGTCTTTTAAAAAAATGAAAGAAAATTTCGTTCTTTTAAATGTCTGGACGTGATCCCGATTAAAATCTATTTCTAGTTTGATTCAAGAAAGCTTCTTTTTGTTCTTCTTTTTTATTTGGCGGAAATCTTGGGATGTCAGAAGATTTAAATACATTGGGGCAAATATTGCAATCTCTAAAAAATTTCTAGTGTATTTTTAATTTCTGTATTTTAATGAATTTATTGTTTGAAACCTTTAAAAGAGATAACAGAAAAAGTATTGATTTTAAATGAATAAATCTAAATGCAAGGATAAAAATTTGAAAGCCTACAATTTAAAAGTACTAATTGAATATCAACCATTCATACGGGGTTAAAAGTACCTAATATATAAATAAATTGATTAATGAATACTACGCAATCATGCTCCAAACTGAAATGTAGTTTAAACCGAGAAAATAAAAATAAAAATTTTATTAATATTATTAATTGTTATTTTTTCGGTGGCTTTACATTAAAAGATAAAACAAATACTCAGCTCATTAAAATGAAAATTTACGAAACTCAGTGTCCTCAGAATTGAAAATAATAATAGTAGGGAATATATATATTTTACTTTTAAAAAAGTGAAACATTTTTAATAAAGAAAAATTATACTCAAAAGGTTCGTTACTTCATTTCTTTAAAATTAAAAATAACATATTATTTTTTAAAATCTTAAAGAGTATTGCGGCATTAAAAAATTCCTTAAATGAACAAATATCTTTTGAAAAGAGCAGTGAGAAAAATAAAAGAACTAAAAGACTCATGTTATTCAATCTCTCTGTTCCAAAACGTTCAGTTCTCTACTTTATTCTCTTAAATATTATCTTTCAACACAATGTTGATTCGGCTTCAGTCGGGTCGAAAAGCCATTAATTCTGTTTTGAATTAAAGCCATTAATTTTGAAACATTCTCACGAATGTTTCAAAAGACTAACAGACTCCAATCGGATTATTTTCTGATAATGCTTTCGTTTTTAGAATAAAAAGAGTAATGCCCTCTGAGTAATACCTGGATATCTTTTTCCACGCGGGTACTGTTGAAAAGAATGTAATTCAACAAAATAAGACAGTAAAACATAATCTCTTAAGTCCATGAAAAAGTTAAGCTGAAACGACTAAATACAATTGATTAACAGTTACCAGATAGGGAAAATTAGAAAAACGAGAAATAGAAATTAATAAATATAATTTTAAAAAATTTAATAATAAAAATAATGTAAATCAAAATTGAAATACTTTTACACTGTAAAATATTTGGATCATATGAGCGAAATACATCATTTTAGTTTAAAGCAACCATATATTTTAAATATTACTTAGTTTGTGTCTATTATACCTATAATAAAATTATCGATTTTAACGACATATTTGTTATACATGCTTTTTTAAAT
Source organism: Parasteatoda lunata (assembly GCA_949128135.1). Lineage (NCBI taxonomy): Eukaryota > Metazoa > Arthropoda > Arachnida > Araneae > Theridiidae > Parasteatoda > Parasteatoda lunata. The sequence continues at coordinate 104,919,858 of OX421974.1, read as the reverse complement.
ATTTATCTACACTAAGAAAGAAATATAGTCAAAACTGCCAAAATATGGTAAAATTTACCGTGTTTCTGACTATAAAGGAATTCTCAAAAAAGCTCGGTAATTTTTACCGAAGCTACTTGGAAATGATTTTGGTAGAATAAACAATAAAATATGGTTTTGTAATATGTGGTAAAACTTGGTAATTTTATCATGATACTTTAGGTAGAGCATGACATAAAAACCCTTCATTGATAAAATTTTCTCCTTTTTGTATTTTTTTACTAAATGTGTGGTAATAATAACTATAACTTTCAAAAGCACAATTTCTGGTAAACTGCTACCATATTAACGAAAAAATTATCAAATAAATGGTATAAATTTTTTAACTAGAATAAAATTTTTTCCTTGAAATGTCATTACCCTGCCGTTATGGTAATTTTAGCCGAATTTTTTTCACCAAGTACTATGGAAATCTTATTTCCATACTGTCAAAAACAGATTCAATTTGAATCATAAAACATTGTAACAAATTTAAACATGTATTATCAATTTTGCCTACTTTTCTAAACCAAGCCATGTAAATTTTCTACCGACATCTAAAATTCAAACTTCAAAATAATTTATTCTTACACGACTGACTTTAGTGAGTCAAATTTTAAATTGCAAATATCGTCTTATTATAAGAATTAAGAATAACATGAAATAAAATTTATGAAAACTACGTTTTTAAATTGTTCTATAAAGGAAGAATAACTCAATTTTTATCACTTCTACAGCGAAACACGTAAGTCGCGTATTACGTCTGAAAGACACGGGCAATTTTAGGTGATGATAGCTTATTTAAAAAGTGATGCACCCTACATTTTTCAATTTACATGTATTAAAGTAAATTTATTTTCTTAGCTTGAAAATTTTGTATCAGTTAGTTTGTTCATGTCTAAAAACGGGCTAAATTTCTATTAATAAAATTGAGAAACATTTCCCCTGAAATATTAAAAAAAACAACTGTCTCAATTGTTCTGTCTTCAAGAACAGAACTTCAGGTGAAATTTGAGCACTCAAACTGATTAAAAAATTTCTCAATTTTTGATAGATGTTAAGTTCTGTTTTGAGATAAGTTCTGCTTATAAGTTTTGTTATAAGCAGTTTTGTTTAAACTCTATTTGTAACGGTACAGATTTGTAACGTGCATTGTTGCTAGGCACAATATCGTGATAGAGATTTTAATGATCTGTTCAAAAAATGGCCAAATTTTGAATTGCAAGATTCCAGCATCACACAAGAGAGTAAGTTGATAAAAACGTAGTAAAGCTTTAGGCCTTTTATTGCCTTTTATAAAAGGAATGAAATTGGATATTTTATTTATTTAAAATTATTTAAATTGTAGCAAATTATCCCTCTTATGTTACTCGGCCTACAATTGAAGATCTAAAAATTAATTAAAAATTAGTTAAGCTGATTTAAGAATTAAACTGCTAGAACAACTGACTTTTAAAAAGATTTTTAAAATAATTTTTTTTTTACTCATTAATAAGTTTCCAAACGTAAGAAAATGTAAAAATTGTCTCAAAGTAGGTTGCTTCAGTTATATATTCGAGTACAAAAATTGAATTTGAAAATTCTAGCTACTCCGAGAAAAAAAGTATGGTCTAAAATACCAGAATGTGGTAAAATTTGCCATGTTTCTGGTTCTAAGGGAACACCAAAGAGCTAATTAATTTTTACCAAAGCGCTTTGGTAGTGAATTTAGTCAAACTAACAGTAAAATATGATGTTTTAATAGGTGATAAAATTTTGTAAATGTGGTCTTTGATAAAATTTTAAATAATTAATTTTAATAGAAATGATTTAAATTTTAATAAAAATGATAAAATTTTATTATGATAAGTTAGAGCATGGCATAAAAATCATTTAATTGTAAAGTTTACTTTTCCTTTTTGTATTTTTTACTAAATATGTGGATATAAGAACTATAATTTTGAAAACCAGAATTTCTGGTAAGTCCTTACCATATGAAATGAAACATTACCGAATGAATAATTTAAATACCGTATAATTTGGTTTTATTAACCACATTTATGGGTTTTATTAACCAGAAAAACCGTAAATGTGGTACATACAGTAAGGTAATTTTACCAGAATTTTTACTCTGTGTGAGTTATCCAATTTTACGGGGAAAATGTTGCAACAATTATTTTATTTTAAAAAATTGGTATTATTTCAATTGACCAACTTCTCTCCATTTTCTTGTAATAATTTTACATACTACGTAGCCATCTGTAATATTGAAAAATGTTCCTTACAATTAAATTAAAATAAAAGCAATATATCAAAATAATAAAAGAACTAATTTTGAATGAAAAAACATCTGGTTAAAAATTGATGACTATCATATAATTAATGGATTGGATATTTTAGTAATGCTTTGCTAAAACTCATGACTAATAAAGCTAGCGTTTCTTAATCAATATGATTAAGATTTCTCGTGAAATATGATTTATAGTTATTCAAAATACATGAAATAATTTAAAACTTTTTTTAATATTTAAAGCTGGTTTTAATTTTCGTTTTTTTATTTAAATTATAAGGGTTAAAGTTTTTCATGTAGTGCAAGGTATAAAAATTCAGACGAAAGTGAAAGATTTTAAAGGTGTTTTGCACCCAGGTCTAAAGAGAGAATAGAAAGGCTAATTCATTACTTTGAAGAAACTCTCGCCGCGCCAAACCTCCAACTTTCCCCTGTGACGTCACGGCGGCGCAACCTTGAACTTTTAATTCAAGAACCGAGCATTCGGTCTAACTAGCTCTAACTAATATCGGAGCATTCCTTTTTACGACATATTCCATGACATTTATTGTTTTCTATAATGACGTTCAACAGTTTTTTGTAGTGAATTAAAAAAATTTAAAATTATTAACGAAATGCCAGTTTGCGCGATTGCAATTTGCAATAAATCTGATAGGAACACAAAAGAGAAAAATATAATTTTCCACATGTTCTCTAAAGTAAATTAACAACTATGTAAAGAATGGCTTCAACGTTGCAAAAATGACCCAGTTTATATAAAATATGCACTAATAAGCATTTCTTGAAAGAAGATTAAAAAGATGATATGAGAAATCGTTTGCTTGGATTGCCGATTAAAATTATTTTAAAATCTACTGCAATACCGAGAGTAAATTTGGTATTTTTTCTTTACAAACAAGTTCTCGGGAAGAAATATTGAATAAACGCTTAGTGTTGATTCGTGATTTGGACAAATTAAAAACTCTAAACCCCAAAAAATGCAATTTAAATACTATGAATGAAAATTTTATAAGTATAACAAATTGTGACAAATGCTACAAATTAGAAACCGAAGTTAAAGTACTGAAAGAGAGAATTGAAACTTTAGAAAAGGATTTGAAAAAAAAAAAAATAATGAAGAAATAAAGTTTTAAAAAAATCAGTTCAACGTATGAAACGGTGGAAAGAATCCAGAAAAAAAAATATGAGCAAATAAGGGAATTGTTCAAATTAGAACAAGCTTAAATAATAAAAAGCTAAAAATAATTAATAGTTAAAATTTTCCTAATTTCATAACATATTTTTCAATGTAGATATCATAAATATTTGTTTTTTTTTATTATATTCTCTTACATTTAAATATTTATAAGCAATTGTAAAATTTTCTAATATTATTATGAATCTTAATTATTATTTTGTTTCAGTAAGAGTGTTTAAGGTTGTTGTTTCCTAATGATTAAAAATAAACAAATTGCCATTGCCAGCACTTTTAAAAAACAGGATTCTAAATTTATACAAACTTTACAAATTATTGTTATCAAACAATATTTCGCTAAAAAGTGTCGATATATGCTTTAATTTTGTTTAATAATATAAGTTACAACTAAAATTTTTTAAAAATAAGGTATTTATAGTGTCATTTACGACAACTAGTAAAATATTTTTATAATGTGTTAATTGTGTAAAGTTTGAAAGCTAATATCAAGAAAAAGTGGAACTTATTTTTAGAGAGAGAATGATGAATAGTTTTCATAGTATTTTTGCTTGCGATCTCCGAGATCTGTGTGCGGCGTAACGTCATGAGGAGGGAAATCGTAGCTTTAGCTCTAAGAGAGGAATGAACCAGCCTTTTCTTTAGCCCTGTTTTCCACCGATGTTTTTTTATCAGATATATTTCTTTAAAGTTTTATAAAATATTGCAAAACGTAATAAATAAAAATTTAAAAAGTTACGCTATGAACAGAGACAATTTCTTTTGGGAAACATTTATTTGATTTACACACAAATGTTACAAATAATGATTAAAATAGAACAATATCAGTAATTGTACAGAACGATCATTTTATGAATAAATACATTTTATACACTTTACAGTAAACTGTTTTCCAATATTTTTTCAGAAATGTCAGTCATTATTTTATGAATAAATACATTTGATGCACTTTACAGTAAGCAATTTTCCAATATTTATTCAAAAATGTCTAGTGTTATAGAACGATCATTTCATTAATAAATACATTTGATGCACTATACAGTAAGCAATTCTCCAATATTTTTTCATCAATTTTAGTCATTACATAAGATTTATTTTAAGAATAAACACATTTTATGCACTTTATAGTAAGCGATTTTCCAATATTTTTTAAAAAAATGTCAGTAATTACAAAACGATCATTTTATGAATAAATACAATTTATATACTTTAAAGCATACAATTTTCCAATATTTTTTTTAAAAAATATCAGTAATTACAAAACGATCATTTTATGAATAAATATAATTTATATACTTTACAGCATACAATTTTCCAATATTTTTCGAAAATTTCGATCGTTATAAAAAGATTATTTTAGGAATAAATACATTTTACTTTACAGTAAGCAATATTTTTCCAATATTTTTTTCAAAAATATCAATCATTATAGAAAGATCATTCTATGAATCAATAAATTTTAAACACTTTACAGTAAGCAATTTTTTAATATTTATTCAGATGTGAAAAATATATGTGTCACGATACTGCTAAACACAGCAACCAAAAGAGACTGTTCTTCACAACATCAAAAATAATATACAAATATTCTCAAAGTTGTCATTAATGGTCATGTTTTTACGTTGAAAATATCCTACTTTGTTCAACAATATACCATAAATATTCATTCTTCATGGGCTAGTGTAAAATAAGTAATATAAATATGAATTTACTTTCATATCATGTTAATCATATCATACTTTGCCAATCGATTTTAGGCAGTCTATAAAATACCGAAATGGATTGAAGGTCAACAAATGGCTATTCAATTGGTCAATAGATTTTTGAGATTCATTTTTATTTGAAATAGTTTCATAGAAAACTAAACTAAATTTATTTTATTACTTAAAATATTTCATTTATAAATTTGCTTCCGTACTTTGCCAGTCGATTATAGGTATTCCATGAAATTCCGAAGTGGATTGATGATTAACATATTCAAAAAATATTCTTTTAATCACTAAATTTTTCAGATTTCTTTTTATTTTAAATGTATACATACATATAAAATTCATTTACATAATATTCATTTATGTAACATTCATATCTATGTAACATTCATTTTTATATTATTTAAAATATTTCATTTATGAATTTTCTTCCGTATCTAATCATAATCAAATTACTCATATAATCTGCCAGTCAATTATAAGTATTCTATGGAATGCTGAAATGGATTATTGGTAAACATATATAAATAAAAGGCCATTCCTTAAATCGATTGATTTTTCTGATTCATTTTTATTTTAAATAGATATGTAATATTTAATATTCATTTTAATAATATTGAAAATCTTTCATTTATGTATTTACTTTCATATCATGTAATCATATTGCCAGTCAATTCTAGGTATTCTATGAAATTTCGAAATAGACTGCAATATAGGTTAACATATACAAAAAACGCCATTCTTTAAATCAATTGTTTTTTCAAATTTATTTTCAAATCAACTAAATATAGAAGTAATTTAAGATTCGCTTTAATTTTGTTCACATTATCTTATAATTACTTGTTCATCCAAAAATAAATATATATAAAAAATAATATTTTTTTTAATTTTATTTAAAAATAACGTCTTAATTTAATCAAGCATTAATACAACCTTCATAATCAATGATCAACTATCTTCCATTTTTGTGATTTTTAGAAAATGTGTATTCTTTTCACTCGGAATTTTATTTCATTTTTATATTAAAAAAAATATAAGTTCATAAATTTTTTCATGATTTTGGAAAATGTAATATTATTTACTATTTGCGTTTAGATAACCATTTATAACCTAAGGAAAAACAGAATAATGAATGCAAAAGAGGCAAAAATTGCTTGACCATTTTCCTTATCAATAATACAAATAATAGTTTTTTCAACGTATAAATTTAAAATATAATCACATTAAAAAAACACCATAGGTTAAATATTTTTGTAAAATTTTGACTGTTTTTGAATGTTTCCATGAAATATCATAACCTTCTAAAAGGATGCACTACTGTCATTGTCTCAAAAAATTATTTTAATAAACAAATTTCCATTATTTTAATTCCACGAGATTTTAAGTGTTTTAACTGCGCTTAAAGTGTTAATAAAATTAATTTTATAAAAATAAAGTTAAGGAAACTTTTAACACACATAATGATGATTTAGTTTAATTTGCACATACTTCTTTTAAGCATACAGAGAAAAAAATTCTGGTAAAATTACTCGTACATGTACTTATATAGTAATGACATTTCATGTAAAAAAAATAATAATTCAGATAATGAAACAAAAATGAACGGTATTTAAATCATTCATTAGATAATTTTTTCCTTCCATTTAGTAACAGTTACACGGGAAATTCAAGTTTTCAAAATTATAGCGCTTATTACCAATCATTAAAGTAAAACACTTAAGTAAATTTATCCGAATAAATACTTTTTTTGCTATGCTCTAAGGCAGACTTTTTTAAAGGCTTTAAATGCGACCCAGTCGTGACCGTCAAAAATTTAGAAATTTTGACATGCTTTTAATTTATTATTATAATTGCACAGTTAATACATTTTTTACACAATCAATCTGAAAATAGATAAGGATAAGACATTAAGTAAAAACGAAAAAGATTCGGCACCTTTTTATTAATAGAAAAATTCATTTTAGTTGCTTTACACGTTAAGTTCCCTTTCACGTATGGCAAACTTAAACTTCGTTTTAGGGGTCCCACAATATTTTCATAAATATATTCTGGGGTTGCCACACCAAAAAGTTTAAGAAGCCTTACTAAAAGGTATTATGAAAAATTTTACCACATTTACTATCAAACAGCATTGTAACAGCAATTGTAATAAATCTATGTTTTATTTTTAATTTTACCAAGAGTCATTACCAACGCACTTCGGTACAAATTACCGTACTTTTTGGTATTCTTATAAGAAGCAAAGACACGATAAATATTACCATATTCTGGTAGTTTTAACCATACTTTTTTTTCAATGCATAAATAATGTATTTTCATAGCGCTTACAAACCAAAATTTATGGTTAAATTTCCAAAGCAAAAAGTAAATTTAAAAATCATACAACCTGCCTTATATTTTTAAGAGGCTTCCCTCAAATATTGTAGCTATCAGTTGCGTAAAAATAAAAATAAAAAACTAATAAATTTCATTGTTATTTACAATATCTATGAACCACTTATTTTCGATAATTTCTTCCACAAATATTATGATTTTGACTTAAATTTCGTTGGAAGATACTCATTTTCTTTACATTTGATTACAAGTATTCAATTTTAAAAAAAGACCAGACTTGAATATTCCCACAAAATCTAAATCTAAATAGCAAAACATAATCTAAAAAGATAATCTAGCAAAATCTAAATCATTTATTATTCATCGGATTTTTTTAGATGCTAAAAAGTAATCTTAGAAGCGAGGGTCTTAACCTATCATTTTGTTGAATCTGTGGAGGTAATATTTTAAGCTACGAAATCGGACTCAAAAATCAACTTTATCTGACAAAATATGTTTTGTTTTTTTTCGATTTCGATTGACCATCAAGATATTGAGAATATGTTTATCTGAAGGAAAAATAAGGCTACGACCAGGTCAAGTCAGGAGTCTAAGTACCTTTATATAAATTTAATTTTTTTATGCATCACCATACCTTTGGAATTATAGGGGATTAAAAAAAATTCCCTCGTTATTGTAAAACTTGTTCCTAATATTTATCGAAAAACAAATCTATGTAAAAAATCATATTTTTTTATTATTTAGTTTGATTATTTTGAGTTGTAAGATACCTAAATCTTTTAATAACTTTAAAATGAGTAATTTTAAATGGCTAAATACAATCATGATGTGCATGAATCGGATTTTCATGTATTCATTTTCGAGAATTTTTCAATCAAATGCGTTCAAATTTCGGATTGTGTCAACAAAAAAAAAATTTATAAAAAAAAAATTTCATAATTTAAAATTTTATAGAAATTTAAAAACTACTAAACTTAGAAAATATTAACTATCATTAAATTAAATAATGAGTAAAAGTAAAGAAATATCTTTCAACTGGAATTGTATAATCAATATTCGAGTTTCACAATTCTGTGCAAAAAGTTTTTAATTCACCTAATAGCTCTAGAAATCTAATGAAATATTTAAGTAAAATCATCATTGGTGGTATTCAACCAACGACCATTTTCCTAACTAAATTATAAAAAATTTAATAAGATATGTTCATTCAAAACTACATTTTTGTAAACCTCATTTTGGAACTTAAAATATTGTTAACACATATCTTTTATCATTGTAAAAGTAAAGACTCTTGATCTATTAAATGTGCATCGTGGAACTCTGTAAAGAATTCCGGATCAAATTACGGCGACTAAGTTACAAAAGTTGGCAGACTTCATGCATCATCCGTAAAATCCATTTTTACCTTAAAATTCCATACCGTAAATTTTACAATAATATTCATTTAATTACAATGATTAAGTAACTGTGATAAGTAAAGGTTATTGTAAAAATTACGGTAAATCATATTCTTTGTTCCTTAAAATTTTACGATAAAGCTACTTGCATTCTGAGTGCTGATACTTTTTACCAGAATTTTTTAAAGTGTACTGGAAAATCTGATAACTACGTCAAAAGTTGCTCAGGTGTCCTTTTTTTAATAATTATTATTGTTATCATTATCAATATTACTATTAATATCATTTAGCGGTGCGTACTTAGGATCTTTAGAAAGTAATGATATTCTTTAAAATGGCATGCATTGATACGAATAATGTTGATTTATTGAATAAATCCTTTTTCATAATTTATAACATAATTATAAAAAGGAAGCATTTTTGAAACTATGATAAGTTACAATATCACAATTTAGTTTATAAATTTGCTTAGTGGCAATAACTACTACTACGAAAATAGTAACAGTGTTCAGTATTTATATAATTGTTAGCATGATACTAGGAAATCAAAGTCTAAATAAACAAATAAATAACACGATAAAAATAATAAACATTAACTTGGTGATATAGTTAAAGAAAATAGTCTAATATTAAGATGTAATTTGCATATATGCAGGAAAACATGAACGAAGGTTATAACAAAGTATCCTTCAAGTATCCTGAAACGAGTTCCTATAAATAAAAATTTAATAAGTATTAATGACAAAGAACTACTAAAGAAATTTGTTCAATATATTCCTAGTATATCCACTATATTGGATAACAGTTAGTTCAACTTTATCACATGTCTTAGTGTTAGAGAATCGAACTCCGAGGTCCGATTCTAAACTCCACTATGACCTACCGAGTATATGTAATATACGTGCTCGTAAAATTTATGGAATCAAAAATCCTGTGTTCGGAAGCTGAGCAACGCCATAGAAACAGGGATCTGGAGACAATTTTCTTCTTCAAATTTATGTCTTATTTGAGAAAACGGCCTTACGAATGAGGTCTTCTCTACAGAGAATCAAAATTATGATGGTATGTCATCGGACCATAAGGGCTGTTTCCAAGACCGTCGCCAATAACCCGTGGTGCGATGTAAATAGAATTCCCTACCCTATCAACCTCACCACTTAAAAAAAATATAGTGTTTTTTTGTATGTCTTCACAAACTGATTTTTTGACTGAACTGAAATGCTTTTTTAGCTAAAAAAAAGTCGTCTGCCCAATCTCATCAACCCTAAAACCATTCAGAAACCTCGAACTATTCAGTAAATTAGTATCTGACCTTAAGGTAAATAAAATATGGGGAATTAAGGAAAATTTGGGGAAGTAACTCCCCATATTTTCAGAGTTAGGAATCCAAATCCAAAAAAAATGACAGAGAAACGTCTATCCACCTATCAACTCTATCCCCTAAGCCAACATGGCTCTGTGGATTGATTCGAGAAAATGAGTGATCTCCATTTCATCTTCTTTAAAAAATCTCCATTTTCATGATGGCTCTGTGACATTTTCATTTCCAGAGCTGTCAAAACTAATAAATTTGCTCAAAGAACAATACGTAAGAATATCACAAAGTTTATAAGAAAACTTCAACATCTGAATTAAAGAGCATTTTCAGCAAGACCAATAAAAAAAAATTCCTATATAGCTTTTACAGATGAGTACAGAAGTACAATGCGCAAGAAAGGAAGCAAAAAATGGAACAACCAGGATTAATTTTGATCTTATGATCAGATTTTCTTTTACTAAAGCTCCATCTCAATGGCTCGAAAAACTCACCTTATAAATTCTTCTTAATTAGACCAGACGATATTTTAAGTTACGGAATCAGATAAGTAAAAAACCTACATTCTCTCATTTTTATTGATATTGATGTTTCTCTGTCATTTTGTTGAATTTGGATTCCTAACTCTGAAAATATGGGGAGTTGCCGTAATCTGAAAAATAAAATCCCAATAGTTTAGCCACTAGAGCTGTAGAAATTTTGGACCCCTTAATGATAATTTTACGTTTCCGTAGTTCGCCATATCTCAAGTACTTTTGAAGCAAATCGAAAGAAATTTAAGGTCTTCGTATCATTAAGAGTTAGCCTTAGTCAATAATGATCTGATTATTAGTTCAAAAGATTTTTTGCCCACAGTTTATTTTGACAAAAGGAGGCTGCTTTGAAACATATTGAATGGGTATGCAATTCAAATAATATTTTCGGAAATTATTTGATCGATTCTGGAAATTAGGAGCTGGTCTTGTATGTACAGGGTGTTTCATATTGAATGGGACAAAAAGAAAACATGATTGTAAACGTTGTAATTAATATATTTAGAAAATTCAAATTTATCTCAAAACTACATTTATTCAAGTTTCTACAGGTGTTCAATGTGTGCCCCTCCGGCGACACGACAAATGTCTACACGGTAATCAAGCTCTTGCCACACTCGCGATAGCATATCCCCAGTGATGGAGTTCAACACTGCAGTTATCCACTGCTTCAATTCCTCTAAGTTCTGAAGAAGTGGAGGCACAAACACCTTGTCTTTAACGAAACCCCAGAGAATAAAAAATCACAGGGCGTTAGATCTGGTGATCTCGGCGGCCAATGGAGACATGTCAAATCCTGTTGCCCAGCATGGCCAATCCAGTGATGTTGGTTTTGGCATATTTGAAAACGCAGTACGCTTTCTCCTGCATGGACGACATTTTGTTTAACAGCGCCTCTAGCGGCGAGTTCGTCATTCGATGATTTTTCCCTGTTGCCAAATAAAACTTGTATAATTGTAGTTGCAGAATAAATTTGTTTCGGCTGAATGAATCCATTACGGCAGTCACACTGGACTATTCTTTTTGTCCCATTCAATATGAAACACCCTGTATATAAGTAATTTAGAACATTATTCAAAATTAAGCGAGAATACGGAACTTAAACTGTTGCTTTTTAAAATTAACTTGAGTTTTGAGTATCTAGGATTCAAACTAGATTGTGTTTTTTCTAACTTAAAATAGAATACTTTACTTTTAATTTTGAAAATTCACTCACCTCCTTAGCATAGCATTTTGAGAAAATCTGTGGTGCAGCAGCCACTACCTGAATTTAAAATGTGAATTAGTAAAAATATGCAAGGTGCTCTTAAAACACCACTCTTAATATGTATATCTCTTAGCATGAATAAAACAGGAAAATAAATCACCGAAGTCTGACGACTCGTTATTAAGGAAGATTCAATCTAAAAAAAGATTCAATCAAAATATCTAAACTAGTTTAACTGGGTGATGCAACTTTTGTAATATTCGCATTTACTATTTTCTTGGGCAGTCAAACAAGTTTTAAAGTTTTCAATGCAAATTATCTCAATATTGATTCGTCAGATTTTGATATCATTTTTATTTCATTTTCTTAGCTTGAAAAATAACACGCGTCCTTTAATATTTGTGCTTTTTTCAGTTTAATTTTTAATATTCAATATTAAGTCTTAATCTCTAAGTCTTTTAGTTATTCAAAAACAAACTCACAAATTTCAAATTTTTATATTCAATATTCAAAAAAGTTACATTTATTTAGTGAGTTTTCTAATTGCCAATCACACTCACTATTCATAATATTTAATCACAAAATTTCACATGTATTACTCTTAAGTACATGTGAAATATTGTGAATACTCTTTTTCGCATGCGGTGTAGAATTAAGAAAAATGATGGTTGAAATATGAACCTGTGAGTAACGGGGATGAAGAGGAGGAGAGGCTTTATAAACGTTACTAACTAGTTTTGGGAAGTATTATTTCTTATGTAATTTTTCACGCATCAATGAAATCAACCTCATGTCGATAGAATCAATAATTTAAAAGTTATAAAGGTTTCATATTTACAGAGTACAAAGAGATCTTTGACATTGCGATCTAGACAAGTGGGGTATTATTTCGTGGGCGATTTTTTTCCTTTCGATTTACTCGAATCAAAAAGAAATCTAAAAACTAGCTTTGATATTATAGATTTCAAGTTAATACCTATTCTTTTCCATGTGATGAATTGATGAATAGCTACACAGATTAAAAATGGATGGAAATTAAATAAGTTTCACCGCTATATTCTTTTTATCCTTAAATTTTCTTTCAATACATGGCCCACACTACAGCCATAGATTCCTTTATAATATGAGACCCTATATAATATGTGGCCTATATAATATGTGGTCATATAATATGACCCGGTGGTGCATATAGCATATAACTTTGTTTCAGTTTTTATCATTGATTTAAAATGCTATTTAGTTCTCAAAATCACCCAATTTTAGCATACATTTCTCATTTAAGAGTATACTTTTATATATCTGATATCGAAATATGGAAAAATATTTCAATAACTAAAAGTCAAGGAAAAATTATTAATTAAATACTTATTTGTGTCTTAATCACTTTTTAGACCAACTCAAGTACTTTTAGATTATATCTTAAAGAAAAAAACATAAATACAAAAAAATTATTGAGCTTAAACTAACTTCCTTTATAACTATTATGGGAATAAAAACACAAGTATGAGACATTTTCAAAACCTAGAAGCATTGAAAAAACTATCGCTTGAAAACTAAACATTTGAAAAACAACTTGAAAAAATTTTTAGGTGCAATTAAAATGTTTCTTGTCCATAAAACTTAAAACAACAGCGTGGTTTGGAATGTAAAATAAAAAATTAATAAGACATTAATTTGAATCTCCTTTATGTTCCTCTCTTACCAATGCTCAAAAGTGTTTAAATAAAAATATTAATTACCTTAAACAGTAAATAATTTGCACTCAGTCAAATTTAAACTTAAAATCACCAAAATTGTGATGTATTAAACTATGTAGGGAAAATAAAGTTTAGTAAATGGTAGGTAACAGAGTGGGAAAAGGTAACAGAGGGGAAAGCTGGCAGTACAGCCACATTTGAACTGTTCTTGCATTGCTAATTATTGAATTTTAATCATACAGATACTGATACCTCCTAACTTAATAGTTAATTAAATATTAAATTAAGATTCAATAACGAAAGTTACCATGAACATGGTAAAGGAGTGGAAGAGTAACAGGGGGAAAAGAAATTTCAAGCCAGTTTAATTGAACAAGATCAATTGAAAAGAAGATGGGTTTATATAAAACCGAAAAACTTAATTCAATATCACCATAAAAATGAAATGAACATTAAAACAATTCATTTAAAACAGTTTTGCTAGTAAAAAAAGGGCAATAGAACAAAACATCCTTAGCATCCTGGTCAACGCTTCATTTTCTGAGAATACATAAAATATAACGACAATTTTTAAAAGGGCTACCTTATCTAAAAATAGATCATACAGGAAGCTATGATGCTTAATTTTGCTATCTCAACAGAAATAGTTTAATAATCATTGTAACAGGGTTGAAAAAAGTATGGGACAACATAAACTGTTTGATTTTTACTCCAAAATTGTATATTAGATTAACTGTGCCGTATATTACATATAAAACGAATTTCACAACTATGCAAATTAAAATTACTTTCAATTAACAATTAGTTTAATTGCAGTTAAATAAGAACTCCGGGCAATTTAGCTGTTGACGACAGGCGCATTGAAAAGGAATTAGACAGGCATTATTTTTAAAATACTAATTTTTATGTATCGATATTTACTTAAACGATATAGTAAATTCAATGAAAGATAAAGTAACTTAAAAGATATAGTAAGTTGTATGCCTAAAAATGTTATTTGGAATTTAGTATCATTAATTTAAATTACGTAGGACATCAAAAGTCGTTGGACATCAATCGTGCGACTATTTTGAAAATGACCCATATATACATATAAACAAAAAGTCATTTTTAATAAATCTAGTGAGCAGTAAAAACAATATGTACTCCTATTTAAGATTCTTTCTGTACGAAAAAGCAATTTAAATTATTGCTTTCGAGTGTATTTACGAATAAATAGATTAATAAATGTAATAAATAAATAATACTAATTAAGTGCTGTAACTAAAAAAAATGTAATAACGAAATAAACACTGTTCTTACATTTTTCTTCTTCATCTGCATTGATCTTCACGGTTATGTCTTTTTCTGTTAAAAAAAAAAGCATAATTTGCTTAATTAAAATGCATAATACGATAGAATAATTAAATAACAAGCCCTTATTGCAAGTGCGACTATAAATTTCGGAGGCTGATCAAATAACTCTTGAAAATATTAAGTGAATTCCATAACATTTAAATAAGTTTGGAAGTAGCGTCCACTTGGAGTAATGCACTTCTGCATTCGTCTGAAAAAATTTCAAAAACAACTTATAATGCTCTTTTTCGGAATAATCTTTAATTTTTACGTTAGGATTTTCTAAATGATTTCATCCTAAAGCCTTGTTATATATTATAAAAAAAATTTTAATTCGGATTTTGAATAGGTGAATCATTCAGCATAATCTTGAAAAAAAGCTCGCATAGACTTTTTTGTTTTTGAAAATGAAAACAAAGTGCTAAAGGAATAAGGTTTAATGATGTCGAAGTTCGTAGGTTGGATAGATGAATTATGTATCATAATCATCAGACAAATTACTTTCAGACTTTTTGTTTTCCGGAACTAAAAAACAGTGTAAAAGGAACAAGGTTTAAGGACGTCGAAATCTTAAAGAAAAATCTCCAACGTCAGAATTGAAAAGCATTCCGAATAATGTCTTCAAAAGTTTCTGAAAATTAATATTGCAAAGTTCAGAATAGCATTGCACCAGGTCGAGGTTACTTCAAAACATATTAAATTAGTAACTAGTTCACAAAGCATTTTCAGGAGTTATTAAAACAGTCCTGGAAATTAATGGCAGCATCTTGTAATATTTTCATTTTCAACTACGAATAGAATTTTAGCATTTCCTTCACACAATTATTAAAGTAGAGGAGAAAGGTCTATTGTGGACAAGGGACTAGATTGTACATCTTGAATAACTGTTTTACTTCTAAGTTTCTTACCATATATAGCTCATATTTTTGTTTTACTTGCTTTTTTACCCGTAATATAAAAACATGAATAAAAATTCAAGCTTCTTAGTAGGATATCAAAAGATAAGGAAGAAAAACTTTGTATTTTTCTTCCTTTCTATTAAATATAAACTATAATTTATAACTTGAAAAATGCTAACAATTCAACAGTTTTTTTTTTTTTCGATATTGTAATTATACTTTGGCAGCAATGTTTCATAAAAATGCATATAAAATCGTCAAAATTACAAAAAACTTTTTCGGGAAACTAAGCGTTTAAAATTTACATATTTTTTGTAAACAATTTACAATTTTATAGGAAATTCGTTGTATACAGATGTCTTCTTCAATTAATGAAAGAGCTTTTTTTGCAAATTTTTGTGTAGAAAAACTAATACAGCCAGTGTAATCTTTTGTGAAATTTTAGAGCAATTATTGAAAAAGCATACTTTTATAATAAAAATTATATTTTAATGTTATACTATTTATTATAAAATTATATTAAATGTTTCTATATTCTTATATTAAATGATATGTCGATTTAAATTCTATTCAAATTGAGCAAAAAAAAAACAAATTTGGAATTAATAAATTTTATTTGGAATGGGGACGAACACAGAACATGAAATTAAAACATGCAGTAAAATAATCAATATAGAAGAAAGGGAACCAAATTTTTTTACAAAATTCACAATCAACCTTTTTTTAATATTTTAACTCATGAAGTATTTTTTAACAATAATTTGGACTTTTATTTGTATTCTGGTTTATATCTGGAATTAAAAAGTTGTTTAGTTTTTCCACAATTACATTGTTTTAAAAAGGGTTATTTTTGTTCACATTAGCCCTGTAGTGTGAGCAAGCAATGGAGACAAATTTGATAACTTATTAAATTGTCATTAATTACACCTCATAAAGGTATATCTAAACCTAAAATGAAATTCATTTTAATCTAAGCCTTATTGGATAATCAATATTAACATATTTGAAAAATACTAGTTTGTAACTAAAACACTAACGAATAACTAAAATACTATAACATTTCACTATACCAAGAAAGACATTTTGACAAAATCAATACATTTGAAAACCATTGCACAATTTTGATTTATTTGAAAACACCCAACCAATTTTAAGTTGAATCAATTTTAATAGCCATAGTTTAAATTTGATGACAAAATGGTCCGAATGGACAACACTGGAGCGATGTAGCTAGAGCTTTACTGGAGCAATGTAAACAAGTTAAAAAGAAACAGACGGGACGATTCACTGAAGTTTTATTTCAGTTTGATTGATGTATGGCAAAAAAATAAATACTTATTATAAACTTTGTTTTCTTCTTTAATTCATCTTTTTGCAAACATTATAAAACATGTTCTTACATTTTTTTTAAAAAAAACTTTTAAAAAAATTAATTAATATTAAGATCTCGTGCTAAATTTTTTATTTGAGATCAAAATCACCATTTGAAAAGCTACATCATACTACAAAATCCTCCTCTAATTTAGAAAATAAATAACATCAAATGTGTTAGATTCGTAACCAATTCATATTTCCTTCATTGAAAGTTGAATGGGGCAATGTAGACATGTCAACGCTAGTTACACCATCGTCTGTCTACACTTAGGCATATGTTTGTTTATGCCTAATCCTAGTTAATCGAAACTATATAGAGAAAATTTTATTATAAACTAAGTAAAAAACCATGTAGTTAATAACATATTATCATTTTTTGTTGAAATTCTGAAAATAAAATAAGTTAATAAAAGATTAAACAGAAAATTAGAGTTATTTTTGCAACTTAAAAATTTTCTTTTGCAAATTCCTATTGATGTCTTAATGTATTTATACATTTGCAATTGGAAGTATACATCAGTGTTGCCAATCTACGATATCTCACAGAAGAAATATGACCAAAAAATAAAAGTGTTATTGAAGATGTCCAATTTACCTTGATTTATTTTATAAGCGATGTTGAACAGCCGACCCAATTCTGAGTTTACGACCATTAATGGTCAACTTCGTAGCCCAGCCTTTGTGGAGGAATTTTTGATAGAACTAACTCGCATATGTGTTACATGAGTAGGAAAACCCTAGAAAACCTTCCATGGTTAGCCAGACGGCAAGAGGACTCTAACTAATTATCCGTCTACTTTTGAGGATATTTAACGTCAGCACTGTGAATTCGCACTAACAAAGCACAGCTGGGATTTATACCTCATTGGAAGGCGATCGCTCTATCCCCTGAACCACCGCTGTTCCTTCATTGAAAATTTCATAACCGTCGTAGAACAACCGAACCAATTTTTTAGGTTTGCGACAACTAATGCTCAACTCTGCAGAATTGTACTTTTGAACCCAATCCAAAAGACAAGGGAAATCCTGGATCAAGTATTGAGAGAAATTTGCCTTCATGGAGCACTTTTGGATGGAACTAACCCGCGTTTGTGTCACATGGAGAGGAAAACCAAGAAAACTTTTCATAGTTAGCCTGAAGGCAAAGGGACTTTAACCCATAATCCGTCTACCACTGAGGAAATTTTTCATCAGCACTGTAGTCAGTGTGAGCCGGGTGCTGAATTCGTATCGGCCTGCCATTGCTGGGATTTGAACTCTGTTCACCTCATTGGAAGGCGATCGCTCTTTCCCCTGAATCGCAATATCACAGATATTCAAATGCGACTCATTGTGCTCATTCACTCAATTCCTTTATTTATTTAAGGGGTTCAATGATCATATTTTTTTAAAAAACAAATTCTGGCTGTTTTTTACTTAATATCTAAATAAAAAGACTCAATTTGAAAACAATTTGAATAAAAAAAATCTTGTACATTTTAAGAAACATATTGTAAGATAAATTCTTATTTCAAAGCAAACAAGCGATCGATGAGATCTAACTAAAAATATCAAACATGGCAGGTGTTTTATATTTAAATCCAAAATTACAATAAACGGTCATCCAACAATCAATCTTTGATTCTTATGTGTTCCTTCACTCAGTCAAAAAGGATTTATTTGAAATCACTGCGGCAGAGCTAATTTGCATACATTTTGATCTTTTCGAACGAGGTAAAAATGGTGCTATGGAATGCGAATCCTGTTTTTGTCTAACTTATATTTCTCCTTCAACATCTAATTTTAACTTTAACTTTTCGCAGAAACGATAAATCTTGCATTAAAAGTGATAAATTTTTCGATTCTGAAACTAAGAAAAAAAATAAGGAGGTAAAGGAATTTTATTTATGGCTTCGTATTTATTATATTATTATTGTATTTCTCAATATCTTTCAAAATCTCGCAACTTTAATATTTTGCTTTTTGAAAAGTTGAATGTTCTGAAAGAAAAATACTAAGTATAGATGCTAAATAAGAACTACATGCATTCAATACATATTAAAATAACAGTTGTTTACTTTGTTTTTTCTGTCTAAGTAATGGCTAAATTGGTGTTTGAATAAGTAAATGTGTGTCCTTATTTTTTTAATCCAATAATTTTATTAATTAGACTGAACTGCGAGAAATTATTTATTAATCAATGCCTTTAAAATATTTCTGTTAATTCTGAAATGAAATGTATATATATATATATATATATATATATATATATATATATATATATATATATATATATATATATATATATATATATATATATATATATATATATATATATATATATATATACAGTGGTGACCAAAAGTGTGGACATTTTTTGAAAGTTTCATGTTTTTCAAATTTGTTGTAGAATATATTAATTTTCACTTAAATACAAACGTTTATATATCAAATTGAAGGTAATTTAATGTGGAATTTAATAATAATACAGTATTACAATATCTGTATCACAAAAAAAGTTATGCAACTAATAGTAAGATCTATCTTAGGTTTGCATTTTTTTAAAGTGATACTTACACAATCAATACTTAGTAGGATAACTTTTATTTTTTAAGACAGCTTCACAGCGTCTTTTCATCGAGTGAACGAGTGTTTAGAGTTCATCTTTCGTAATCACATGGTGCCAAGAATCAATTATAGCTACACTTTTGGCCACCACCGTATATATATATATATATATATATATATATATATATATAGATATATATATATATATATATATATATATATATATATATATATATATATATATATATATATATATACATATATATATATATATATATATATATATATATATATATATATATATATATATATATATATATATGTAACATAAAAAGCTTCTATTAATCTTTTTATGTTAGTTTCTTCGCTATAAAACAACTCCTAATTTATTACTAATTAATTATTCAAGTTGAAATGCTTTCTCATACTTTTAAAAAGCCACATCCTGTTTCTAAATCTATTTTTGGCTCAACTAAGCATAAATTTAAATAACGAAATTTTTTTCCTTTAAGCTTCGTGGGAATCAATCAACCTCGTTTATAAACCAATAGTAATTTCTGAGATTTCTCTCTTTTCCCTAAATAGAGACATTTTCGGATTTTTTGTAAGATTTTCCCTACCAGAAAGACATCATCAATTGAGTTAACATCACTTTTCGCTCGCCTTCGATAAGAAAATGACATAATAAAATACTTCTGATTTCATTAAAATCCTGTGTCTGTTTTCCTGCTCGGTCCAACTGCATCATTTTACATATAGCACAATAAGGACAAAAAGCAAAAAGTATAAAGAGAAAACCGAAGAAAATCAATAAGTTTTATTTACTGCGCATAAGGTGCAAGTATATAGAGCTCATATATATATATTGAAAAGCTGGAGAACAAAATAATGAAAAGATATAATCTCTTTATCAGCTTACACGATTATATCCACAAAAAGGAGTGCTTTCGGCAATATAACCATTTTGCTTCGTCTGACACAATATTTAAAAACACTCCTTTTTGTGGTCTATATATATATATGTATATATATATATATATATATATATATATATATATATATATATATATATATATATATATATATATATATATATATATATATATTATCTACCAATAAGTATTTGGACACCTCTGCAAATGATTATATATCTGCTGTCCTGAGATGGATTGGGACCCTTGGTCTCCATTCATGGTAAGCTCAACGCCGATGCCTGCTGCACTATTTTGGATGACAATGTGCTTCCTACGTTGCGGCAGTTTTGCGGGGAGGAGGGACCCCTGTTACTTCCAGGACGACAATGCCATCTGTCATGTTGCGATGATCACCATGGCTTGGTATGGCGCCAATGGAGTTAATTGAATGGACTGGCCAGCCCAGACTTGAACCCTATCTAGGACGAGTTGAATCGCCGAATTAAGGATAGACTACCCGTCCAAAATCGATGAAGGAACTTATATGTCTTCTCAAAGCCGAGTGGAAGAAAATACCACTAGCCGTCATACAAGGACTTGTGGAAAGTATGCCCCGGAGGGTTCACGCTGTAATTGCTTCTGAATAAAGGTTGTTTTTCTTTTCAATCACATGTGTCCAAATATTTATTGGTAGATAGTGTATATATATGTATTTAATTTATCTTCCATATATTCCAAGTTCCAGACCCGTATTCCTCTCCAAGCACCTATAAATATTTAATAAAAATATTTTTTCTGAAAGCGAGTTAGAGGAGTTAATGAAGCCTTCGTACCGCGAATCCTCTGAGATTTCTTTCGCGCGCGAGACCTCTCCCTCCTCACCAATTTTCTACCATAGTTTTTGCAAAATATTTTTGCTTATTTTTTAGGGAGGGGTGGAAGCTGAAACATGCATAAAATTAATAAATGTATAATGTGTATAATTAAAATAAATAATATAGTAAATCTTACTCTGAACTTGCTCAATGCCTCTCTTTGATTGGAGTAGTCTTCTGTCTAAAGCAGAAATCTTTATTAAGCACATAAAACCCTAGTAACTTTGAGGAAGTAAAAATGAATTAAAAAAACAGTAGAAAAATAAATAAAAAATTAATAGAAAAATAAATAAAAAAATAGTATTCAAAAATAGAATTAATATTTAATAATTTTTTCAACTTATTTGAAAAAATAGATGAAGTCAGTTCCATTAGCATTTATAACATCGATTATTAGTTTTTGTCTATATTTTTATAGATTCATATCATTTGTCACTATTATTATTTATTAATGTATTTATTATTTTTAACTTATTTATTTATTTAAATATTTATTTTCTATCAACCTAAGGACATTATCATTCATAAACATTTATCATTTCATGTTTTTTAGACTTGGAAATTTTTTTTATTTATCTTTCTGACATTATTTCGGATTTTACTGAGATTTTCCGGTTCGTCATCATAACTTATTTTAAAACAAAACTACAAGTGATTTTTTTAATGCTTTTCCCTCTCTATTATCCAATAAATTTCCACTATATGAACATTTTGATTTAAATTAGCTTAACAAAACTGTACTAAATTTTAAGATTACGTGAACTTTCCTTTCTTTTTTAATCAAAAATAATCATATACAAAT
Organism: Parasteatoda lunata; assembly: GCA_949128135.1. Lineage (NCBI taxonomy): Eukaryota > Metazoa > Arthropoda > Arachnida > Araneae > Theridiidae > Parasteatoda > Parasteatoda lunata. The sequence goes on along the minus strand of OX421974.1, from coordinate 104,897,441 downwards.
TACTTTTTTTTCCCGACAGGTGTTGAGGAAATCTTGAAATTAAAATTTCGACCACTATCCAATTAACTAAAATACTTTTCTGAAATTCCCTGCTCGATAACAATGCAAATTGGACGCTAGAAACAAAACTTTTTGCCTAAAAATCAATTTAATCGATGTATCCTCCAATTTCAGCCATTTTACGACTGACTCTAGCACTGAAATTTTAACAGAAGCCTTGTGCTGAATGACAGCACCAATTATTTTCTGATCACTACAAATCAAATTTTCGGTCCTATTATGACTAAAAACTATCAAGTAATTCCGATCAACTTCCGATTAGTTACAAAGGTTTAATTTCATTTGGAATTCCATGTCTAATGAAGATGCATATTTTAACTGTCAAAAAAATCGTTAAATCTCCTTAATTTAGAAACTCAGACAATGATGTCAGACAGATATATATATATATATATCAATTTTTAAAGAATATATTAAAATCTCTTTGTATTGCCACAAGCGCTAGGCATATACCTTTATCACGTTTAAAGAAATTTTTTTTAAAGAAAAGTCTAAAAAAAGTCGTATTTAAAATTTATAAAGGCATGACGTTTTTTTTTTTTTTTAATTACAAACTATGTCTATTTTAAGGGTAAAAAATTAAACATATTAAACTATATTTTAAGTTTTAAACTTCTCATTAAAAAAATTCCATATAAAAAAAATTTTAAAAATATTACATTTAAACCCTTCAAGTTTAGTATTTCCTTATTGCTTTTATTATTAGAAATTTTTATAAAAATGTCATTTTTAATTTCAAGCTATAATTGATGAGCATAAAATTTAAAGGTATTAAGTAATATTTTAACGTTTTGAATTTTGTAAAAAAAATTTTAATTAAAAAAAATAATAATAATACTTGTAAACTTGTATAACCCTTTCAATTCTTGAGTATTTCCTTATTGCGTTAGATCTCAATTATATTTTTCATAAACTTCCTTCTTTATAAAAAAAATCAGTTGTCTAATTATAATTACAAACAAAAAACCAGATTTAATTAAAAATTTATTATTTCTTAAATTTTTAATTTAATGTTACAAAGTAATGAGATTCTTAAACAATTAAGATTATATCGTAATACGCTATCAAAAGACATTCAGCATGTTACCCTTTTTATGCTTTATATGAATTGTACTCAAATATCTTTGGAATATATTTTATAGACCTTGTTGATTTTTTCCTGAGAAATTATTAAATTAAATACAATTACCAGTATTCGCGTGTCATCAATTATAGTCCAAATTGCATTTAACTAAAAACTTAAATATTTTGTTAGAAAAACGAATGGAAAAACAAAATACAACATTCATCCAACAAATGTTTTTTTAACACAAATAAATTAAAATATATTTAATGTTTGAATCTTACCCTGAACTTGCTCAATATTTTCCTTTGTTTGAGTTAAAACCAGGTTTCTGTCTAAAACAAAAATCCTTATTTAGCACCTAAAAACCTAATATTTTAGGGAAAATTATGAATAAGAAAATTGCAGAAAATGCATATTCCTGAATTCCATTATTCTCGAATACTCGATATTTAATAATTTTTTTTTATTTATTTAAAAAATAGATGAAATCAGTTTAAGTTGTATTTATTACATCGATAATCATTTTTCGTCAATCTATTTATCTATTTATTTAGTCTATCACTTATATTTTTTAATTTATATATAATTATATTTATTTTTTATTTATTTATTTATTTAATTATTTATTCTCTGTCATATGCAGACAAACATTTATCATCACATATTTTTTAGAGTTAGAAAAAAAAAAATTTATCTCTTCAACATTTTCTGAATTTACTGAGATTTTACGGTTTGTCATCATGACTTCTTTTAAAGTAAAACTACCCATGTTTTTTTAATTGTTTTTCTAATATTCTATAAAGTTCCACTATATGAACATTTTTATTTAACTTTAGTTACTTAAAAAATTTAACAAAACTGTATTAAATTTTAAGATTGCGGGAACTTCACTTATCTTTTTAATCAAAAATAATCATATATAAGTAATTTAATTTTTATTAAGGGTATTGATAGAATCGTGCAATTCAAAGTTCAACCATTTTCTGATTAGCAAGAGCACTTTTCTGAAAATCCCTACTTAATAGCAATGTAATCTGGTCGCTAGAAGAAAATTTTGTTGCCTAATTATCATCCATAAGAAATAAATCATTTATTATAATTTCGATCATTTTTCTAAAAGTTTAGATAAAATTTCATTTGGAATTCTACGTCTGATGACGATACATATTTCAACGTTAAAAAAATAATTAAATCTCTTTAATTTAGAAATTCATAAAAAATTTTAGATGGTTAAAAACAGGTCAATTTTGAAAGAATATATTAAGATCTTATATAAACTTCAAGCCTTAAATTTCGTAAAAAAAATTTTCATTTAAAAAAATAATACTTTTAAACGTGTAAAACCCCTTCAGTTCTTGAGTATTATATTGCTTTTGTTATTTAAAAATTTATATAAGTATGCCGCTATTTAATTTCAAACTAAGTCTATTTTATATATAAAAAGTTTATCTATAAATAATTAATGTACAAATATTTTATATATAGCAAAACATATGAAATTATTTTTCTAGTTTTTATGGGGAATTTACAAAAATCCGCTTCTGAATGTATAAAAACATTAGGATGTTATTTGCAAATTATCTTTATCTAAAGAAAGGCACGTAACTCACATATTTGGTAGAAGGAGAAAATATATTTTAAAAAGTGATTCATATAATATTCTTAAACATACATATTTCAATCTTTTTAAAAATCTCACGCAACATTCACTAATTTCTTCAATTATAAAAAAAAAACGAGATATCGTGAATTATATAAAACCTTGTGAATGTGAATCTATGCCAGATAGTTTGCATTTTTTATGGGATCTTTTTCGTGATTTGCCCCTGCAACTCTGTATGTAATTAAAATAATGCAAATTTGGTTTTTTAAGAAAATCTTCATATTTAAAGAATTTAAAAACAATTTAAAAAAATAATGCCTTATGAAAAGTCCATGCGTTCCAATACTAAAATCTTGGAAAATTAAAAATAAGTTATAAATTGATTCCAATTTTAATTTTAAGGGAGATGAAAATAAAAACAATCTTTGTTTTTTGGGCAGTAATCAACTAAAAACAAATCTGTTACCTAGAAACTTAAGATATTTTTGTATTAATTATTTAAAAAAAAAAAAAAAAAAAAAAAAAAAAACTTTCTGACTCAAGCTAACACAAAAACGAAGAATAGCATTAAGTTTTTATGTGATTATTTTTTATTCTCTCAGCTTGGTATATTCGCTTAGCAACTGAGTATTTCTCTCTTGTCGATTACGCAATTAAAGTATGGTTATATTAAATTTCTCCTCCTGATATGGCGATGTTTCTTGGCTTCTTTTCAGGATGATGATAAATATATATAACTTTTTAGCACCTCAATTTTGGATCCAATTTTTTCAAAATTTTTTCTACCTCCCCTTTTGAGTGTGAGTAATCCAAATATGTAAAAGAAATATATGTTTATTCAGAGAAATGCGTTTTTATGTCTTATTTCGTAACTTAACTAATAATTAGCACTCATAAATTAGCAGATTTGAAATCACTCCCAGATACCATTAAGATTGACACTTAGTGCGTGAATATCCGATCATTGGAACGACAGTTATTCGGTGTGATATTTTGTTATTTAGGTGGCCGAGTGGTTAGCGTGTCTGACTGCGAAGCCAATGGCTGCGGGTTCGAATCCCGCTCTGGGCATGGATGTTTCTCTCTCTCTGTGTTGTCTTCTGATGTGTGAATGAGTGAATGTGGCCCACCCTATATACGGGTTTGTGGTAGTGTGGCGTGGGTAGCGTTGCTCGCCTCCGTGACATAGGTTCGCAGGTACCCACAGAGTAACGATAAATGAGCAACACTTCCGGCATCTTCTATGGCGAAGAACGAAAGTTCAGTACCTGCCGTTATTAAAAAAAAAAATTTATTCAGAAAAAGTACGTTTTTGCTTATTATTTTGTCACTAAAAATATCGTCTGCTCTAATTAGAATATCCACCCATTTAAGCCATTGAAATTGCCACCTAGCTTGTGAAAATCGGATTATTAGAATAAAAGTTATTAATGATGATACTTTTTTTTTTTGCTCCCTGTATAGTACGTAAAAAAATTATTTGGAATCAATTTTTTAAACATTGTACAGTGCGGTTTTCTTTTAGAAATATTATACTATTAACAGTATTCTTGCATCATCAATGGAAATTCAAGTTGCATTAAACTAAAAATTTAAGAACTTTTTAAAGCAAAAAAACGTTTTGAAAAACATCTTTCGACATCAATTCTATGAAATGAGTCACTAGAAACATCGATGAAGCCAATTTGGGAACTCTCATTTTTTGTTACTTTGTAATTAGAAAAATAACTTATTGAAGTAGTATTTCTAACTTTTCATTATTTATTCCAACATAAGTATTCATTCTACTCTCAAATTATTCATATGTTAGCCTCATAGAAAAGTATACCTAAAACCGTATACCATAGAATGACGAAAGGGGCCAGTTTGTCATCTTAGATATTTTAGTAGGTATCCTATAACCCTGGTAGTTTTGGGTATAAGTTATTCTATAGTATATATAGGGTAGCCCAGTTTCATTAAAAAAAGTATTTCAACAAGCATCCAATTATTATTTATAGAGAAAAAGAAACTCAATTATCTAACAATTAAAATATACATGCAATTGAAAAGTCAGTGTTCCGTTTAATCAAATATTTTCGCTAACAAAATCGAATTAAATACAATGAAATTTCAATGATCAAGTCATATTTTTAATAAGTTAATACTGATTATATTTGAAGATTTTGTATGTTGATCAACACACAAACATTCTATGGCGAGCCAAACTGTCCCCTTTAGTCTTTATAGGTATACAGAAATATTCAGTCTTTCTATTGTTAACATACATAATCAAAAACAATTTTAGAATTTTGAATCTTACTGGGTACTTGTCCAATGTATGAGTTAGGTTGATGCACAACCGGGCTTTTATCTAAAATATAAATATTTATTAAGCAAAAAACAACAATTAAAATAATGATTAATAAATAAATAAATACATTATAGAATAATAAAACGTAATTATTTTTTTACTTTTAAAATTTCAAAGTTTTTCAATTTTAAAATTTTTATAAAAAGAATAAAATGCCAGTTTTATTATTTGATATGGATTTTTTTTATTTATTTATATTCCCTTATTTATTTATTAATTCTTGCATAAATTCTTTGGATCTTTTACGAGTTTGTTTCATAATAGGATGAATATAGAATATGCGATATGCGTAAGTATTCTCATGTTTCGTGTAAATATTTTCTTGTTCTTGCAACGTAAATATTTTCATGTTTTTAGGGGGGGGGGGGAAACGTTTAGTGATATTTTCTTTTTTCTCCTTTTGACTTTCTTTGGAACAAATTATTTTCAATTCTTTTTTATGAAATTCTATAAGACATTAGAAATAGCATTCACTTTTAAACATTCAGAAAAATTTTTAGAACTATTATTTCTAAATGAATGTGAACTAGAAATAATAGTTTAAAAGTTATTAGACTTTTACGTAAAAAAAAATTTTTTTTTTCTTGTACTTATTAGCTACCTAAAAAAGTTAAAACTTGTCTCTCTGTGTATTTTTTACGCTAAATCGAATGAACATTTTTAGAACTATTATTTCTAATTGAATGTGAACTAGAAATAATAGTTTAAAAGTTATTAGACTTTTATGTAAAAAAAAAAAAATTTCTTGTTGTTATTAGCTACTTAAAAAAGTTAAAACTTGTTTCTTTGTGTATTTTTTACGCTAAATCGAATGTGACAAAAACACGAGTCGGCAGAACTAGCAGTTAACTTTGTGAAAGTTTGTGGTTTTCAACGTAAATCACAAAGTATACAAAATAATGTAAAATCCATTTGAATAAAGAGATCTACCAGAGCCAAATTAAAATAATTTTGAAAATTCTAAAGGTGTTTTGATTTTAGAAAAATGTCTTGTTCCTCAATAAGTTAAAAAGTTACTAGGATGTTGCTAGAATACAAAAGGTACTACTTATTTAGGTATTTGACATTTCTATCGTATTACTTTCTAGACAAGTGAAGTATTTTTTTCTCTGTATTCTTTCACGATTATTTGAATGAGACGAATCAAAAGTAATAATATATAAAAAAATTCTGAAATTTGACTTTTTTTTTTTTTACATAAAAATATTTTTTTTAAAATTCGTTTAGACTTAGAATACATAGGAAACGAAACTTCATTTACCTATATAGCAATGTCAAATGCGTAAATATGAAGAGATGAAAAATAATACTTTTCGTGCTTAAACATCCTTGCCACTTCTGTACAAAAAATTCCGCTTCAGCGCGTATATTTTAGTAGCATAATTTTAACTGTTTTATGCCAAGAAAGAGAAAGTATTGCGAATGAATCATTGGGGTTGGTGAGCGTCAGTAAACAGGGAGCTTAGCCCCATGTCCTACATAAAATATTTATGGCTAATAAAATTTCAGTTCTGTCGTCTCAGGATTGCTCTCACGCGATTCAGTGTAAATTTTTACCTCTGCCTTTCAGGTAGGCAATCTGTAATTACATTAGAAATGTCCATTCTTAACCTTATTTCTACTGCACTGAACAGATAATATTCGCAGAAAAATACTATAACTCACCCAATCTGCTAAAACCATGCAATGAAATAAACTCCCCTGAAGGTGATTTCAACTATAAATAAAAATAAAACGAACAATTGATTAAGAAAATATTTTTTCTACGTGAACATAGAAAGAAATCATTTTAGAGCAAAATCAAAATTAAGGGTAATAGTAATAAAAATTGCAATTTTGTCTTTAAAATGGCAATGGGGCAGTTGTTAAATGACCATGGAGTAAGTCCCTCCCCATGTGACCGTCAGATTAGTGTTGAGGAAGGAGGAAAGTGTTAAACGTGTTTTTCTTTGAAGTTCACGAATAAACTAAATTATTTCGACAATTTCTGTGGAAGCAAGTAAAATCGATCAGACAATCAAAATAAGAAAGATAAAAAAGATTTATTCTATAATTTCTCGAATTATATTATTTCTATCAAATAGAATTCTGCAATCGGCATTTTTATAAAGGTTGTTTAGCATAAAACTTTGCCATCCTTTAATTTTTTTTTATTAATGTTTGTTTTTTAATTGTTTGTTTGTTGTTTAATGTTTGTTGCATTATTGAAGAAAAAAAAATATAAATCCTACTCGGTTATTGTCAGTTTAACTGATTTTGTATTAAATTCAAAATAAAATTTTTTTTAAAAAACGTGAAATTTTTTTTTTTTAATCCGTAATAAAAATTTGCTGTTTTGGATGTTAAGCTTTTTTTTTTCATATTTCGTATCGCAGTGAAAAGAAACTATAAGACATAGGAATATGAAATTTAAAGGGTGTGTAGAAAAGTCAATGGGGGAATTATTTGAATATATTTGGATTATTTGACTAAGAAGTTAAAAAAAAATTATAACTAGATGAAGAGTCTTTCTTGACGATTGAATTATATATTTTACCTAAAACAGCACAATATGTTACTAAATTATTAACAGGTGGTGAATAATTATTATCATGAAATGTTCAAAAAAGTCCGAAAATTACTACAATAAAATTTGATTAAAAAGAGACCAAAATTAAAAATTATAAACAAAATATATTGAAAGGACTTTTGGTTTCCTTTCTTTTTCATGACGAAGGATTTCGTTTCTTTTTTCTTGAATATTTATTAGACGCTGTCACCACACTCTTGTTGACAACAAAAGAAGAAAGAAAAAAATCTAAATTAGAATCGTTTTGTTTTCAGTTTCAAGCACAAAGACACAATATCCCTAAGCAATAAGTATAATAACTTACTCTTGATCAAAAGTAACATTTGGCAAAAATGGAGTTGGCCGGCCGTCAGCAGAATTTAGCCAGGTTTTGCAGCAAAACGTAATTTTCAAACACATATGAGACACAGATTTGATCGCACTTGTGATTGTTTCTTGTATTCATTATTGGAAAAATAATTTAGATCTTAAGGTACTAAAAAAAAATCACCTTTACGAAATTTGAGGAAGATAACCGTTTTGTGACTGAACAACACGAGTATCGATCATCAGTTTATTTAGTGAAAATTAAACATTAACGATTAAAAGCATAAGTTTAAAACCATCGAAGAGAGTTATAAAAAAATTAATAAAATTTTATGATTAGAAAATTATTTTAGATGTTACATTTTTACACTGGTTGATATGTGTTTTGAGTGATTTCTTAAATATTTTTTTTTTAATTCAAAATAAAAGTCTCTGTTTAGAATCAAAAGAATAAAAAATTTATTTTTAATTCTCCTGAATATTTTACTGAATACGAAGATTTTGTTTAATGATATTTAAATTCTTTATAAAATTGAAGAGCTGAATGGATGAAGTGAACTTTTTTGTAGATATAAATGAATTCATTTTAAAGTTTATACATTTTTTTACATATTCCGCAGTACGTCTGTTTTCCGTACATTTGTGAAGATACAACCCATAAAATTTTGATGATATGTAGGATATACCAAAATTTTAGTTATTGATAATTTTTAATGATTCTTATAGATAACAATGTAAAACTTTTTCGTAGCTTTAAATCTCAAGAATGCAGCCAGTAAAAAAATTTAACAATGAATTATATTAAATGTAACAATTGGATGTACATGAAAGAATGTAATGCAAGTGTTCGCACCGCCTTACCGATGACTAATTAATGATGAACATTAATATAGTATCAGATACGAGGGAAGATAAACATTCTCTTAAAAAAAGGATTCTCTTAAATAAAACATTCTCTCAAATGCGATTTTCTTTCATTTTTTTACAGACAAAAAATTCTATTTTTTACTGTTTAAACGAAAATCATCAAAAATTCATTTTCTTATTAAAAAAAATAATCGGAATTTGAAAGTAAATAAGATTATACCTTGTCTTCATTTCTTGTCCATAAACATCCAGACAGGTGGAATCCATAAATCTCTAATAATCTTTTAAACTGCTAGTGCCGACTTGCTGTTTGTCGCCTTCGAAGCTGCTTCCAATCCAAAAAGCATTCAAAGAATGTCTTAATTACCATTCCCCATTGAGATCTGTGAAATTTAACCCCTTGCCTGTGACGCCCGGACTCAGATCAGGCATTGCAAATGCGCCACTTTTGGAATGCCCGAATTGAGTTCGGGCAAAAGAAAAATCGGTACCGTGGATTCCGAACTCAGTTCGTCCAATGCATAATATGTAATTTACCATTTTCCCAATGAATGGATTCCCAAGAGATTTTTTTATTTTCCCTCATAAAGTTCGGCAGTTTCACGCCATTTGTTGGATTTTTGTTATTTTGCAGTTCAAAGGAATCTCAGCGACATAAAATTCAGAACAGTTGGTATAAGTAATAATATCGTTGTATTAGTTTATGCTAAATTTATCTTTAAAATTATGCCATTTGATTTATTTTGCTATGATCAGAAGAAAACTTACTGTAATCTGTTAACATTTCCCATTTATGTGAAAATATTGAATACGTATAATAATTATTCCGCTTAAAATAGTGTTGTCTTATTTTTAAAAAAAAATTCTAATTCTAAGATTTTAATGATAATAACAAAGAAAATTGAGAAAAAAATTTCCATTTGTGGCAAGTTTTTCTCAAATATATTTCAGAGGTAAGGTGTTAAGACATAGCAAAATGAACTATTATTCTGTAGTTAAACAAGACAAAGATGAAGTTTTCCCCCGAGAAACGTACATTTTTTCTGAAATAAACTTCTTTTACTTAAGCTCTTCATTAATGAAAACTTATTCAAAAGCGCCAATGAATTCATTAAGACCTTTTTCGACTAAACTTTTCAACAGTGAAAAATTATTCAGAAATGTTAAAAGACTTAGAACCTACACTTAGAACCTTTTTTCCACTAAGCTCTCTATTTATCACAACTTATTCAAAAACGGCAGAGCTTTCTTTAACTAAGCTCTTCAGCAATGACACCTTGTTCATAAAATTTATTTTACCTGTAGAGCATACTGACTTAGGCATTCTCTGGTTGGTGATGTGCTGATTGAAGATGTGACAGGGCCTATCCACATACTAATTGGAAGGGGAAGATAGTTTAGAGATTTGAAAAAAAGAATGATTTTAGAACAATATAATGATATGCCTGATTTTCAAATTGTTCAGGAGTGCGTCTTGGTGGCAAAAAAACACGATATTTTTCATGAAGACTATAGGATGTTCCTGGGTATTGTGCTCTTTTACTGTCAAAAATTAGCGGACAATCTTAAAGTACCCACCTGAAACGATACTAAAGAAAAGTTGAATGTCTCAAATAGTGTTATGTTTGTAAAGTGTGGATTATCACTATATTGTCCCAGATTTTTTTCAATTACATCAGTTATAATAACAAATTATCAAATTTAAAGTCATATTATTTAAGATGATTCACCTTACGTTATTTTTCAGCATTTCAACTTATATTTTACGACAGAATTGTGGTCGGTATTAACAAGTGAGATGGGTTGCTCACCTTGACTAGCTTCTTCTAGTACTCATATAAAAAATAAAAAAAACATAAGAAACCGCAGCAGCCGCGGCAGTCTCGGTGTGAGCCAGAGCAAGATTTGAACCTGAGTCGCAGAGACACTTTCCCCTAAGCCGTCAGTTGTGAAAAATGAGCTATCGACATTAACAAAGATCAAAAAATATCAGTCTTCCGGTCACCATGGCTTGTGAAAAACAGTAAATGGCATCCAATATTTTAGCATATTTAAACTTGTTGAAAATTCGAATTTTCAATATTTGTTGAAGTCGCAATATTTTCTCAATGAAAAATGTATTAACGAAAAAATTTCGAATGAAGACTCTACTGTTTTGACTATTAAAATAAAAAGTTTTTTCATGATTCTGCATTTTACAAGCATTTTTTTAGAATAATGGTTAATTAGTTATATTAGAATTCTAATGAGAAATCAATTGAAATTAATTATCTAATACGAGTCTTAAAAGAGATTTTTCTAACTATATTACTTTTTACTTGTTTTGGTGCAATTTCAGCTATTCTTTACATGTCATTTTACCTTAATTTGTAATTTCCATAATTTATATCTCATGTTTGAAAAGGCTCTATGACAAACATAAATTTCATGTCAGATGGGATGATTGTAGACGTGTGGTTGTGGTTGGCATTGCACCAGTACCGTCTTTACGCATGGGCGTACCTAGGCAGTGCCTGGGGGCCCCAAGATCTCAAGGGGTTCTTGAGAATCTTACTTTTTATAAATTGTGTTAAAAGAATAAACAACATTGCCTTATATATTTTTTAAAATAAATATATTCCATTATATAAAGTGTGCATTTTTTTTTCTTACAAATTTTGATTGATTATCATGCAATCACAAATAATTTGAATAGTTTATTAACAAGAAAACTTAAAACAGGGAACCGAAATCTATTTTTCTACGTTCCAATGAAACTTTTAGGTACTTGGGCATTAAAAGATGTTTTAATAACTGTTCAGTTTGACTAAATAATTCATACCTTTTGAATTTATTTTAATTTGTTATATCTTCATGCTTATTTAATTTAATTTAATTTAATTTAATTAACTTCCATGATTTTGAAAATTATTTTATTAATTGAGGATTACAACTGGGTAGCATCTCCATTTTTATTTTAAAAAATGATACATAGTTTAAAAATGCTTTTTTTTTTTTTTTTTTTGAGTTTTTGGGGTAATCAAAATGTGTTTAAATTTGTTAAAATCCTATCTTAAAAATGATTTATTTTATATATGTGAAGTTTTTTAGTTCGTTTTTAAACATTATAGCATGTTATAGGAGTCTAAAATATTTTTGTGCCCGGGGGCCCTGTATGTTTTTAAGACGGCCCTGCATTGCACACAGGTTACATGCTATGTATACTTCGAGCCACCACTGGGAATCGAACCCTAGACCTTCACAATAACTATTCAATGCTTTTACCAATGAGACATAGCGGTTCATATCAACGACGAATAAATTGATGCAGTGCTAGGTTATTCATAATTAGAGCAAAAATTAAGATTGAATTAAAGCATGTGTGAAATTAACAGAAGAATTCAAATCGGTTTAAGTTTTTTTTTTTTTTTTTTTTTTTTTTGAAAGATAATCATTTTAAAAACCAATATGCTACTCTGAACTTTTAGTTCATGTTTGCTACTTCTAATGGAGCAGAGACTTGAACTCTCCCAAGCAGAGTCATGCAAAAACTTTCAACAGCACAAAGAAATTTGCAAAAATATTTCTCTTGGTATTACAAGAAGTGACCCAAACTTTCACGCGAATTCACTTATGAACAATCTTTATCAATCTAAAGTGTTCTAAAATGCATCCGGGGTAGAGTTGCACTAAACCGGATAGATGTTTAAAACCGGTATTTGGTGTTTTGGACTAAACTGTTGTTGTCATTTATCAGAAATCACATGAAGTCAGTTACAAACAGTCTACCTGTTACTTAAAGACGAATGAAAGAGCGTATAGATTAATCATTTGCTAACGTCATTGTTGTGAAAAATTCCATAACAAAAGTTATGATTGCGTTATGACTTGCTCCATCAAATTTACTTCACAAAATTTCGCCAATGTGCATAAAATCTTCCATGAGATCTTTGAAATAATGTACAACATTTTCACAAAAAAAAAAATTAAACGAGAATTTAAAATATTAAAAATAAAAATTTAAAAAAATATTAAATAAACGTAGGATTTTTCAAACTTGTTTTCCTTTTCTTTTCTGTGCAATTTTCTGTTCAAAACAGTTTTTTTCTGTTTTCCATATATAGTTAAATAAAAAACGATTTTTCATGCACTTTTAGTTCGATTAAAGATATAATTGAAAAATCATTTATCATAAGCAGTAGGTGTTATTCAAATTATTAAAAACTATTTTTAAAAACAGAATTTTATGAAGTTAAAACTAAATAATATAAAGGTTAAAGACATTTTTTACTTACTTGATTCGTAATATTGTATTTATTCTCAAAACCTTCTTCTTGAGACTCTGCTAATCTTTTGCAATTTAATGTTCAATTCAAGTAAATTTTTAGTTCTTCAATAATTTTTTTTTTGTAAAAAAAGCAATGACGACATGCTCATACACGAAAGTAAAATGTGATTGGTCAGAGAATATAAGTAACTCTCTTTTTAGTGGACAATCTTCTCTAGGAAACAAAACTCGAAGGCGATAGGGTGACGATTCAAACGGGATCTTTATTTCATTTGATCATTTAAATTAATTTAAATCTACGAATTTATTTATCTTTTCTTCAATTTCATCACTTATAGTATCCAATAAAGAGCATATTTTTTCTTTTTTATTTCTCATTATAATTCGTTTCTCATTATAATTCTTTTTTATTTCTCATAATAAAAAAATTCTTTTCTTCTAAGCTAACTTCAATTTAGGATTTAATGCAGATCTTTTAAATATGAAATAAAATTTTAAGCTATTTTATAACCATTGTGAGTTTGTAAAAATTATTTGTAGCTATCAAGTTAAGTTTTATCTATATTTAGAAAGCGCTCTCTCTCTATGCAATTATGAAAATAGCAGAAATTGTCATCTATATTTACTATTTTCATAACTGATGTAATTTTAAAACCGTTACTCGAGAATGTTAGGTAAAGTTTCTTCAACAAGCTCTCTCCTCGTACTATAAGGACAATGGTAAGGTAGGCCAACTTTATTTGCTATTTTTTTTAAAACTTTTGTGAGTTTTTCAACAGTTATTTAAGAAAAAAGCCCGAATTTTGATAACCAAAAATATGACTAAGATGCCCTTAAAATAGCGAGAAAAAAAACCCTTACAAAAACATCAAATAATGCCTTTAAAATCAAATCAAAATTTCTTGTAATTCGAAAAAGATTTCTGAGTTACAATTTTGCAATAATCAATGTAGTTTTAGCGCAGTGTGGAATCGATTGCATAAAATGGCCGTCAGTGGGTCTTTATAAAAAGTGACACAATTTAAAATTTCCGGAAAGATATTGGCAAGCTGTAATGCATAAAATAGTACACTCTTTAAAATGCGTAAATGTCATAAGAATGAGCTAGTACTTCTCAAGAAAAAAAAATAATAAAAAAAAAATAAACTCAAAACTAGAATTAAAAATAAATAAATAATCAAAAATCTCAACAAAAAAAATGGGCCCCAAAAGATAAAAATGTCCTAAAATCTCAAAGAATGCTTCAAAGATGAAAATGTCCGAAAAACTCAAAAAATACCCTAAAAGATAATTTTCGTCAGCACTGTGATCTCTGCTAGCAGGAAGGAAAATAAAATTTAACTATCATATTTGTGATTCGCTTATATGTTCGTTTATATATTCGTTTATATATTACTTTTTTTTTTTAAAGTTCAATACTTGTGTCCACATATCTCTTTCAATTTTGTGAATGATTTTGTAATGTTAATCATTACCGATTTATAGATTATTTAGTTTTATTTCAACTTCGCGAGAAGAATGAATTTTCAGCTAGTAACAATTATAATAATTTGAAAAAGTTGTATAAGCTCAAAATAACATTTATTTATCGTGACTTAGCTTAGAAAAAAAATAATTACCGGGGCTGAGTGTTTGACACACAAACTAATGTGAACCAGAAACAAAAAATTTTTTATGTAGAATTGCTTTAAGGGTTATTTTTTCTTGTCTCTTTTAATTATTGATTCATAAAAAAATATAAATTCTTCCTAAATATGTGGAAGCTGCTGTTTTTAGTTTTTCATTTTCAGCAATTTTTTCCTCCCCTCGCTTTAGCGATCGATCAATGTCAAGCAAGTGATTTTCTAGGGTTTTTTGAGGACTATTTATCGCAGAGTCACTTAGCCGGTTCTTCCCTCCAAAGAATACTCAAATAATGTCACTTAGCTGGTTCTTCCATTGAGTATCTTCGAAATTATTAGACTTAGCAGTATAAATTAATGTTATAGATTTAATTCAGACTAAAATAAGAATTTTTCCTATGAAATCTATTTTTTTTTTTTCCACTTAGCCGGTAACTTAGCGAAATTATTCGTATATTATTTTAGCACTAAGCTCTTCAAATAATTTTTATACATTTTTTTGTAAATCATAAGCATAACAATTTTTAAACTAAAAGAGAAAATTTTTTTTGCCTCTAAAGTAAAAAATGACTTATTCTCCAATAATTTATCAAAAACAATGCATAAATAAAAATTAATAGATAAATAATTAATAGAAAATTGTACTGAAAAAAGAAATAACAAGATAAAATATTAACTTATTTAAGATCATTTTTATATCTAAGTTTATAATAAATTATTAATATAATTTCATAATCATCATTTTCTGTAATAGAAAATGCATTTAACCGCTCTGTAATCAAAGGGGACACTACGTTATAGAGAAATTCGAATCACACGATTAGAGGGTGTTCCAGACGATCTGTCCGAAAATTTTAATTCCACTTTTCCTCCTGAGGATAATGACAGCTTTAATTTTCAATCTACACCTTCAAGAAAAACTTCATGTCTATCAATTTAGTAGTAGTATGACACAACAAACAACTGCGCTGTGGGGGTTAATAAGAAAAATGTCAGAACGTTCGGACTACAAAAGAATCATATTTTTCTTTTATGTTAACTCGTGCAGAGGCCTTCTCTCTTCAAGGAGGTATTACCTCAATCCATCATAGCTGTCACAGCCAAGATGCTCATAGGAGTTACTAGATCAGGGAAGTACCATTTACATGGTAGCTTTAACGCATGAAAAAATTACCTCGATTTTATTAGTATTACTTTTTTTTTAATTGAGTCCTGCTATAAAGGTAAAAGTATTTCTTTTGGAAAAAGAAAAAAAAATACTGAGACTTTTCTTTTATAAGATAAAGAAAAAATTTGACTTATATCAAAATTTTTAAAAGAAATATATTTAATGGGCGTGATACATTTATTTATGAGAAATTATTTTTTTAAAATAATTATATATTTTGTGTCGAAAGTAATAGGCTTTTTTTTTAAAAAAAAAATGTTTTTTTTTTTTAAATCACAATGGTTTTCCTCTCTATGTAACGTAAATGCGGGTTATATAAATAAAAAAGTCCTTCACGAAGGCAAATTTCTCCCAATGCTCGATCCAGGAGTTCCCATGTCTTATGAATACGGTGATATAAAAAATTAACCTCCAGGAAAGTATTAATTGTTACGATATATTATTCTTTATCATCTTTCTTGTAATGTAACTCAATTAATATTTATAGTTTAATTGGCAGTTTGATTGCTACTCTAGTGCCAAAAAAAATCTTTAGTTTATATATATTCTGTAAATCTCTTTAGTTCTATACAATACATTTACATCTGACCTCATATCGAGTTTTACTGTCTGTACCAAATTTACAAGATGAAAAATAATTGGGGGAAAAAAGTAAAGCACAATTTTTTTAAGGACTTAACTGAATTCTAAAAATAAAACATGTGAAGTAAAATAATTGAAGAATAAAACAAAACAAAATAACAAAAATAAAATATTAACATGTTTTATTACCCAATATTTTAGTATGAGCAATTTCAATTTTTGCGTACCATTATTTTATTTAATAATAATCGAAAAACTTGTGAATTGTGCGTTACACAAATTTATGCTTTATTTTAAATGAAAAAAAATTCCAAAATTTGAAAGAAATTGGTCACAATTTGTTTAGAAATAAAACTTTACGAATACGGCTTCTTTGAAAGCTTTTTGTGAGTCTTAAATTTCCATAATTATTTCTATATTTTGTACGGGAATTTCACTTAGTACTACACTGTACAACTTTCTCTTTTGAACTTTTAATACTGAACTGTACAAATTTTCTTGTAAATTTTTGATCCTTTTCTTTTTTTTTTTTTTTTTTTTTTTTTTCATTTAGATATTGAAAGGCTAAGAAATTAATTATAATTCAAAGAAATGTTACCGCAGAAATTAAAAAAAAAAAATAATAATGAATAAATGTGCCTAAATCATTTTTCGTATTTCGGCTGGCAATTATCGTATAATATTTCAATTTGTTAAATATTTTGTAATTTGAAAGCTCATCATGATGCAGTTCTCTTTCAAATGGTTCAAAAATTTCGTGATTTTGCCCAATGATTGTTTCGCTATCATATTTAATTTTTATTTTAAAACAGAAATTTTATTGAAAAATAAAATGTATTTCATTTTTCTTTTCTTTTTGTATATATATTTAATTTTATTGGATTTTATGACTCATTAATGAAACAATTTAATTTAAAAACAAACCCGAAGACATCATTTTTAAAGTATTTTAAGAAAGATATAATTTTTTGAAGTTATTATTAAAAAAAGATACCATTTAATTATCTTTATAGATTCTTGGCTACTTACAAACGTGCCAAGCTCAGCAACCTAGAGAAGGCCCTTCCAATTTGACCATTTACACTCTTACCTTCATTGTCCCCCTGCTAGTTTCGATCCTCTTACTTAGGGGCAGATCGTGTGAGTAATCCGATCCGAGAAAAAATAATCTGATCTAATGCCCAGTAAATGAAACGGGGAACATCGAGGTGGCGAAAACGTAACACACACGCAAATGGGCGCAGGGTCGGATTAGGACCCTTAAAAGGACTAAGCCCTTAGAAAATTTTGATTCCCCCTAAAATGTAATTAAAAATATTACCACGAAAAAATATAATTTTTTTTTTGCTGAATTAAAATAAAGTGAGTTAACAAAAATTCATCAATTTAATTAACTGTGCAGATCTCTAAAACCTTTAACTTTTGAGAATAAAAAAAAATAATAATAATAAATAATAGGCACACTATTTTTACACCTCCAGAATTGTTTGAAAATGTATAAAATATCAGAAAATAATCGTGAGCATTGAAAATTTTGATGCCCTTCTAATTCAATTAATTAATCCCGAGGTTACTAACTTTTGATAATAAAAAATAATAATAATAAATAATAATAGGCACACTATTTTTACACCTCCAGAATTGTTTGAAAATGTATAAAATATCAGAAAATAATCGTGAACATCGAAAATTTTGATGCCCTTATTATGTTAAATTCAATTAATTAATCCTGAGGTTACTAACTTTTGATACCGTCAGATGGGGTAACTTAGTGCAAACTGTCATTTTTTTCAAATTTTGCGTCGTGCCATCTAGGGGTATTTTTTTAAAGCTCCGTATCAACTTATTTGAGTTGTCAACAAAACGAACTAATGGTTTACCAAGAACTGGCAATGTAAACATCATCGTTCTTGGAAAATTGTGAGCTCAAGTTACAAACAGTTTCAAATTTTTAACGTCGCAAAATTGGAGGCTGGAAAGTCTGCTCGGTTGAAGAAGTTCTAGTTATCCTGGCCAGGAAGGTAGATTATACTTTAAAAGTCTTACCAATTGAGATAACAAATGCATAATTTTTTGTTTTTAATTATTATAATGTTAGTTATTTAATAATTAATAAAAAAATGCATCCTGGGGTGACTTTGTGCAATTTTTTTTTTCCAGAGAAAAACATGCCAAGGACTTAGAAAAGAAATCCTGGAGCAAGAAATTATTGTGATTACTACACCAAAGAAGCGTTAGAAAACTGTTTGGCAGAAGTAAAAAATGGTTTATCTGTTTCGAAAGCGTTAAAAAAAGTTCGGAATTCACCGAAACAAGATTTCGAGCAAAATTTATGTGAAGCATTCGAAATCTCACAGTGAATATTATTTTCCATTTTCATATTGTTATTTTTCATTTCAATTTCCATATGTTAATTGTCTAAGACATTTAATAAGGGACTGTTAATAAGAGAAGATCATTCCGAGTTGCAGAGTTGGTGGCAATTTGGGGGCGTTAACTGAGGGAATTCACTCAGCTGTTCATTCATGTCAATTCACATAAAATTTTTGTATGTACCTGAAAATCATAAAAAAGTTATCTGAGATTTAATTAATAAAAAAAATCTAAAAATTAAAGTTTTTATGTGTATCTTAAGTAGATTTGTTAATGCATAGTACATATTTATATGTAATATACTTGTATTGTACGTTAACAATGTTAAATATTGCTTATTAAACGATTTTAAGTTAAAGGGAATGAAAATAACTGAACTAAGTCATTATTTTATTGCATTGCACAAAGTCACCCCATCCCGGGGTGACTTTGTGTATTCGACTAATTGATTGTTTACAAATAATAAACATTTCAAATCAGCTCTTAACTACGTGCAATTACTTCCCAGGTGGCTAACAACAAATTTTAGATTAGATGCTGTACAATTCAGCATCTTTTAACTATTTTTTTATTAGGTCAAAGTTGGAAAACTGAAAATTCCTGCACAAAGTCACCCCATCTGACGGTAATAAAAAAAAATAATAATAAATAATAGGCACACTATTTTTACACCTTCAGAATTGTTTGAAAATGTATAAAATATCAGAAAATAATCGTGAACATCGAAAACTTTGATGCCCTTATTATGTTAAATTCAATTAATTAATCCTGAGGTTACGATTTGACAGGGTTGCGGTCTGGACAACCTAGAGAATAGATCGAATTCGATTAATGATTCCTGAGATTCGCCCAACTGCCAATATTGACGCTTTTCGCAAAACTTTCTAGTGGAAGTAAACTTAGCCGAAAGTTTTTAAGTAAGTTATTATTTTTATTTTAATTTCTGTGAAATGTAAGTCAATTTTTTATTCAAAATTTCCAACTTTTCTTTACTGACTACTCATAAAAATTTAAAAAAAGGTGAAAAAATATTTTTATTGTCTGTCTTAAGTTAACGAATGTTTAATGCGCCGAAACGACATTACTTTCCGGTCCTCCAAATCCGGCCTTCAATGGGTAGCTATTTTCTTATGAAATAAATAACATAGATTTAAAGTATCTGTAATTAAATCTCTTTAGAACAGTGTTTTCTAACTTTTTTTGTGCCTAACCAAGTCTATCTAAAATTCTTATGCCCCTCTCTCACAAACATAATTTTTACTAATCAAAGTTTAAAAGACATTCAACAAAGAAACTTGAATGATAAAGTTTCAAGAAGAATTTCTCCTCCCAACGGAACTCCTCTGCCAAAAGGGTGGGGAAATTTTAAATATGCTTTTAATCCTTTTTATTTAGTTTTCGTAACTACATTGTATAATACCACATCTAGTATAATAACATAAATGTTATATATATCATGATGGTAGGTATGTAAAATACGAGTCATCCCATTAAAGTTTCAGATTTAAGGCGCGGAGTAATACAGTTCCTTATTCACTTTTTTCTGATAAAAAGTTATCAATACAATTCTGGAATCAGCGCTTTTAGAAAGGTATTTTCGTATTATACATTTGTTGGTGCTGATTTTTTTGTTTTTAAGTAATTTACGTTAAAAAAATTATCGTCCTCCGAATTAGTTTTCATTACATTACTCTATAACAAAATTAAGCTTTAATAAATTTAAAAATAGACAAATATGTTGTTTTAAGTTACTATAAATTGAATCATTTTATAGACATTTTTGAGAAAAAATTTAACAATACTCCATAAATTATCAATCCCCATTCCTCCTAATTTAGTAATCGACCCCTTTATTTTCAATCCTGATAGAAAGGCTTTCAAATAATACTAAATCATCAAAAGTTTATTAGGTACAAAGAAAAACATAAAAAAAAAACGAAAAAAAAAAAAAAAACTCAAATCAAAAATTTAACTTGAATTTCAAACTGGAGAGGATAGAGAGCTCTTAAAAGGAAATAAATAGGAAATTATCGAGCAAACAAGTAAGTAAACTTTCAAAAGATAAAGTGAGGAAAGAAATTTAAGTTCAAAATAAATTTAATGAAAGATTTTTCTATATTATTTTAATTCATTGTACTTTATTATTATCTAAACGTAGTGAGACTCTTGTACATTTAGTAATATATTTAGATAAAGTAGGACCTTTCCCAATTTTAGCAATGAGTAATGAAACCTGCTTCCCTCTATAGGTCGGCACTATGGCGTGCTAAAATATGAGTAAGTCTATACAAAACCACGGCCACCAACATAGTGGGCAGTATATAGAAGATTTGCCCAGCTTGACTAGCCACTAAAAGTTAACGTTAAGGTTAACATACAAAATGGAAGCGCCCATTTTTGTATTGCATCCCTCTTTGTGGAGGGTGTACCCCCAGTTGGGAAACACTGCTTTAGACTAAAAAAAAAAAATTTTTAAAAAATCGAAGAAAGGAATGGTGTTTTGTATTTGAACAAGAACTTAAGTAAATAAACAAATATTCTTGTTTTTTTCTCTGTATTCTCAATGAAATTTTTTATTGCGTCATAGTAAATAATCCCTAATCAAAATGACGTATCCAATACGCATAGAAATAAATGAAATTTCTTTCAAATTTAAGATAGTCAACTCAATAAATTGGATTATTGCACTCATTTTAAGTGAAAAATTGATAATTGACTTTTTGGGGATTGAAAAAGGGGAAATCACTGTATTGTCTCCTCTTAAGAAATTTTAAATTACGATTGAAAAATTTTTACATAAAGAAATAAATTACTAGCGATAATAAGCAGCTACATGCAATAATGATTTTGTGTTCTTTTCCTCCATAAATTCTTTTCATTAAGTTTAATTCTTGAACAAAACTCTACAATTTCGAAATAGGATGCTATTTAAAACGAGTCAGTTAACTTTTAAAAAAAATTGTTCCATTTTTTTTTTTTTTTTTTGTTATTTCTATTAAATGCTTTCTTTTTTTTTTTTTTTTTTTTAATTAAAATACATTATACAGAGTTTAAAAAGAAGGGGAAGAGGATATTCGAACAAGATTAAGGGGGAAGCAGGAGGTTAATAGAATGAATTTCAGAGTAGGGGTTGTATGACTAGCAGATCCTTACATATGACCCTTGCGAGGGAGGAAAAATTAATCATTTCGTCGGAGATAACAGGTTGCTCATTTTTCTCTTTTTGCAGATTAAATTCCATCAGCTAGTTTTAAAAAAATAGAAATTTTTCCAAATCATCAAAATTCTTCGCTACTTCAAAGAAAGAATTTAATCATTTAAATGTACTTCTAAATATTTAAAGAAAAATAATTCTCTACATGCGTACGATATTGAACTTATTTATTATATTACATCGTTCCTTCAAATCATACATTTTAAAGAAAGATAATTGCTTTTTAATCCAACTCCGTATGAAAGAATCTAACCATGTACAGTGCTAAAAAAAAATAAAGGGACCACCTTAAATAACTTTTGATCTAATTATGGGTTTTTCACGTTCTAGCATTCAATCTGAATGACTTGAGGAGATGACTTAAAATACACTCATCAATTACTGTAGACGATATTTTAAGTTATGAAATTCAGACACAAAAACTTACTTTCTCTAATTAAACATACCGATTATTCGACGGATTAGGATTTTTGACTCCTAAAATATAGGTGGTAGGGAAAATAGGGTCCCCGGTCAGGAGTGCGATTTAAAGTTTTTTTCTTTTTGTGTATTTCGCCAACATTTCAATAAATTTTTCAGTGATATAAAAAACTTTTACACAAAATTATAAAATTCGTTCATCCAAAGATAATTCGCAAAAAAGAAAGAAAAAAAAAACGTTTATTAAATATTTTTTTATTAGTTTATTTAATTAATGATAGTAAAAAAAAATTTGAATTGTATAGTATACAATTTTTTACATAATTTTAAAGAACGCAATTTTATATGGCAAAATATCAAATTTGAGTGAAATCAGTCAAATAGTTCCTGAAATACCGAATTTTATCTAAGCAACTTTTTGTTTTAAATGTCGAAATCTCTGGAGCTGTTTGACCAATTTCACTCAAATTTGATATTTTGCAATGTAAAATTACATTCTTTAA
Source organism: Parasteatoda lunata (assembly GCA_949128135.1). Classification (NCBI taxonomy): domain Eukaryota; kingdom Metazoa; phylum Arthropoda; class Arachnida; order Araneae; family Theridiidae; genus Parasteatoda; species Parasteatoda lunata. The sequence continues at coordinate 104,874,468 of OX421974.1, read as the reverse complement.
AATGACTCAAAAATTTTATGCCTTACAATTAAAAAGTTTAACGGCTATTATTAAATAAAATAATACAAAATAATAAATATTTGCTAAATGTTATTTTTTCCATAGAAATACTCTTGGATAAATTAATTTCATAAATGTAAGAAAAAAATTTTGAGATAAAGCGAAATATGCGAAAAGTAAAACTAATATTAAGGGGTCCAAACTTTGGACATCTCTCCAAACCAGACTATAGGGACCATATTTCCCAGATTACAGCTACTCCCTATATTTTGACGGTCAGAAATCCTAATCCATAGAAAAAAGGCATGTTTATTCAGAGAAAGTACGTTTTTGTGTCTGATTTCATAACTTAAATTATCGTCAGCACTAATTTATTAACATATTTGAGGTCAGAACATAAGTGCTAGAGTACTAGAGCGTCGAACGTTGAGTACTAGAACGTAAAAATCCGATTGTTAGATCGAATGTTATTCAGGGTTGTCCTTATATTTTGTGCACACTATACATTAAAACGCAGGTTATTTCGTAGTGATTTTTAGAATCCTTGCCATATGTATATATATTGAGCATTATAATACCCACTGAAAATACATTGATAATGAAATACATATTAAACAAATTAACATATTAGCTATGAAGAAACAAAAATAATATCGAAATCTGCCGAATTACAATTGAGGAAGACAGGATAAAAAATTAAAAAAAACGTCAAAACCAGTTTGATTGCTGGGGAAACAGACCAGAGTTAAAAGACGATTATTCGAAAAACCTCTAAGCTTCAACTAAGCTGACAAATAAACCGACTTTAAAAATACCTAAACCAGTTTGAATACGGTATTAAACTCGTTTTATTATTTCAAAACCAGTTTCTTTAGAAGACTCTACCCTCGTTATCTTAGTTTTTAGGTTAAAATTTTAATTTGTGTTTTCTTGATATTTCCATGTACTTAACAAACTTTTGATGATATATATTAAACTGCTGAATAACTTATTAACTCAATAATATAAAGATGGGGTTGCCTTGTTAGATAAGGAAAAATAGCGCTTGATAATATATAGAACATCTATGAAATTTTCTTTGGAGTAATTTTCTTTGAAGAAATTTAAAGTAATAAATTGATACGATTTGTAGTTTTGAATAAGTAATTTAAAACTACACATTTTTCAGTTTTTAGATCTTTTAAAATCTAATTTTCTCACATTTAAAATTGATGAAAATAAATTAAAATAATCTCTTTAAAGTTTATTGCATAAAAACAAAGATACTTATCAAAAATCTAAAAACAGAAAACTGTTATACTATTTAAGTACCTATCAAAAACTGTTGATCATAGAATTGTATTGGCATAATTTTGTCAGAAAAAAAATTTCAGAATTTGTCTCTCAAATCACGCTTTACATCTTTAAATTGTGATTGGAACATAATTATTAACAAATTACATTATTAACTAACTACATTATTAACTAATTACATTATTAATTTATAGAACATTATTAAATTTTTTCTCAAAAATGTCGAGCAATAAAATGATTCTATTTATGGTTTTGAGTAAGGAATTACATATTTGGCTGTCTTTGGAGTTTTTAAATTTTGATTTTGTTTCAGAATAATTCAATAAAAACTAATTCGGATGAGGATAATTTTTTTTAACGTAAATTATGCAAAAACAAAGATATTAATAAAAAATCTGAGAGATTAAGAATCAAAGATACTAATAAAAATTTGAGTAATTTATTGAAAAGTAATTCGGATGAGGGTAATTTTTTTTAACGTAAATTACAAGAGATAAAAAAAAAAAATTAGTAGGTCAACGGAAAAAGATTGATATTTTTTACAATAACCGTCATGAAGTAAAAAGTTTTGTTGTACAATTTCCGTTTTCATTAAAAAAAATATTTTAAAATATTCTAATGTTCATCGAATGTTTCAAAAGAATATACTAATTAAAAAAAATTAATTTACTTCAATGTAATTTATTTAAATTTAATTAGGGATGTATTTAAAATTTAATTAAAATCTTAATAGCTCGCAGATTGTATTTTTAAGGAGCATATTTTTTTCTAATAATAAAACTTTTTTATTTTAAAAACAACTATGTCGTGACATCTATCGCAAAGGAGGCTTCCAGTATTTTCTGCTTTTTTCGTGTTTTCAATTACTTTTTTAAATAAATAATACGAAAATTCAACACGTTTTTAAAAATATCTAAACAACATTATATTACAAACTTAAAAAACTTAAAAAAGACGATTATCATAGATCGAAAGCAAAATAATATGTAAGAGAGGAAAAAACAGAAACGCAATCGAAAACTGACAAATCACTACTGAAGAAGGAGGATTTGAAACAGAATATCCTTTATAGTCGAAGGAATCAGAAAGAGATAGGAAGAAGAATGTTATTAATACTTTCAAATTTCCTCTGTAAGTATTTGATGTTTTCATTTCGCTTTCCTCACTAGTGGCTCCACAGTTACGTATAGTTTTTTTTTTCTCATCTTGAATATTATTTTGCGTGTTCTAATGTGCTAAAAGATACCTCCAAATAGCTCACACTTACCGGACTAAACTTTTTGTCCGGTAGGTGTGATATTTACTTAAATTTTTAAATATTTAATCAATCAAAACATTTAAAAGTTGCATCAAAGTGATTTATTTATTTAGAATACTGATAGTACCATTTATCCTGCGGTTATAATTATTCAAATTATATGAACTCGTAGAAAAGTTTGGGAAAAATATTTCTGTAAATAATAATAGTTAGATAAATTAGAATTTTTCTCGTTAATATAAAAAAAAAATTTTTATTCAAGTTAATTATGGATAAAAGGGGACATAAGCTCCTCTTAATTATAGAATTAATTGTAAGTACAATTAAATTATTGTAAAAAGCTGAAAATTATAAGCCCAAGTCAAGTATAGAAATAATTATAAATGTAAATAAATTACAAGTATATTTACTGAAATATACTAGCTATAAATACAGTTTTTGGAACGTTTACATAATAATACTAATTTTAAAATTATGTCCTTCAAATAATATGCTTTTTTGCATTTACACTTCTTAACTCGTTTCTCTGTAATTCTTCACTCAAATCTTTTCTACATTGGTGGAGCCTTATTTTTAACTATTCCAAAAATTAATAATTTCATTAGTTAATTGTTTCATTAACATGTATAAATATATACATTGTAAAACATGTTACATTAACATAAATACATGCCTTACAATGCGGGGAAAATAAGCTGGAACCTGTTGTATAAATAACGCAATTATAATTAATTTTATCCGGTGCATAAAATTTTAATGAAAATTTGTATAAAAAATATTTATATATATTAATTAACAGGGCAGCTAAAATAGCAAATTTGTAGTCTTTTTTCCTTTACTTTTCTGAATGCTATTCATAAGTTATAATTTTTCTACTAATAACAAAATATTTCGTTTTATTTTTAAAACAAATATTGATATTGCTACATGCTCTACATTTTGGGGTCTGCCATGCGATAATAATTAATTTTTACCAATGCATACAATTTATTAAAATTTTAGTGAGTTTACATATAATGATATTTACACCTAACTAACAAATTTTAATTTAATATTTATCTATTAATAATTTTGCCCTTAATTAACATTTTATACAAAAAAATATTAATGATCAAAAAGAGAAATATTTCCTTTTTATTTTCAAAAATTAAAATTAAATATTTACAATAATAATAATAACTAGCCACACCTCTGACAACCTAATTTTAAACATACACAGTCATGTAAATTTAATTTTAGTTAGTTAATATTTTCCTAAATAATGAATGTACAATATAAATATAAAATTTTCTAAATAAATATTTATATCCAAAGAATTTTTCCTATAAATTAAAATAATTTTCCAAGATAATTAGAAAATAAATTTTTTTCTGCTTACAAGTATTATTTAATGATGAACAATTTTTTATCCAAAAAATTATTCATTATATTGAAGTTCATTATTCATTATGTTTATATTAATTTCTAATTAAATTGACTCGAAATTAGTAAAAAATATTTGATTTCAAAGAATCAATATAAATTACAGAGTGAAAATAAAAAGTGATTTGTTAGCAAAATATTAGCATGAAAATAATGTACTTATTCCGATGCACTTGTTCCATCGAAAAGTAAAAAAAATTTTATACCAATATGAAATTTATTTGTAATGAAAATACTTACAAAAGTTAACCATGTTTAAAAAAAGAAGATGCTTCTTGTAAAGCAGCGATCGTAAGTTTCTTCGATAGAGGGGGGAAAAAAGTCCTAGAAAAATCGCTAAGAATAAAAACGAAATGTCTAATAACTATAAAAATTACACATAGATAATACACATGATAACAAAAGAAATGAATCCCTTTTATTAATAAAATTAAAATAACGTTCATTTAAGTATTCAGGGTAATAAAGATAATGCAACGAATTTAAAGATCGAAGAATCATTGTTTATCAGGTGACATATAACCATACTAAAACGACGATTGTTTTAGCCATTTACGATTATACATTTCCGCTAACAAATGGCGGGGGGAATCCTTTTCTTATTATTTCTTTCACACTGCTTTAAATAGAAAATAAAAAAAATTATTTAATTTTTCGCGAATTTAAAACGATTATGTCCGCTTACGTAGCGTTTTTTATGCTCTTTTCCTCTTTTTGTTTATTCATGAATAAAAAGAAAAAATATTTCTACACTCTTACCATAAAGAGAATTTTAATATTTATTTTATTTCCTTATCTAACTAACATTTAGAATTTTTTAAGTGCTTTTTAAATTCTTAAATAGAGTGCCCCTTATTAATAGGTCCCTATTTGAAAGAACCATACCAATAAAATTGTTCCTTTAAACAGAGAGTATCTCTTATTTAGCGATGTCCCTTTCATGAATATGGTGTGAAACGTATCAGAGGCGTTAACGGTACACCTTGAAAACTAAAAATAAATGTTTTAAAATAAACACAAAGAATTTATTTATTTTTTATTTTTTTTTTTTTTTTAAAGTTTTATCTATAGAGAAATTATATAATTCACCAAAATAATTATTTGAATCAAACAAAAAAGCATAGTTCGTCTTAATAAAACGTTTTATAACAATTTCTTATTTAGAATCATTAGAATGTCGTCATCAAAAAAAGTGGACTAATTAGCTGAGTTGTCATCGGTTAAAACTTCGAATCGATAATGTTTCTTACCTTTTGTATTTTTCACCACTTATTTCTGTAAATATATTATAAAGATGTGAGACAATCATTTTGGACACAACTGTTAACCTTGCTTACATTAACTAACTTTGTATAAAAGATAGAATTGGTTTTTACGTTAATCTTAAATGTAAAAATAATTAAGCATATAAAATAAAAAAATTTTAAAATATATAAAAACAACTTAGTAATAATAATAATTAAAAACCGCTATTAATTGCAAATTTATAACATACAAAAAAAAGATCTTTATATAATTTATATCTTATAAAAACTATATATTGTATAACAAAATACTACATTTGAAATTAATCGGATGAACAGTTTTCTTGAAATAACAACAATTTTATAAATTAAAAATAGTAATCGTCGATAAAGACGATTACTATTTTTGATTTATAAAATTGTTGTTTCTCCAAAATATTTCAGTTCTTCCTCCTTTCATCGCGCACAACTCTTCGTGAGTACAATTCTTTGCGACAACCACTCGTTGCAAGCACACCTCGTCGTCACGAGAATTCTTTTTAAGCACAATTTCTGGAGATTTCGATGAATAGTTCAGTAATTACGGCGAAAAAAAGAGTGTTTCAATGAAAAAATTAATGCGTAAAATATTTTTTGTCAAAAAAACTTTTTGTTATATAAATTATACCTGAAAGCAACCCTACTCTCCTCTGCACCCTTCCCTCTTTTTGAAGCGAAATGAGGGTAATTTGAGAAGAAAGGAATTTCTTCTTGCTTAGCAAGCAAATGAGGCATTGCTTCTGATATATTCTTTCATGCTAAATTGAATGAAACCAAACCAAAAACGAGACTAATAATTTAGTAGTTATAAGAGTTTCATGTACAAAAAGTATAATTTTGCACTTGATATTGCTATGTAAACAAGTGAAACATGGTTTCGTATGAATTTTTGTTTTTTACTTTGAATCGAAAGAGATTATACACGAGTCAATAGAACCAATATTTTAAAATTTTCAGTCGTTTTTTGTTTAAAAAGTACACTTTTTACTTGGCCAGCTAAAAATCTGTACATGTCAGGTAAAATTCGTCATAATAGCATTAATAGTTTTGAAGTTATAAGGGGTTCCTTGAAACGTGCAATTCAAAAACTGTACTATATTTAGTATACAGAAAGAAACTACTCCTTTCAGCTTTTAAGATCAAACCCTTTTGTTTCATGTTTGATCTCATTATATTTAAATACAGAAAAAATACCCCCTTACTTGTCATCATGAAGGAATACGAATTGTCACGATGAGTTGTGTCCACCACGAATTTTTGCCTAGACGAATCGTACCTACGACGAATTATCCTCGCAATGAATTGTGTCCACGACAAAATTGTCACTCCAAAGAATTGTACGCGATGAATTGTCCCACGGTGAATTGGCGCGACACCAAATATTTCAGCTTATTTAATTTGATATTGCAAATTTACAATATGAAAAAATAGTCATTGTAACGCTATGTAAATTTTGATTAAGTATTTTTACATTTGCGACTATCCCCTACGCCTACATTAAGGATTCTACATGGCCTACTAAAATCCATAAACATCAACGATAACAGCTCTTAATATAGTGTCTGAATGTAGTTAAGTAAGTGATATAAGATTTCTTACTGAACCAACAGGTGGGAAATTGGGGTATTCAATTTAAAAAGTGGTATGGGATATGGGAAAAAGTGATTTGCAAAGTTGTAAAACATCCATCGATTTAAGTTCCAATAGATACCCTATGGACATTTACTCGACTAATCTATGGGGACCATATTTCGCAGTGTTTTAGCTGTTCCCTATAGTTTGAGGGTCAGAAATCCGAATCCATCAGGAAAATAACAGTATGTTTATTCAGAGAAAGGACGTTTTTGTGTCTGATTTCAATAACTTAGAATATCACCTGCAGTATTAACTAGCACATTAGAGGTCACCTCCTCGAACCATTAAGATTGAGTCATAGAATGTGAAGATCCGATCATTAGAGCAAAAGTTATACAGAGTGGTCCATTTTTTATTTTATGCACCTTATTTTAAAAAAAAAAAAAAAATAGAAAAAATTTTAAATACAGGAAGATTTAAATGAAATATAGGAACCTTTTTGAAAAATATATAGGATTTATGGAAATATAAGACTTCCACCCCTGCTTTGCATAACTAAACCATGTAAGAATGCAGAAACTGAGAAATAGAATATTTTTTGCAACATAAAAATAATAGTATACTTTAAAAAAAGATTGCCATAAAGTTTTAATAATTACGTTATTATCCATATGCTTTAAGAAATCATTAAAATAAGAAAATTAAAATTTCAAAAATACTTTTAAAACTTTGTGCTGACATACTATTGCCTTTCTGCACTAAAATGCCATTTGTCAATTGCAGCCCAAATCTATTAATAGGGGAGAAGGCTCTATTTAAAAATTCTAAGCAAACCATTAAATGTCTCAGCCTTCAAGAGTTTTTGTATACTGTCTTTAGTCTATTGTGACATCCTGATCTATAGACTTCTCAATTTGGGGGAAAATATAGTAGTTTAATTTAAAATACAGCATTTAACTAGACAGAATTTTCTCACCAACTCCAAATATCAGATTAACAATGGCGAGTAGAAATTTCACACCATGGATTAAAGCATAAAATTCAAATCACATAAACAATCCTAGCAGTTAAATTTTTAAAGAAAATTACAAGTTTTAAATACAATTGAAAGGAACAAATATTAATCCACACCAATATCCAGATTAATTTTTTTTTTTTGGCCACTTTATCAGCAATCTATATTGTAATTGTTTAATGTATGTAAAATAAAAGAATTTTAAGCATAAAATTGGGTTATTTAATAAAATTAAGGTGAAATGTGAAAACGAAGCGAGCTTAAGAACTGCTATAAGTGGCTAGAGTCCAAAAATTTTGAAGGAAAATTTTTTTTATAGTAATCAGGAAAAAATTTGATCCAAAAAATTTTTTATTAATTTAAAATTAATAACATCTGTTATTTTTTGTATTAATTTAAAATTTAATGCAAAAAAAATACAGACGCTTAAAACACTCAATTGGCACTTTCTCTATTTCAACATCACAACAAAATAAAAATATATTATACCAACCAAGGTATAAAACCATTTTTATTTAAGCACTGGAAGCCAGCTTTTATCACATAATCAACAGATTCTATTGTTTTCAGACTGATTTATTGAAATTTTTTCAGCTGTCAACAACATTAACTGGTACAAATTGCTCTACATAAAACGTATTAAATTAAGCTAAGTCAAATATGTATAAAACAGACTTCATGGTGTCATAAGCACTCAAAAAACCCAAAATATAAATTAAAAAAAGGCAGTGAAGTAAAAATGTTTGAAGTCCATTTCATAATGTAAAACTGAGTTCAAAAATTCAAATGTAGTTGAATATTATTTTAAAAATTAATATGTAAAACTTAGTTAGAAGGTAACGGGGTAAAAACTAAATTTTATTTGGAATCTTAAGTTCAAAATTTTCTCAATTCCAATAATTATCCTATCACATTGTGATATATAATCATTTGCACATAAAATTTTAAAAATTTTCTCGAAATTAAAATTAACAAAACTTATGAAAAACTTCATCAGTTTTGTTCATTTTAATTTAAAACACAATTAATCCTTTAAGAAACTACTGTTAATTGAAACAATAAATAAGATAGTGCCATCATAAAAATACAATTTATAAAAAATTTCAATATTAAATCTGTTTAGAAATCTACATAATTTTTAAAACAAACACATTAATTTTATGGATCAGTTTTGAATAACAATCTTAAAGGGTTTCATTTCTTCTGATGTTTTTTTCCGGGATTCTTTTTTACTATGTTAATTTTATTTTCTGAAAATTATGCTATACAAAATATAACTCACAATTAACAGTTAATTAAACATTGTGTTCAGATTGTTATTTAAATAAAATAAAAAATTGTATCCACGTTTGTGTCTGCTAGAACGGGTTGATCTCCTTTAAAACCTTGGGGTGGTCAACACACTTGGGTTGGGGGATAAAATTTAATTTATAATAGAAGTGAATACATTTAAAAATCTAATTTTATAAAGATTCATGAATGTGATTCTAGAAATGTTGGAATGGCATTTAAATGAAGAGCTTATTGAAAAATCAGGGAAATTTAGGATTTTTTAAAACATTTACTTTAATCATATTATCAGTTGCAACATTATTTTGCAGATTTCTTTTGATGCTTTTAAGTTTTCTCAAATTATGTTACCACATACTATTTTTTCCCCAGCCTACAATAGAATCATGCAACACTATTACAAAATAATATAAACAAAATGCACAATATTCATAGTTTTTTTTTTTTTTTTTACATCTATGTTATGGTTTAGCTTCTTTAATTTTTTGATTTATACTATTAACATTTTATTAAAAGAGAAATTTAGCATTAAAGTGTGGAAGTAGCAGGGAATCTTCATCAATGTCAGATGCTGCATTCGAAAATAAATAAATTAAAACTAATGCCATAAAAAAGGAAACTTTTAAAAGCAATTTTATTGTTTTAAAGTTAATGATTACAGTAAGTAATATCAAATACCAGTTCACAGTTGAAGATGTACAGTAAAAAAATTTTCAAAACGAACAGTTTTCAGATTAAAAAACACAACATTATACTTTAAAAATTTGATATTAAATTTATGACAAAAATAATGGATTAAGCACCGATGGTGATGAATATCTCAGATCAAAATAAATAGCTGACAGGTAAAACATTCTAAATATTGCAACTTTTTGAATATAAAAAAAGAATAATTTCAGAAAAGCACAAATTTTTGTACTGTTGTTAATTGAAAACATAATGAAAGTGATTCACTTTGTGAAGTTTTTATTTCAAATGCACATCAGTGTTTGCGTCTTTCTTAAAAAACATTTTTTGTGAACATAAAAGCAGAAAAACAGCATTATTTTAAGGAAAGAAACTCTTGGAATGAGACAATTTATATAATTCAAAAGTTTTTAAGCTAGCTTAACCATACCCATAAGTTTGTGCATATCACAGAAGTCAACCTTATTATATACATAATATTCACAAATGATGAAAACAGCTGTTCTCTGCTTTTTGAATATTAAAATGTTATTTAGCATTGCCATCCATGATATCAAATAGAAATTCAAATTAAGTAAAACTCACTAAGATGATATAACAAAGTTGAAAAACATGGAATGTGAAAACATTTAAACCTTTCACGAGGACATTTAATATAACATTAGTGAGTCATGACACATTCTTTTAGCACAAAGTTAAGACACACAATGAGAATGAAATAAAAACATAGCTCCTTGCAAAGCTATTTAACAATGAATTCACTACTTACAAGAATCACACAATTTTAAATAACAAACAAATCACTTTCGTTTTAAGTATCATTTCTAAAATCACCTACAAAGCATTAACTGTAAATTTCCCTGCCTTTATCAATGCCTAACAGAAATATACTGGGCTATTTTTGCACCTTTTCAATGATTTGAGGACAAATTATAAATTCCAAATATGACATTAATAAAAAAATGAAACATATTTTGCATCTTTTCAATGCTTAGGGTGTAAGTAAAAAGGAACTTGCAGTCCCTAACATGATATAAATAGAAAACAAAAATGGGATATGATAATGTCACAAAACAAGCACAGTATTCTATACATAAAATGGAAATGCTAAAAATTGTTCAAAGATAAAAACCTTACAACCTAAAGATTTAAAAAAAAAAAAAAAACATTTTATTAAGTTCACCCACCACAAATTAAACATTAATAATGAAAGTGGGAGAAAAAGAATATCATGGTGTATATTCTGGCAATTTATTAAGCTCCTTCTGGTCTTCTTCCGATTCATCACGGGCTATGAGAAGAGTGTGTCCATAGCCGCAAGCAACAGCTTGAATGTGCAATCCATTAAGAGGTTTAACTTCCTGAGGAGTAGTAGATGATTTAGGCCTGGATTCACCATAACCCTAAGGAAAATAACAAAACCATTTTAGAGATAATTAGTTGTTATAAAAAAATAGAATAATATGCTTGTAATACTAACAAATTGATAGCTAACTTTGTTAAGTTTGAAAGCAATTATGTTAGATTAAGACAATTAGTTAATTGTGAAATTAGTCACCTTTTTAACCGAATATTTCTATTTTTAAACTGAAACATGATTTCCTTATAGCTGTTTCTAGTAATAGTTGACTAAGAGGAAAACACTAACTCAGTATAACAAATTTAAAAGTTCTTTAAAGCAGTTCAATGTAAATGGTTCATTAAGAAAAAATTTATAAATCTGCAAGCTCTTCTATATTATAAATTGATTTTTAAGAAAGTAAAAATAAATATGCAAATAAAAATATTTAAAACTGTTTTATCGGTAAATTGGGAGAAAGGTAAGAGGTTACAAAACAATAAAAATAAGGAAACATAAGTGAAAACTTCAGATGATTTGATAATAGACAGTCAAAATTATCTTTGATAATTTTAGATTTTTCTCCTCACCCTCCATGGTGCAGTGACTTACGTTCTGATAATTAAGTTTTCAGAACTACAACGCTGCCTGCACTTCTAAAATTCAAGACCCTTAATAATTTTACTTCAATGCAATGATAATGCTTTAACCTGTGCTATAGCATCATCTGTTGGAGAAATTTTATACTATTTTTTGATGGAATCTTCTGTTCCTTGATTTAAATAACAAAAATTATAAGTTTTATACAGATTTGTTCAATAAAACTGGAGCCTTTCAGTACCGTCAGTTTAATTTTAACCAACCTGAATATTTCGAATCTTAAGTTAACAACACACCTCATTTTTGACTCACTTAAATGTAATGTTAGACTTACTAATTCTCCATAAGTGGGACTTGCACCCCATGATATAACACTCTCATCAGCAACACATACAACTGAAGTGTTTGAACAACCAACATCCCGCACTGACCATCCCACAAGATCTGGAACTGGTTTGGGATACATGGTTGCTTCTCCAGATCTTCGGTTTTGTCCCCAGAAATACAAAACATCTGGAAAATAATTGACCATTAATAATCTTTTACTGACTGATTAAGATTATTAATAATTAAAACACTACCAATCATTATCGATTACAAAATATTAAAATTTTAGCAGAGATCCCTCATTCATTCAAACATACCATATTTAAATTGTTTGAACTAATAATAAGTACCAATTGCACTATTTTGCAAAACTTGTTTTTAAAACGGCTATTTCTTTATTAAATGTTTAAGTGCAAATATAGTTAAGCTGTATTGAATCATTTTTCAGTTATCCAGAAAATTTAGAAATTAAGACACCCGGGATAGCGATGGTCCCCATCATTTCTGATAATTGGTGCTCTACTGTATCTATAGTAATGTTTTTTTTTTTTTTTTTTTTTTTTGGTTTAAAAAAAAAACAAAATTTAAAAAATACCTGATAGAAATTTTTTGGGCAGTGTGTAATTTTTCAACATCCATGAAAAAATAACAAAAAAATGGGAAAACCTTGGTGAACTAAGAGCACGGGGTGAGCTCATGTGATCAGAAAGTCGGGTCCCCAATCGTGGTTGCCGGGAGAAAAGTGTTGAACCAAGCAGACTCTTCAATTCTGCTTTTAACATGTAAAGTCTATGGCGGGCTTGTCATACTTTGAATCGATTTTTCTTGTTTAAGAATCGGAGTGATCAATTTAAAAAAAATACTAATAATTTTTTCAATCTTTCCTATCCACAAAAATGTAGGTCAATTTTTGTTATCTTTATTACTTTTTGTAATATTGCCTTTGAAACTCAAGTCACTTTCTACCTTTGAGTAAGGGAGGAAGGCAACTTCCACCCCCAAGTTCATTCTCCAAGAGAGGATTGCGGTCTAATCTTCTCCGTAGGTGGTCTTGGTCTTGCTACCTCCCTCCCAAATACTTTTACTCTGTTCAACTCTTTTTGAAAATCTTTTTCTCTCTCTGTCCTTTTGAAGAACTGATATGGGGAGCTTTTATAAGCTTGTAATTTATTATGGAAATTATATTCGCTGATAATTCGTTCACTCTACATACATTTTATTTATTTAGTAGTAATACTTTTTCTTATTTTTATTCATTTTGAGAGTGGAATTTATTTTTTAAATACATTATTCCCCCTTTTTTTTAAACTTTTTTCCTTGTTTTTTAAAGATGTTTCAGAATTAAAAAATTTAGCTTCTGAATAAAGTGAGATTAATTAAAATCGAGACAATGATGTAAAGATATTCCAATATACTATAAAGCATCACAAAACTGCAGTTTTCCTTCTTAAAAATATATATATATATATCGTACACTCATTTGTAGGTTTAAAAAAACATTTACGTTATAAAAATTTAAAAGGTTGCAATTTTTCCATTCCATAAACAGTTTTAATTACTCCAATAGCTGGGATAGTTTGTTTTTCCACAGTAAGGAAAAAAAATAAATAGCTAGTACACAAGAGCACACATCATCCAAACGTGAACAAGCACTTAGTCCTGTGTTTAGGGCTTTAATGTACATACACAAGAACACTAAGTATTATGAAAATTTTATTTAAATCAGTAAATGAAGAAAAATATGAAAATATACGCATTTATTGTAAAATTCTTTAAAAAAAAGGAAGTAAAAGAACATTAGTGGACATAATTAATATTCACGAGAGAAAAATAAAAAAGGTATCAAAATATAATGAACCGCTGCTTAGGAACGCAACACTGAAAATATTGAAACCAGTTTGATTGCCAGATGAAATAGAAAGAATGAGAAATGTGATTACTATAAACACCACGAAATTTCATCACGATATATTAAAAAATAAAAATAAGTTGTAATACTTAGAGTTAAGCTTCTCTTTGTTACTTCAGACAGTCAAACTGGTTTTGATGTTTTCAGACCTGATTCCTTCTAGTTTCCAGACTAGTAATTATGCAATATCTTATGTATTTAATAACGAGAAATTTTTCGAATTCCTATTAAAAGTGTGTAATGTAATTTTTATTCACAATTTTTCGCTCTTTTATATTGATAGAACAAAGTATGTAATCAATGTGTTATTTTAATTTCGCTTCCCTGACCCTCTTTTGCCATTCATGGAGAAGAGTTTTCTGAGTAGAAATTTCTGCACTGCAAACTTTAATTAGTGTAGTTATAGTTAATTAAAATCCGCATTACATGGAGAGGAAAAACACGAAAACCTCCCAGGGCTAGTGATAAAATTTTGTAAAGTAAACTAGTCTCAATCAGTTGATATGTTGTAAGTTTTAATGAAAATCAATAAATGCCTTTTCTTTCAAAAATTTTGGTATCGTACTTTTTTATAAATTAATTTCGATTTTTTTTATAAATCTTTATATTAATTGCAGTGAGCAGCTTCACAAATCTATATATAAAATGTAAAATAACATAGAATTGTTTTAGTTTGTTGTTTTTAATGATCCATCGAAATGATCTATTAGAAAAATGAATCTTTAAAAAAATTGAAAAAAATTAATTAAAATTAAGAAAAAAAAAAGGTTGTGAAAAATATATGTATTTAAATTGTAATTGAAAGAAACAAATTAAAAAAGTAATAAAAAAAATAAAATCTTGAACTCAAGGTTTTACTTTAACATAAAAATTTTTTCAAGTTAGCAAATCAATTTTTAAAAAAATTAACAAACTTTATTTGATTTATAGAGAAAATATAAATATATTTTTAATGTAGTTACTTTATATGAATTACTTTCATACGACTACATAGTAAAATTTTATAAATTTAAATACTCTGGTTATTATTAGTTCTCTAAATAATCAAATCAAAATAATAAATAATTCAAGATATAATTAGAAAAAGTGCATGTTAAATAAAATGATAAAACCATTTTGAAAATAAATAAAGCCGTTTTAGAGTTAAAAAAAATTTTTTTTTTAAGTTTTTCTTAGAAGGAGAAAAAGCATAATGTAAAGTGAGTCTCTTCTGATATCTTTTGAAGGCTAGTTGACCCCCGCAGGTTGCAATTCCCCCTTTTCTGTGACAGTGGTTAGTCGATTAGTTTCGGATTACTTAACACCCCAGGAAGTACGCGCACCCCCACCAAAAATGTAGGGGAGATAGTGGAACGGGTTTTGGAGGTGCTATATTTTTCGTACCTATTCGGGACTAACTCTTACTGAAGGTTAGAAGGGAAATGGAAAGGCCTTCTCACAGTATCCTTTGGCCAAGGGGAAAACAATGATAAAAGATAATCATAAAGGAAAAATGGAAAATTGTGACCCCAAAGAAAAACTCAAACGAGCTTTATAATTTTAAGTCAATTTTACTTTCCAGGACCAAAATTTTACACGAGACATTCTCATTGAACAAAAATCAATTACATAATTTACTAATAAGAACATAAACCAATAATAATAATTAGTAATGACAATGAAATAATTAAAAATTATACAAAAACATAAATGACTATTTAACCATATCATATTTAAAATATGTTTAATTTTCAAAATAACATGGGGAACTGATAATTTTCAATCGCCCATAATAATGAAAACATTCCCTCAAGGCTGCCACTCGAGGAAGACTCCAAAAGCACTTACTTTATTTGGGTCAGGTATGAAAAATTGCATCTGAAATAGTTGCCCAAGACTTAGAGGTTGGGCAGCTCTGACGAGCAGGGCACATCGACCAGAGGTCTATTGTACCCAAACCCTAGTCGTGATTAGCAAGAAAGCCCTATAGCTGAAATGAAGTTCAGCAGACACCTTACAGGAACATGTTGCAGTTCCCAGGCATTGACGCAGTGTTGCCCTAAATGCTCAAACCTTTGAGCAGAATAGATATCACAATCACAAAGTATGTGTCGTGATGTCTCCTCTTCTAGATAACAACCCCGACAAAGAGAATTGGATTCAATTCCCATAATGTGTAGGTGTCTCCTGAGGATACAGTGACCAGTAAGAAGACCTATGATCTTCCTTAAAGTGTTTCTATTAAGCTTTAAGAGCTCCTTTTGGCGTACACTAGGACAGTCTCGATTCAGCTCCTTAGCTTGTCTCTGACCGTCAGCAGCGTGCCATTGCTCGTGTGCAATCTTGCCGTAGAGCTTGAAAATGGTTGCCCTAAATGAGGAGGGAAAAATTCCCAGCGCAGGTTCAGGGCCCCAGAAAATTGCATTAGAGCCAGCCCGTGCTGCTTCATCAGCTAGCTCATTTCCACCAATACCCATATGTCTAAGTACCCAATGCAGGGATACCTTGTTATGAGCGGACAGGTCACAGAGGACCGAGAAGCAATCACACACTAACAAAGAGGTGAATTTACACCTTGACAGTGATAGGAGAGCAGCCTGACTGTCAGAACAGATGCGGATAGTCGTATTTTGATATCCCTTGTCTAAGCATAGCTTGCAGCACAAGATAATGGCAAAGACCTCAGCCTGAAAAACGGTGGCATAATTTCCCAGGGGAAAGTGAAGTTATGTACCGTCATTGGAGCAATAAATTCCTGCTCCTGATTTGGCACCAATCTTTGAACCATCAGTGTACCATATTAGGCATTTGCCTTTAAGCCTCCGAGGAGAATTAAACCATTCATCTCTAGTAGGAAAATGGATCTTGAAGGGCTTGTGAAAAGCATATCTTAGTGACAAATAGTCACTAGGCATAATAAAAGAGGGTAAATTCATCACTTGTGAAATAAGATGTCCCCATGCCAAAGACATAGAATGGTACTTACTTTTACAATATTTATGCTTTACAAGGTTGGAAAGAGTAGAATTAAAGAATAAATAATTTGGGGGCTCGCAGAAAAATGCCAGCTCTGTAGTTTAATTCATTTTTATAAAAAAAAAGGACAGGTAAGAGGTATGAGCATAATGTAACAGTTGCAATAGTAGAACTTATTTTCAACTATGCAGAATAAAATATATATGAATATTGTATGAATTGTAAAATGTGTCATCGTAATAAAACTTTTAATTAAATATTGATAGGAACTAAAAAAATAAATTTTGCTAGGAATTAATCAATGTATAAAATAGCAATCTCATTAAAATTCAATTATGACATAGAACAGATCTAACACATTTCTTAAATAAGACAGTTACGAGAATAAACAGTCGAAATTAACTAAAATAAAATTACAAAAATAAAAGTAGGTAAAATTAAAAAGATATTTAACATGTTTTACTTGATGAGTACAATTTTATATGCAATCATTAAAGTAAAAAAGTTTTAAATAACATTATTACAAAAAACATAACTTATTATTTCTAAAAAAAATCTTAAAATTTTGCTACCTCCTTAAAGATGGGCTAAGAACACTCATATGAACTAAACAAACTTCAGTACAGAAACAATCTACAGCAACTACATTCTTGCAATGGTCCACAGCTAAATTTCACTTAGGGGCAAGAAATATTTCATTGTAATTACATAGGTCAAATGAAGTGAAGGAAAAAAAAAATTTGTTGTTTCTAATCTCGGAATTGTCTAGCTACTTGGAGTCTCGCAGGACCTCATCTTTACCAAACCCCAAACAAGTAAAAAAAATAATAATTGTGATTTTCTTTTTCAGTAGCAAATCAGTAAAAAGCGTTCAACTTTCCATAATTGATTACAAAATAGTTGTTTCTGCCCATATTTTGGTGAAATTAGCAGCCAAAACCTTTCCTCCAAAATAGACATTTCAGTTGCCTTTTTAGCTGCCAAATGCAGCCCTGTAAATTATTCAGGTCATTAAAAAAGCAGTTATCTTAAGTAATCAAATGCAAAAGCATCTAGAACTACTTTTTTGTAAGATTATGCAAGATTCTATATTATATTCACATAATACTGGCAATTGCATAGTTCATTTTAATAGATAAAATAATGAATAAAAAATATAGATCAATTACCAAATTCATTTACAGCCATACTGTAAGTACCACCAGCAAAAGCTTTTTTCACACCTCTATTGGGACCGTCAAATGATTTTATAAGTCTTGGCACCATTTCATCTTTTTGTTCAGCGTGACCTAGTCTGCCATATCCACCAAATCCCCATGAAAAGCATCGCTTTTTAGAATCAATTGCCACCTACAATTAAATTATTCATTCAAGAAAGAAAAGAAAAATATTTCTAGAAATAGCAAAAATTCTACGAAAAGAAAACATAATTACACTATGATTAATTCCACATGCCACATCAATAATATGAACATCATCAACAAGAGTAACATGTCCTTCGCGTGTCTTTTCAATGAATGCTATTATGCGCCTAGGCACAACTTCACATCTAAAGGATAACTTGTTACTGGTCACAAAATATTTTCCATCAGAATTATGTCCTAAAATTGATACAACATTAATAAGCTATAGGATAAGTGAAAACAAAGCATAGAATCTCAAACAAATTATGTGGAGCTGAATAAAAATAAATTAGATATCTTGAGGCTCCTCCAATAGTACCTAAGTTAATTAGTCTACAAAAAATATTTTATACTGCTCATAATAGAAATATTGCAGGCACTATGTTCTTGTGGAACAATGGATAGACATTTTTAAATTTATATATTTTCAAATTATATTTTTTCATTAGTTGTTTAATAATAAAATTTCATTACTTATTAATAAATTGTATTATTATTAATTGATCGAAATTTATAATTAACCCGGGGTTTACTGTTTTACGGGACGATACAAACAACGAAATTTTAAGAAGCGGGGGGAGGGGATCTTAGAACTTCCTTTTTAGAAGTATTTTCTGAAACTACCAGTTTTACTTAAGTTGAATTTGTGAAGGTAGTAAATTTGCAGTAGACAGAACTCTGACTAGTATACTTTTTTTTAAAAAAAAAAAAAAGACAGCCTCAAGATTAGTACCATATTCAAAATCAGCACTCTAAAATCAATGAAAAGTTTTGCTTGAAATCAAAATTATCCTAACATGAAAACATGATTCTTCAACACAGGATACAAATTATTAATATTTCATATAAGTTGCTCAATTTCAAAGCCAAACATTTGTACACAAGTTAAAATAACCTCTGTAGAGTTTTTAACAGTGATGGAATTGAAATAATATGAAAAGCAATAAATTTTGTCTATAAAGCACAGCTCTTACTTTTTATGATCATTGTTTCCTTTTATTTATTTGTGTGTGGTTTAAATTTTCTGCAATTTATATTTACATGATGAAATTTAATTTTTTCAAACAAATTTATTTGTGTTTAGATTATACGCAACTAATTCAGAACCAAGCTACAACTTCATATTGTACTCTGCTACATTTCAGTCAAACTAACAAAAATTGGCACTAAAAACTTATTATAGTTAGGTACTTTTTATAACAATGTAAATTTATTTCATTACAGAGATATCAGTTAAAATCTGTTATTCATTAGACATTAAAACAAAAAACTCAATTAAAAAATCTGAACCAAAAGATATAAATATTTCATAAGAATTATCAACAATAAAAGAAAACATTAAAGTAAGCTAAAAAATTTAATCTTACTGCTGCTAAATAATAGAGATAAAATCTTTTTATGCAAATTAAAAAATTTTAATTACACATATATATACAGTGAAACCTTTTGAGAGTGACCACTCTCTGTTCGACAGTAAAATAGTCGTTAATGGAGGTTGGTCGTTTTTAGGGGGTTACCTCCATTGACTTCTAAGTATCAGTTTCTTGGTGCAGAAATGTCACTAGTGTTGGCCTCTTGAAAACCAGATTGATTTATAAAATTTAAAGAAAAAAAAATTATTCTACTAGTATAATTACTTGTAAACACAAATTTATCAATTATGAATGCTATTTTAAATAAACATTTATGTTTTTAGTGTAAGTTAACATTTACTTTTATATAATAAAAATTAGTTAACTTTAAAAGATGAGAAGAGGTTTGTATCTTAGAGTTACTTATTTTTTTCAAAAATAACTTATTTATATAACTTATCTTTAAAAATAAATCATTTGATAGCATTGTCTTTGACTGCAACGTGAGGTTGTACAATATATCTCTTTTAGAGATAATCAAAAAGGGTTCTCTAAATAAGAGTTTCACACAAACATTTTAAAGTATTTTTTGTTTTGTTAATATTCTTGTTTTGATATTTTTTCAAGTTTCCTTATTCGACTAATTCTGCATTTGGTGCAGAGGGTTGCTTGATCACTTAGAGTTTTCAGCACAAAGTATATGGAAAAAATTCTGTGCCTCTCAAAAGTGGTTGTCAATAGAAGAGGTAACTACATAGAGGTGGTCTTTCTTGGAGGTTTCACTGTGCGTGTGCAGATAAATGTATATATAAAAAGAAAGCTTGAATTCTAAAAATTTAGCAATATTCTGCTTACAATATAAAAAAATATAAATTTTTTAAAGTAAAAATAAAATTACTTATTTTCTGTTATTTATTAAGAACAAAATTTGAATATTACACTAAAATATTTGTTGAAACACTATAATTAAACTATAATTAACATCACTACGGTCAATTCAAAAAAGCCTAGGTAAGAAATATTTTATTTTAAATAAAATTGTGATCTAACATTAAACACACAAACAAAATAAATTTGAAAGAAAAAAATAAACAAATAACGATTTTTTCAACTAAAATTAGATAGTTGCATAAGCATAGATTAGATCTATAAAAAATATAATTAAAAAACTAAATTTCATAAAATATAAAGTGCTTTTAATTTTTTAAATTGAAATCAAATTGAGAAATTTTGAACAACTCATAAAACTTTTGAGGGATAGAGGCGATTTGGGAGGGGATGAAAGGGCCCATAAAGATATACATTTAGAGATTTAAATAATTTAGTAGACTACAAACAAATATAGATTTTTCTGGGAAATAGGTCTTTTTTCTAAACAAACATCAAAATAATGGTTCTAAAAAAATAACAAAGGAACATTAATTAAAGTTAATTTCATACAAAAATGTCTTCTTATAGGTTGAATAACATTTAATTAATTATAATTATCTAAAGAATATTTAATATAAAAAAATCTATACTAAAATTAATTAAAGTGAGCAATAATTTGAGCTTTCTCTTTCATGAATAAAGACACATTTTCTTTCACTTTTTCTTTTTTTTTTGTGAAGAATTAGCAGAGCGGAATCAGATAAAAATAACAACAAAAAAAAATAGCCTCAAATTTCAAAAGTAAATCAGACTAAAAAATAAAAGAAAAATCTAAAACAAAGAACAGATTTGAGTATATTTTTTAATGAAAACATTTACAATTTGAAGCAACACAATGCTTGTCAGCTGGTATTCTATTCTAACACCATTCATATTTCTAACACTTTTAAGTTTCATTAATATTCATAGATCATTATTCTTACCAAAGATTGTTTTTCTTTATCTGCTGATGTCTTTTCAACAAATCTTTTAGTTTTCTCATTGAGACAGAAGAAATAATAAGAAATAATTTTGAAAACAGATCTGTTTATTTTGAGTGTTTATAGAGTCCAAAAAATATATGCTACTAGCAAACAGACATCTAAACGTGGTACTTTGTACTGTACAAACAATGGTACAACAAAATTATGAGCCAAATCTGTTCTGCTATAAAACCGAAATGCTACATGTTTTATTAAATAACATATTTAATAAATTAATAATGTGATACAAAATTTGTTTTAAACTGAAAATACCTAATTGCTGTTAAAACTTTGCTAACTTGAACTATTAAAATGAGTTAAATTTTACTTAGTTTAAAATAAAAAAAGAAACATTTTAGAATTTAATGGCCATTTATGGAAATGTTACTGAAGGAAAAAAAACTTTTTTTTTCTTTTTAAGGAAATCTAACAGGTAATTTACAGTTTTGTTTGCAATATCAAGGCAAAGACAGAATAGGTTTAAGCTGCAAAGCAAATTTTCAAAAATTAAAAAAGTATAATAAATATTATAGTTCATTAATACCCAATTGTCCATATTCTGGCAATCCAAAGCTATGCATGCCCCCTTTTGCATCACAGATTACACTAAATTCTGCACCACAAGCTACTTTGGTAATAGATTTCCCTTTAAATGGAACCTAAATAAATTTATAACATATTTATAATATAAATATAAGAAACATAAATTATAGAAATAACAGTAATCAATACAGTTAAATTTTAAATTAAAAAATTTAAAAAATTATTTATGATTCTATTGGATTCTTACAATTTACAAGGCTCCCAACATACTTCAGTCAAAAAATGGAGAGAATTCAAATTTTAATTGAAAAGAGAGTTTTAAGAAAATCATTTAAAGATTAAGAGTCATTTATTTTCAAAGACTAATTTTTGAAAATGATCTTTTGGTTGGTGCTTTACTAAAACAAGTCTGAAATTTTACAAAAATTAAAAGATTTGCTAAATAACAATTAAGTGAATCTGACTCTTGAGTAAGCTCTCAAAACTTTTTGAAATTGCACAAATTTAAGACATGCAACAGAAACTGTGTAATAACTAAAAGGGTGAATGATCCGTTTTGAGGACTGTATTACTGATCTGTAAATACAACAGAGCACTAACAAAAAACATTGTCTTTCAAATAACAAGAACAATGGAGTGAGAAATTGACGCACAGAGGTAAGCATCACAATTTTAACTTCCACATGCTGATTTTGAAATCATTTAAAAGAGGACCTAGAGGGACAAAACAATAAATAGAGAACTAAAACAGACTTTAGACAGGAAGGAAGATCATTAGGAAACCTTAAATTGACTTAAAAATTACCTCTTATTTAGAAAATGCTTTGTTAGAAAAAAGCTTTTCTAGGCAAGCTTTTTCTGAAAAAATCAATGTCTCACAGTTGCATTGGATGGCAGTAATAATTCTGAACGTGTAGAATAAAGCTTATAAGGAAATATGTATATAGTTTGTATAGTAGAAAAATAAAATTAAACTTACTATAATAACTATTAAAGAGAAAAATTATGAGTGCATCTTTGGAATGAATAACATAAGAATTATGTTTTTATTTATAAAAAAAAGTGGCGTCAAAAGATTTGATTGATCATTTTAAATTGTTAGTTGAGATTTCAAAATTTTTTTAATGAAACTGAACAAATCTTTCAAGGCCTAAAAGCTGGATGAAAAACTCAAATACTTTTTAAGTCTATATGAACCTTGATCTACAGCTACATTATAGAAAATGTAAAAATACTCATTGCAGCCAAAAAGGAAGGGGGGAAAAATCATCACCTGATCTGGAACATAAATTTTTCGCTTATTAAAAAATATATCACACTTATAATAATATTTAATTAACTGTGTAAATATTCCCACCATATTTCAAGTTTCTTTTGCACGTGTACGTTTGTGTTTTTAAAATTAAAAATTATCAATTCTCAAAAATTAAAGCTGAATAGTATTGAATATTACGAGCTATTACGAATTTCTAAATATAAAAAAAATTTTAATTAAATTATTATTCGTGTAATTATAATATTATTGTTCAAGTTCATCTGAATCTATGTATGGTATCATTTTATTCTGCATGGAAGCCATAACAAATAGATGTATATTGTTTTATAACTCTAACAAATCACATGTTTAACTTCTTGCTTACAACTGGTGCATTAAATGGACCAGAATAAGTTTATAGCATGCACTGTAAGCAAAAGGTTAATATTTATTTTAATACTACCAGTGACTTTTTCTTGTCATGTGTTATTTTAGAGAAATTTCATTTCGAAAGATCCAAATGTACCTTTGTTGGAATGTTGATAGCATTATTCTGGGATCCCACTCCACACTGTCCCATTTTGTTGTCACCACATGAATAGACAATACCTCTTTCTGGAATAAAAAAAATAGCTTGTGCACGTGAAAAAAATTATAATTTTAGTAACTTAATTAACAAAGAAAAAGTATTGTAGACCATAAAGATTAAGAGATTTAAAAAATAAAATAATGACAAATTTTTAACATTACGGAAAATGTTAAGAAATCTGATAAAACTCAGATATTATACATTTTAAATCGATATACCAGTAGTTCTAAACCTATGGGGAGTGGCCCACAAGTGGGTCACAGGGGCAGCATGGTACAGGACCATGGACACTTGTTTAGAGTCTAGGCCAAGAAAAATCCTGAGGGGTGGGGGGTGTCTAATGTCACTTTATTCAGAATGTATAATACTTAGAAAACAGGTATTATCCATCTGTCATTATATTTTTTACTTCAAAGAAGTGGTAGGAATGTATGGAAGGAAATAGTATGTAGAAGCATTTTCTTAACAAAGCTTTCTAGCTTTTACTTAGTTGGAAAAATAAGTTAACCTATGTCAAGTAAGTTAGTTTTACTTAAGAAAAGAAGTCATTCTTGCAATAAATTCGAGGCTTTATAAGAATTAGTTACCTTACATCTTTTGTGCCTCTATTACAGTTTGGTTCAAGATATGTCAGTAGATATCCATATTCGAAATAATCAAAACAAAATTTACCTGAAAGGAACAAAGTATGAGATCGTCCACATGCAGCTGATATTATATTGTGATCCTTTAATGTATCAACAAGAGTGGGAATGTCTCTTCGTTTAGTATCACAATGACCCAGCTGACCTTTGTCATTTCTTCCTGTAAATGAATGTTTATAGAAATGTTTAGTTGATAAATCAGGTACAGTGCCTTACATAAAAACCAGACCAATTCTAACAGTTCCCTTTTGATCTAATGTGATTAGATTGACACATAATACAATCTTATTTCATATTGTAAGACATCTAAATTTTTTACACTGTTAAATACTTAAAATTTTTTACACTGCTTAGCTTAATTTCTTTTTAAAAATAAAATTTTAAGGAAATCAGTTGAATAGTTGAGCAGTGGTTAGAAAAACTATATTTTTTATAGCTAACAACTACTTTACTAAAAATTTAGTACAACAATTACAACTTATTTTTAAAAAAAAAGTAGTGACTACTTAACTACTTTTAAAAGGCAAATTATTCTGGAGGATTTAATTTTTATTCAGGTTAAAATGAAAAATTTTGAAGATTGAAAGAAAAATTTTATAAAAAGTGGTTCAGAGTAATAAATTGACTTATTTATACAGGAAAAATTATTAAGAAATAACAATTCATGTTTATATGAGCTAATTAATAATTCTAAATAATTTCTTAATGCTTCAGCCTTTTCAGTTCAGACAGTTAGCATCTTTGCTTCCTCTAAAAATAAAATTTAAAAAATAATAAGCTGAATGCACACAAATAAAATGTGCTCGAGCACTTCATACAATAGGACTGAGCTCCATCAAAATTTTGAGTGTAGTTGCTACAGCAGAGATGCCAACTATTACGGATTTACCGTAATTATTACGGATTTTATGACAACATCACGCTATTACAGGTTACTCCCCCAAAATTACGGAAAAATAATTTTTAACTCATCCAAAAATTTCATTTTTATTCTTTAATTTTTCCCTTTAAGAATCATTCTCATTAAATCGTATTGGTCGATGAGGACGGTGATCCAAAATGCGTTTTTGGATGAAGTGAGAATGCTCAGCACAGAAATAAGAGGTACTTACTGTCTGCGTAAACAAAGGATCATTTTTGTCACGCTATTTTTTTACTAAGATTTAACGAGCAAAAAAGACAGTATATGTGAATAATCTAGCACTCAATACAATGGAATATCAAGCAAAAAAAGCATAAGTAATGTAACGTTATCGTGATGCATATAGTGAAGAATGGCAGTGCTTTATAAAATCAAAAGTGTCGGAAGGGCACATGTTTTGTACCGTATGTTCTACGGATTTTATGATTGCTCATGGTGGCCGTGATGATTGCCGGCGTCATTTTCAATCAAAGAAACATCAAGGTCTTTCTAAACTTCGAGAGCAATCAAGTTCACTTGACACTTATTTCCGGAGTTCACAAGATACAGATGCGACCAAAGCTGAAATGCTGTTTGCGGCGTTCATAATAGAACATAACTTACCAATTTCATGTTCTGATCATGCAAGCCAATTATTTCAAAATATGTTCCCCGACTCTAAAATTGCTAAGAAATATAGTTCTTCAAGAACTAAAACTTCTTCCATTATCAAAGCAATGGCAAAACATTCTCAAGAATACATAACTCAAATTTTAAAACAAAGCCCCTTCTCTTTAGCAACTGATGGAAGTAATGGTGTAAATAACAAAAAATTTTATCCAGTTGTGTTTTTGTATTTTGATGAATCTTCAGGTAAAATAGGTACTGTTTTATTTTCCATTTTACTATGCAGTGATAATACTGGTGCTGGTATATTTGATGTCTTAAACAAGGAGTTCCAAAACAAAAATATACCTTGGTCTAACTGTGTTTCCTTTGCTTGTGACAACACCAACACAATGATAGGCCATTTAAAAGGTGTTTCATTCATTCAAAAAGAACAGCCAAATATTGTTATTCAAGGCTGCTCTTGTTATTATATTCATCTGGCAGCAAAGAAAGGTACAGCAGAACTTAAACAAGTCAATGTCGAGCGATTTTTAATTCAGTTATACTATTTAATGGATAAAAGCTCTAAGAGGAAGCACTCATTTAAATTGTGTCAAGAATTGTTTGGCACGAAACCACATAAAATTTTCAAATATGTTAATACAAGGTGGTTGTCACTTCTGGATTGTATTAATCGAGTTCTTGAACAATGGGACCTATTGGTAGAATTTTGTGCTAAAAGTAGTGATTGTGAATCATTGAGGGCAACAATTCAAAATCCTATGCTAAAACTTTATTGTTTATTTTTAAGCAATACTTTACCCTTATTTAATAAAGTTAATGTAACATTGCAGCAGGAAGCTCCAGCCATTCATGTTTTACAGAGGAACTTGACATGTCTCTTCATGGACTTATTATCCAGATTTATTAAACCACCACAATCAGATAAATTTTTGTCATCAGTTTTGGACATTGACTTTAAGAGTAAAAAGTTACAGAAAAGGAATGAAGATTTGGTAATTGGAATTTTTACAAGGACTTATATAGCAGAAAATAATTTTTCAAGTGAACAACTTGAAAAATTTTATGCGGATGTTAGGGAGTTTTACAAGGCACCGTGTTGCTACATCCAACAAAAGTTACCTTTAGACAAAGAGATGTTAAAACTTGCCGAAATAGCAAACATACATTTAAAGACAGAGGTATCTTTTTCCTCACTGCAATATTTTGCTGATAGATTCCGGCATATGTTTTCGTATAAAGAATATTGCAAATTGGAAGAAGAATTCGCAGCTTACCAGTTTCAAGATTTTTCCACTATAAATTTGACAATATTAATTGTGCCTGGAATGAAATTTCTAAATTAACAGGTGTCCAGAAATTTACTGTTTTGCCAAAGTTGATGCTGCTAGTACTTCTGATACCACACAGCAATGCCTACACAGAAAGGGTATTCAGCATTGTACGTAAAAACCACAACGATTTTCGACCTAATTTAGGAACTGACACTTGGTCATCTCTTCTAATAGAAAAGACAAAAGTATTAACAAACAAAAAAGTGTGTTTTGAAAGGAAATTTTCTGATGCTGAGATATGAGCTGCAAAGCAAAGTACTAAATTAGATTTACATATAACAGATAAATAAAAAATTTTATTGAAGTTTCAGTTTCTTATTTTGTGTTCTATTATACAAATATGTATTTATGTACCTTTTTAGGTGAATCATAAACTCAAATTTTGTCTTTTTTTCAACAGAACAGTTTTGGAATATTAATTATTAAAATAATTATATACTGAATTAATTCTTATTAACTTTTAATTTATAGTACCATTAAAAGAAATATTAAATCTTTAATATTCAAATTATGAGGTAAAACTTTATTATTACTGAGGATTACTGAAAATCATTATAAGTTATGTGTGATTATTACTGAAATCATAATTTTCAAGTTGGCATCTCTGCTACAGTCAAAATCACAATTGTGGGAATAGTATCATTATCAGTGTCTTGCATGTACAGTATCCTTCTAGTTCACACCCTATTCTTTTCTTTTAGAATGATTCCCTTTCCCCATGGGGTAACGTTCTAAGCAAAAGAATTTATACTAAAAGAACCAATATATTAATGAAAGGACATTTCTTCCCCTTGCTTTGCATACTTTTCTCTTTAAAAAGCTCTACCCTTGATGTATGGTCTGATTCTAGGGGATAAATGAACGACTTCTTATTTTTAATATTTTTGTAAGACTGAAAAATTGATTCTAGTGAAACTGAAAATTAAGGACTTTTAAAAACCTTGAACCAAAATTAAGTACTTTTAAGGGCCTTTTTTTCCAAAATAAAAATTAAGCATAAAAATTAAGTATTTAAAAGAATAAGTCTGTCTATAAACTTACCCCATGTATATGGTTTACCACCTTCAGTAATAATAACACTGTGTACAGCACAGCTACCAGCATAGACACCGGTAACTTTGATGCCTTGAAGAGAGGCAATTCTGTGAGGTCCCCACAAATTCACACCACCAGCTCCTTTAGCTAACAAAATAAAATAGTAAAATTTTATATTCTGCCATCACCCGCTTTGATTCAAAAGTTTAAGTTACATTTTGGAGAAAAAGTTGTTAACAACTTTAAAAAAATACTTGAACTGATTAATTGAAAAAAATGTATTGAATAAAACAAACATTTACAACTCTTGTGTATATGGTTTAAATTATAATTCCTTACTTATCAGAAAAGATATTACAACCATGATTTAGAGATGAGATAATATTCATGTAAATGTAAGTATTAGCAAATATTGTAAATAGGGACACAACAAATATTCAGTCACTATTCCAGGATTCCCACTCTTTTATGAAAGAAAAAAATTAAGCACTTTTAAGGACTTTTATCAAAAAATTAAGGACTTTTTTTTCTAGAAATTAAGGACCTTAAAAATGGCATAATGATGATTTATCATCAAATAAAACATCATAGATTAATAATAATAGATTAAAAAATGGAACAGTTTTTCTTCAAATCAGTCATCCTTTAAAAAATTTTTTAAAAAAAACTAAATAAAGAAATGCTTAATACAAATAATCTGTATTTAATTAAAATTAAATTGCATTTAATCACCTCACGTAAGCTTTTAAGAATATAAAGAAAAAAAGAAAAACTCAAAGAATGCAGATTAAACTTTAAGATTTTCTATTTTAAAAATAGAAAAAAACTGAGTAAACAGATAGAAATATATAAATTAAGAAGGTAAATTCATTAAATTAATAAAAATATTATTTTGAGTGACTAATACTAAATCAAGAGAAAAAGAAACTAACAAATATAAGTTTATTGAAGTTAAGACAATTATTTTAGACTAAGTAAAACCTAATTACAATAAACTAAAGATTTATTAAAATCACAAAATATAAAAAATTTAATAACTAAAATCGGAATATATTTAGAACCTAACAATCAGGAAAAAAGAAATAAATAAACTACAAAGATAACTTATTAATTAAAATTAAGAACTGAGAAACAGAATTGATTGTTAAAATAAGTGCTAACATAAATATTGAAACACA
Organism: Parasteatoda lunata; assembly: GCA_949128135.1. NCBI lineage: Eukaryota > Metazoa > Arthropoda > Arachnida > Araneae > Theridiidae > Parasteatoda > Parasteatoda lunata. The sequence goes on along the minus strand of OX421974.1, from coordinate 104,844,759 downwards.
GGACAAGGCAGGATGAAATGATCAATTGAAATAAAAATGAAAAAATTCCATATCTAAAAATTGAAAACGAAATGATGTAAAAAATTTATTGTGAATGAAGTGAAAAAAAGAACAAAACGTAGTGAAATCAGAAACATATCAGTTATAAAAAGAGATAAAAATCTTTATAAAATAGTCTGCTTTTAGTTATAAAAAATTGTATGCTTACATTGATGGGTAATACTGCATCTCTGAGGAATTAGAATTTATTCTATTAAAAAGTATTGTGTCTCATATAGATACTAAAGGAACTAAAATAATAGACCATAAAAAATTTTGTTCCTAATAATTTAAGTATTGTCTGAAATTATAAAACAATAATTTGTCATATAAATCAAAGGTAATGAAAATTAGATGCAAATATGGATTTATATATATATTACTATTATTATAAAATAGGGAATAATGAATAGTGATTTTGTCGAATAGTCAAATATCCGGTAAAATAAATCGGCCGCCTACCCAGTGATCAAACATTTAAAAAAAAAAAAATCCTCGAGAATTATTGCTGTTTATGTAAAAATAGGTCTGGGCGTTGTAAGAAATTTTATATTGTAATAAATCGTCAGTCAGACATCGCGATTTAACATATGCTTGAAATTTATCAATCATAAATCTTTAAATCAATCAAAAATAAATAAAAGAAATAAATCTAAGACAAAAGAAAATGTTAATTCAAAAAAACATTTTTTTCTATATCAATAGCATTGCTTAATTTTTTGAATTAAAATAAAGATGGATTGACTTAAGACTGTCTTAAAGATTGACTTGTCTTAAAGTAAAAACAAACACAAGAATCCTCGCATGTTAAACTGCGAGCGTCGTCTTAGATCAGATTCCTGATCCATAGCCTAAAATAAAAGTAATTATATCGGCCTGCCGATAGTTTGATAAAAAGTCAATAATACGCAATATATCCATTTAAAAATGTCTAAGAATAGTGCTCGTTAAAATTGCTGCATCATAATAAAAACAAAAGTTCTTTTTTATTTCTTTTTTTTTTTTTAATTGGAAAGCCAAACAGAGCTAAAAACAAAAAACCGTTTTCAATTAAGAAAAATTTAACATTGAAAATGACGAAAAAGAAGGCTCTTTAAAATATGCTATCAAAATAATAATAATAAAATAAAAAGAGAAACAGAAAATTTTCCTAAATTCTAAAACAAAACTTGCAACGTAGAAAATAAATTTTCAATTTTACCGGTTATCTAATTATCTGTATAACTTTAAAAGAAAAAGTGGAGATAAAATATATCAGGAACACTGTTAAAATGCCACGCTATAAAAAAAAAAAAAAAACTTAAAACATTTCACTATTTTTAAAACAAAAAGTGTCAATGATAAAACGACGAAAGTGACGTTCCTGATTAAAATTATACTTCGCCGAATATTCGTAATATCCCTAATATTAAAAAATAGAGTAATTTATAAAATTCAATTTCAGAAGAAAATATAATACAATGAAAAAATCCACTTTGCCTTGTGACGATCACTAGATGCTGTTAGCCATTCCTTATATTAAGTGTCCATAAATTATTAAAAACACACTTTCCTGGCATTTCTAACAATTGAAGTATCAAAGCTACAACGTGTGCTATCAGAAGAATTGAATTTCTTGAATCCTATGGATGTAAAAGATGATAGAGTACCTAAGTACTGTCTAAAAATAAGTTAGACCTCTACCCACCTGTAGTATCACGCTCCCCTCTCCCCACAAATTTTTTTCTCCTTTAAGAATGATCCAGAAAGAAAGAATATTTTAATGAAAAAAATTTCTAAAATAAATAAAAAATCAATAATGGCGCGTTTTCTTCCACTAGCATGTAACCCCTACTCTCACACGCATTTAAAATGTTCTACCCTCAATGCAGGGTCTCATTCTAGGCGATAGACGTACTTTTCAACAGTGGATATTTTCCTAAGATAAAAAAATTGTTCCAACCAACTAGCGATACTAGAAATTAAGGACTTTTAAGAACCTTGAATCAAAATTAAGTACTTTTAAGGGCCCTTAATTTTCAAAATAAAAACTAAGCAGTTTTTAAGGACTTTTAAGGACCGTGGGAACCCTGTATTCAGATTTCAGCCTATTTGCGGAATGTTCAGCCAAATATTCAGCAAAGTATTTTTGGACAGTTCATATTCTTTTTTCTTTTGAATTTGAATTGATTTAACAAAGAGTAATCTAAATTGTAATTTTTACAATCGATTATTAGTAATACATTACAGATAATTATTATTAGAATTACCATAGATTAGATTGAAAATAATTAACACAAAAATAACAATAGTTATCAGTAATATATCTTAAAACAAAAATAATACCATATTTTTGGAAAAAAGCATTGAATAGTTTCAATAATTTTAAGAATATTTTTTATTCATTATGTAAAATACAAATTGTAATTATACTAGTACTATTAATGGAAGCATTGCGTATGATTTAAACAGTTATGTAGCTTGGTATTTAATAAAATATTCCCAATAACAAAAAAGAAGCTTGCCACAGTTTTTGTCCAATTTCAACAGTTTATTGCAGTTTTTTGACAGGTTTTTAGCATCAAAAACCCAATCCTGCATAGCTTACCCGACTCTGATAAATAAAAATAAAAAAATCATTAAAATCAAATTGCTGATAAGAAATTTTATGAAATATTTAAAATTTCTAACAGCGAAATAAATGAGTAATTATAATAAACATAAAACAGATTATAAAAAGAAAAAAAAATTTCTTTAAATACCCAATTAAAAAATACATTTCACAAGACTTCTTAAAATAGAAAAATTTTGGTTGCTATGGTTTTTAAATCATTTTAGGCACTCACAAATTGGGATTTGATGCCAACACTAGTAATGCCAACATTAGAACAAAACTTGTACAGGGCTACATATATTTGAAGCTGCGTTAACACGTGTTATATATAAAAAAAAAATTCTCAATTCGGTTTTGTGAAATTTTTTGTATACACAATTTTTCATAATATTTTTATCCTCATGGCAGAATTTTTTGGACTTTCTGCGACATACTTCTTTAATACTAATATCTTTCAGTAAGATACTTAAAAGTAACAAATATACACGTTGTTAATTTCAAGTAAGAGAAGCGTTAACTTATAAACTAATTAATTAAAAATCGGATCAAATAAAATATATTTTTTTACTTTATTCTAATATTATGGGAGATATTCTCACATTTTGTAGGAAGATAACACAGTAATTATTTCGTTTTTTGCATTTTGTAATTCATCAACACAATTAAAAAATATAAAATAATCTTGAAATCTGTAGCAGTAACTATCGAAAAAAGAGATCAAAGGCAAAATAACAGCGAATTGGACTCTTCAAAAGGGGCACTAAATGGGTGTTTTCATTTCGAGATTCAATTGTTGTAATAAATAATATTGTATTAAAAATATCGGATTTTAAAAGCTATGTGGAAAAGATAAAATCTGTCAAAAATATCTGCAGGAAAAAAAAGCTTAATTTTTTACTTCCCAAAAAGAAAAATCTTTCTGCAAGAACTCTGTAATGTTCTGCGACAATGCCGGCATGATTCTGCCACAGGGACTTATTTTATTCAATTATGTTCAATATTTAAGTTAAATTGCAAATTTATTTCACTATCAAAAAACATTAGGTATTTTCATAAAATGTTTCATTAATTATCCAAGCCTGGTTCAATAGGCGCACCATAGAAGATTTGTTATTGAACTGACATGTGTAATCTTCCCCCTTTCTTAACTGTGTAATTAATTACTTTATGGATCAATAGGTTCCATCATTAAAATTTTAAAAAAAAATAATTTCCTGCAACTGATCCAAGACAACTTTCTTATTTATTTGTTTTTGTTACGTTTGCAAGAATTTAGTAAGCCTAAATATAAATTTAATAGAGAAATTAAAGCCATTTTTTAAGACTTTATAAAGAGTATAAGAAAATCAATTATTGTTAAAATCTTTTAATTTTTGTCAGTAAGCATACAATAAATTCAAAATTATTTGAAGATGTTAAAGTAACACACACTTATATATAAACCACAATAAATTTTATTTCTGTTCAAATTTTAATTTATATTACTCACCAGTTTTTGGCAACTCTTTACGGCCAATTAGATCCCAATTAGTACCGCCACAAAATAACAGTGTCCCAGATGCTTCAGGACCAGCTAAGTGCTATAAATAAAATACAAAATAAATATACATACATATAGTAAAAAAAAAAAACTCATGGTTTTTATTTGAAAAAGAAAAAAAAAATAGAGAAAATTATTGTTGAAGTATAAAAATGTATAAATTAAAAATAGATAAAATTGCATAAAAACAAGGGATTTAAATGAAAATTTATGTAGCCATAGAAAAATAAATGACAAATTGTTTTATACAGAAGTTGCTTGCATTAACAAAAATTCAATTGAAAAAATAAAATAAAATGCAGAACAGAAATCATTTTGGTTAAATTATATTAAATATCTGGTTACAATTAGACTATTATTGACAGGTTTTATAATTTTATGATTTAATTAGTGATATGTACAATAGTAAATTTAAACTACTATAATAGTAAATCTAGATAATATGGAAGATATTAACATATCAGTTCTTCAAAAATAGTTAGATAAATGTCTCAAAACAGTTATTGAAAGAAAGAAATCATTAAACATACAAGGATTTTGAAAATCACATGGAATAATGTTGCAATAACTGCAACAAAAAAAATAAATAAATAAAATAAAAAACACCTAGATTTATGATCAAATAGATACATATATAGCACAACCAAAAGTGATTATCTAAATGTGTGCTTTGACACTTGTGGGTCATAACATTGTAATAAATGTGTCAGATTTCATAAACCACAGTATGGATTTTAGTATTAAGAACTACTGAAAAACTGGCCAGAACGTTACTTGGATATAAAATGATAAAAATAAAGTGAGACAAAAAATTATTATACTTAAATGTGGAATTTTCCTATCATAATATTACATTAAAATAGTTTGATAAAACCATGTGGAATTCCGTAGCAATAACTCTACAAAAACACATGATTTACTATAGAATCTGCACCCATAGAGCATGTCTAAAAGAGATGATTTAAATGTTATTCCAAATTTTCGATATTTTCAAGATGATATCCGATATTTTAGAGGTCAGAAGATAAAAAAAAAATCCCCCAAATATTGTTAATGCTTTGTTAATTATGGTAATAGGTAATAAAAGTCAAAGTTTTTATTTAAAAAGAAAAAAAGTTTTCTGATTTAAATAAAATATTTTTGATTTAAACTAAATGTTTTAAAAGTAACTTGATGAATTTCAATTTAAAATTACTTTATTTTTATAAATATAATCAGAGTTCTCTTAAGGAATAAAAAAGAGCAGGGTGCTTCCTCACAGAAAAGGACAGTTTGAGCTTCAAATTGGCACTCACTACTGACAAAATTTATTAAAATATCTAATATTATATAATAGCTAAATTTGACACTCAACTTTTTCAATTAACCACTTATACTATTTTATGTGTATACTTCAAAGTAATTCTTGCACATTATCAAATTAATAGAAAAATTTAAAGCTTTTGAAAAAGAATAAAGAGCAAACTAAAGGAGAATCTACATAAAAAAATTTCTTCATTATAAATTTATTAAAAAAGGTGACTAATTGATAAACAACTTGAAATTATTTTTTATATTTTAAACTGAATATTATGAGAAAATAAACATTTAAAAGTACATTTTTGAATAAGAGATAATGGCAAAATTTAAATCACTAAAAAATTTATTATAATACCTTTTTTAAAAAAAAGGAACTAGTAAAATTTTAACCAGTTCAGAATAATTCTAAGATAGTAAATATTAGTAATAATAATCAGAGCTAATTTATTTATTTTGAATTATTGATTTAAGTAAATTAATTTTGCCAGTGTTTAATTATTATCTAAAAATTGAGTTAATTTTTTTTAAAAAAATGAATTATATAAACAAAAAATAATCACATAATTCACCTGGGTGGTAATAATACATATTAACATTAATAAATAACATTTTACTTAACATAATAATAACATTAATAAATAACATTTTACTAAACATTTATAAATAACATTCTGTATAAAAATAAAATGAGGAAAGAATAATTTAAAAGGGTAAATATAGAGGGAAACTTTCAACTTTTTGGTATTATATTAAGTATTATATTTTAGACTTTAAATATTTTGTGTTCTTTTTAGAGTCCAGAAAATATATATATACTTTTTGCTAAAGAAACCTCAACTCTAGTTATCAACCTGATCTAATAGTACAATATCTGCAAAAAAAAATCCAAGTTATCGAATGAAAAATCTAGTGGTAATATAACTAGGCAACTAGAAAACTGTGTAACTATACAAGTAGTAATATATATAACTAGCCAACATAAGAAAAATCTTACTAAAATGAAAGAATGAAATTAAAAATTAAAGTTAAATAATTATCAATAACTATATAAATCAGATGTAAACTTTTCATTAAAACTGGTGGTTAAGAAAATCTTTTCTTAACCAAAAAAAAAAAAAAAAAATAAAAAAAAAAAAAAAAAAAAAAAAAAAAAAAAAAAGCAGTGTTAAAGAATGGTGTTTTAAAGAATGGTAATTTATTTTCACAAAAAGGGCAAGGAGGGCACTATTAAGCATCATAGGGCAAGCTGCCCTTTTTAAAATGCTTAGGAAGAATAATGAAAATATTGTATTTGGTATATTATTATAAATAAATCACAGAATTCTAACAGTGTAAGAAATTGTTGGATACAGTAATAAATAATGCTTACAAATCATAGCAGTAATAAATTATTCAAATTACAAATAATAAATTATTCAAATTTATTGGAGGTGGAATAAAATCATAATATTATTAACATTTAAAAAGCAGGCCAAACAAATAACACAAGTAATCTTAAATTATAAAAATATTAAATTTTATTTAATAAGTGCAATAATTCAATACACACTAAGTGAAAATATAATTTTGCTAATTGTAAATTATTAACATGGCAATATGTTGATAAATTTTATTAAAACAAAAAAATTTTGATTTAAAATAATGAACCAGCCATTGATACAACTTCGCCAATAGATACTCAATAAGCAAACATATGCACTGTGGTACTAACAGAGTTTTCAGGATCATTGACACCCATAAATAATGGCTTCAATTTGGAATTATTTATTTTTTTTTTTTAATTTCAAAAACTTTCAAAGAAATATTCAATTATGTCGACATTCTGCACATCTGTATAAAAATGTCAAGTCAAATTAAATAACACAATTCTTGAAAGCTTTACAAGAAAATGAAAAGTAATGGTCAATTTAAAAATCAGCAACAAATAGAAACAAGTGATTTAACCATTATAAAACCACCCCCACATACAGAATATTTTTATACCTGAAAAAGAAATTTAACTACTTCCAACTTTTAAAATATGTAGAAATAAATGTTCACTATCTTCTATCTTAGACAGTATTTCTATCAAAAAATAATCCTCTGATCTTTGAATCGTTTGTATCTTTCTTGGTCAACATAAAAGTTTTCAGAATTTAATAGGTCAATTTGTAAGTTTTAATGTAGTATAAATAAGGAATATCAAAGCTTAAATATGAATGTCTTAAATACTTTCTAATTACTGTTCAATAATAGACTTAAATTAGGTTTTAAAAACAAGCAATTTGGAAGGGGTATAAACAGGACTATCTCATTAAAAAAATAATAATAATAATAAATAGAGAACTATTAAAAACATTGTTTTATTTGAATTTATAAATTATATTAAGTACTTTGATAGATAACGTAAAATTGCATGACGGTCTTAAAAATTTTAAAAATATGAACATAGTATACCGTGATTATTTTTTAATATATCGAGAACACAACATATCTCATTTTAAGATAAACGTTATTTACGACTAACATTGACGATCATCAAAAATAAATATGTTTGGCTTTAAAATATAAATTTCTTCTCAATAGGAAATATCAGTAAACATTAGCACGTGGTGACTTACAATATTCTTTTTGTCTGGTTGATCACTCGATAAGTTACCACAGTTATTAGATTCTTTATCGGAACATTTGCCATCGCTTGTCCCGGGCTCTTCTTTTGAACCGCCATTGTCCGATTTTTGTTGATCCGTTAAATTTTCACATTCACCGCTTCCGCAATTTGAAACATCCAAACTTTCATTTTTATCATCTTCTTTTAAAAATTCAGTTTTATTTTCGCATTTGTCATCTTCATCATCGGCTTTTCGCTTTTTTGGGTTCATTGTTTAAGAATGCTTTGTAATCTACAAGCAGAAACAAAACGAAACAACTATATTGACAATCAATACTGTAAACAGTAATACAACTAGCGATGCACATTTAACACTGCCTTTAAAATGTGAAGGATTGATTTGATATAAATGCCGCCAATTGAAATAGGTCTCGTAGAAAACGAGAAGACGCGTTGAAAAAATGCGAAAAGATGAAAAGAGGTGGATTGGAATGGGGGAGGAGGGTGGGTGTACTTCTTTAATGGTCTATTTTGACTGGCGGAGTATGTGCGGCGCTCGAGGTACCGGAGGAGAACTGTAAAGAATAAAAAGATGTACAGATTTTTGAACTTCTTAAGAATTAAGTACATTTCTGAAGGTCTAAACTACGAGATATCATCAAAAAATGTCATAATCACATTATAATCATTATCTTAGTCGGGTCGGTAATCTCGTCATACTGAGGTAGTGACACATATTGATAAAAATAAGAAACGCTACCGAACAACTACTACTTACACTTCAACCGGGGATTCCCCGTAATATGTAAATACTTTAGTAAGACTCGTTATATGCTCGTTATTTTCTATAACTTCATTATCAGGTGCAGGTAAATGCTTAAGATTTTAATTTGATTTACTATTATCTTCTGTATCTGAAGGCTCAGTTAACATGATTTTTTTTCTTCTCTTTTTAGCTATGCATGGAATATTAGTACACATATCAAATGAAGAATCAACAGACATTTCTGAATCGTCTTCAACAAGGACCGTTTTTGCTGCAATATCAATGGTAGATTTATATAGATTGTCAGTTAAATCAATACTATCTTCAGTACTTGAATCAAATGAAGAATCAACAGACACTTTTGAATCGTCTTCAACAAGAGCCATTTCTGCTACAATATCAATGGCAGATTCATATAGATTGTCAGTTAAACCAATACTATCTTCAGTACTTGAATTTGTTAACTTGTCTTTCTTTCCATTTATAAATAAAGTAGCAGGATAAAAAGTGCAGTACTGTTACAGTTATAGAATATTCTTCTTCTTAGAGTGGTATATATTTCTGTACCTATTGGCAATCGCAACACTCGAATACGCCATCTGGGGAGAGACCGGTTTCATACCTTTAGCCCTTCTGCCTTCCCTCTCCTCCTCTTTTCAGTTGTATAGGAATGTACTACGATATTTTCCCTTTTCTTAATATTTTTCACTTTTATTTAATAAAAATAATTTTTAAAATTTCCGTGATACTTTTCTTTAGAACTACGTTTAATGTAGTTTTCAGTTCCATGCAGTTTTTCACTTTAAAAGATTTTAATCTATATGAAAATCAAGAGAGAAACTAACGTACTTCCTTCCTCTACGACTTTCCATAGTCGGACGCTTCGCATGCTTTCCCCACGCTAATGGGGAAAACATGTGAAGTGTTGTCATAGGTAGAGAGTTCTGCTCTTCGCCACCTGCAGCCCATTTCGATCGCCAATATAATTCGGAAAACAACAATAAATAATCGCCCAAATTACTTGAAAGAATTTAATTTGTGTTGAGTATTAATTAATTTTTATCGTTTTCTTGGTAAGCATTTTTTAATTTTGAGTGATTAATTTAATTAGAATTCAGCTATTCTGTTTTTAAGTTACATATTGAAATTCGTATCAAGATCTTGAAATATAAAATATGTGGTATGTCATTTTAAAGTAATGAAATAATGATCTATGTATAAATTATTTGAAAATAAAATTTTCACGAGAAAAACGTTTCGTTTTGAATTTGCCGGATTTATAAAGCAGGTAGGTGTTAAGTTTTTATAATGACAAATTTACTTGTGATAATTTTTTTTTTTTTACTAGTTTGATGATATTTCTCTACTTAGTGGTTTTCTTCATCTGGTTAAGAAAAGAAAAATAAAAAAACATGAAAGTTTTTAGTTCAATATGAAGAATATTTAGAATCATTTTTTTTTAATAGTAAACACTCTTTATTTTACGTTTTTTAGTTTATAAATATTGATTTTTTATTGAAACTTTAATTTTGTTGATAAAAATTGCTCTCAAAAAACTTTTTTTTGCAAAATTAAATGATCTAATATTATAGGTTTCTGTATACTTTTTACATATTTTAGTGTGTTGAAGTAATATGATTCAGAGTAGTATGTAATGTAATGTTTAAGTAGGCCTTTAATATTATTTAAATTTTGTAGAGTGACTTCTCAGGCATTAGGTTTTAACTCTTGATAAAATGATGCATATTTTTTTTCTGTTTATTTACAAATATTTATCTGATGTGTTTTGGGTGTTCCTTCTCTAAACTAAGTCCCGCTGTGGACTGATCGTTAAGACACGGTTCCGAGCAGATCACCGAAGTCAAGCATCTTTGTCAGTGTGCGGGTGGGTGACCACTTGCATCAGTCTACGTAGGGACCGGGGTTGTGCGGTATTGGTCCTCGTTAAACTGTTCTATCGTAAAGTGCTCGACTTGGCGTGCAGGTCGTCAGGCTACCGAAGCGGTGCCATGCCCTCTGCAAAGGATCAAAATTGTGATGGCATGTCTTTGGATCATCCTTGGGGATGTTTCCCGGACCGTCACCAATGTCCCATTGTGCAGCTCTAGTGCGACGTAATTGAACTACAACAACAACAAATCTCTAAACAAAAGATCCCATTTTGTTTTCGCTAGCATAAGAAAGAATATCAAACATTTTTCCTTTTCAAATGTAACAAGCCACAGCAAAGAAAGAACGTTGTGCTACACTGAATTCATATCCAGTCCAACTGATGATCTTGTTGTTCTACTTGCAGTCATTTGTCTCAAATAACACCGCCCTCTATAGGTCGTGGCTTTCAAGAATTGTGTTATTTCTTAAAATTTATGTAAAGTCTTAGTATTCATAAGAGTTTTCTGTAATTTATAAATTCAAACAAGTTTGTGAACCTAAAACATATTGTAAAAAATTATTATCACAACTTAAATAAAATTTAAGGTTTGCCATGTTTTGTGTGTTATCCCTTAATTGGCTACATTTGTGTAAAATATCACTATTTGCTTTTTTGGAGGGAAAATATCACAGCATGCTATCGGAAACTTCCGAATTCATTTGTTATTTGTTTCGTTGAAAGCTAAATCAACGCAAACATTTTAATTGGTAAACGCTAGAAATATAATAATATTGGATTGGGTGCTTTTTCAAGCTTAGGCGTAAAAATCAATTGGAAGTAGTAATCCGGAATTTTTACGACGAATTTTGCACTCTACCGTCAACTGTGCTTAACTTTACACGATCAAGCATCCTTTTCCAAATAGGATGGTTGACAGAATGTAAACGATAACCATCTTCCCGAAACCGGAAAAAATTTAAAAAACTTCCGGTGTTTTCCTGCGCATATGTTATGCTTACGAGGCGATGTGTGAACAGATTTATTATTGCGATTTTTGTTGAAATTTACGCTTGATTTTATCATTCATAAGTTTCCTATAATTTATAAATTCTAATAGGTCGTGAGCCTAAGACAAATTTAACAAAATCAATACCACAGAATAAATAAAGTGCAATATTATCCATGTTTTGAATGTTATCACTTATTTGGCTATATTTGTGTAAAATAGCATTGTTTTATTTTTTGGGTAGCATCATAGCCAGCTTGCGAAATTTATTTGTTGTTTGTTTCGTTGAAAAAACGTATTGTATTGAAAACACTGCAAGTATAATAATATTGGATGATGCGTTTTTGCAAGCTTAGGCGTAAAAATCTGTCGGAAGTAGTAACCTGGAAGTTTTTACGATGAATTTTAACTCCTAGCGGCATCTGCGCCTAGCTTTATATTGTCCGCCTTCCATAGAGTCCTAAAAATATAACACACAAATCGCTAACACAAGCATGAATTGAAAAACTCGATAAACAATGAGATTAAGAAAAAAAAATTAAAAGAACTAGACAACTTTTGGAATTAGTTGATTTATTTTAAATAAGGCTCCTCTATAGTGGGAGCTAAACTGTCGGCCAGTATGGAGCAAACACGTTCGCTAGTTACGTAGTTAATACGCATATTTTACAAGAATTTAGTTCTCAGTTATCCGATAAATTTCAAAGAATAGAATCAATACAGAATTCTATTACGGAAATATTATTAAAGGATATTACAAAGGATAATGAAAAAGAATACGTAAAAGAGTTTAGTGAGGCTGAAAACTATAGAGATCAATATCTTTCATTTAAATCAAAATTAGAATTTCATCGAAAATAGTGTTGGCGTCATTGCAGAAAACGTGCTTAGTAACAGAAAGTATCGTTTGCCAAAGCTGGAACTTCAAAAATTTAACGGCGATATTAAATCTTTTTTGGGATTTTGGAGCCAGTTTTCAAGAATACATGAAGATAAAGGAATGCCATCGGAAGACAAATTCCAATATTTAATGTAAGCTATAACTCCTGGCTCTAGAGCATCTAGCTTAATAGAAAGTTTTCCTCCAACGGCTCAAAATTATCCCAAAGCGATCGAGCTCGTTAAAGAAAGATTTGGCAGAGATGATCTGTTAGTGCAGGTTTACGTTAGAGAGTTGCTAAAATTAGTTGTTAAGAATGCTGTCTGTGGCAAGAAAAGTGAAGATTTGGCAAGTTTGTACGATCAACTTGAGTCACACTTACGAGCCCTGGACACATTAGGTAGATCTAAAGAAAAGTTTGCTGATTTTTTATCACCTTTAGTAGAATCTTGTCTTCCTGAAGATGTTTTAAGAGCCTGGGAGAGACGTAGAATGTTTTCCACACCAGGTACTAACGATGGTGTTTCTGAGAGCAGCCAAAGGTCTCTTGAACAACTTATGAACTTTTTACGCTAGGAAGTCAATGGTGAAGATATGATAAAATTAGCTAGAGCAGGATTTGGAGCTCAAATAAAAACTAAGAAAGAAAATACAGATTTTGTTAAGAATGATATACCATCCGTTTTTTCTCTTATACCTTCGACATACGAATACGTCTTCTGTGATAATTCACATCTCAGTCAAGATTGTGGAAGAGCCAGTAAACTGACTAGAGAAGACAAGAAGATGGTGGTAATACATAAGGGACTTTGCTTAGTTTGTTTGAAAGGTGGGCATATAGCCCGAAAGTGCCGCAGTAAAGTTCAGTGTTTAATATGTTCAACGAGACATTATGCAGTTTTATGTCCTGAACTATCACTTGTAAATAATAATGTATCTTTTAAACCAATTAAGAAAGAAGAAATAAGGTCCGCCAATACCGTTCGGAAGGAAGGGAGTGTATCAACTCTATTTATAGCTCCATCGACTCCAAAGATAATTTATTTGAAAAATCTCCTTGTACGATTACGAAATAAAAGTCGAAGCCAATGCGTACGCATTCTATCAGATGCTGGCTCTCAACGATCTCACATTGAAAAAAGTTTAGTTCAAGAACTTGGACTTTCATCCTCAGGGAAAGAAATACTTTCACAGGGTTTATCTGGAGGACGGCAAACTCCTGAAGCAGTACTCGATCGTTATAATGTCAGTGTAGAAAAAACTGATGAAACTTTTTCTTGTACAGTTTCTGTTTTAGATCAGCCAAAAATATGATCTCCATTGCCCAGAGTACGTGACAAAAATTTATTAGCCGTACTTAAGAGTCGTGATATTGTTTTGACTGAGATTGGGAAAGAGACTCCACCCATTAGACTGTTATTGGGAGCTGACGAAATTGGAAAACTGCTGACTGGAAGAGTCGAAGTTCTTAAATCGGGTGTATCTGCTATTGAAACAAGACTAGGTTGGAGCGTTTTAGGCAGTGAAAGGAGGTATACTGTAATTGGTATGGTCTCTTTTTGTCTACAAAACTTCAGAAATTCCGAAAATTTGGGAACTCGAATGTTTAGGTATAAAGGATCCTATCAAACGCCAAAACAGAAACTTGTTGGAACAGGAGACACTTATGCACTTCCAAGAAACCGTGAAGATAGTTGAAGGAAGGTATGAAGTGGCTTTACCGTGGTTGACTAGTCATCCTCCTGTTTATGCTAGACAAGACATTGCCGAATCAAGATAATCTGTGGCGAAACGCCTCCGAAAAGAAGGAAATTATGAAATGTATGAGGAAGTTTTCAAACAATGGAAATCGGAAGGCATTATTGAAGCTGTCACAAGTGAAGAAGTTTTAAATCCTAGTCATTACTTGCCACATAGGCCCGTAATTAAATTATCTAGTAGTACTACAAAAATTCGTCCAGTGTTTGACGCTTCCTTCAAACGACCGGGATATGCATCTTTAAATGAACGCTTAAGTGTAGGGCCAAGTCTTTCGCAGAAGATTCCACCATTGCTGCTAAGATTCCGATTGGGCGCAATTGGGGTGATATCTGATATTAAACAAGCTTTTTTGAAGCTAAGTGTACGCCATCCGAATCGTGATTACTTGAGATTTCTATGGTGGCAAGATGAGGATAAATCAGAGCTTAAAATCCACAGCCACTGTCGGGTCGTATTTGGAGTGTTTTCGAGCCCATTTCTCTTGAATGCTACGATAAACCATCAATTAAATTTGGAGATAGTTAGACGAAATTACAATGCAACAGCCGAGAAAATGATTAACGGATTCTATGTGGATAATCTAGATACTAGTTTAGAAAGCGAAGATAACTTTAAACTGGAACAATTTATATTTGAAGCTAAAGAAATTATGAAGGGTGGAAACTTTGAGCTGAGATGTTGGGCCCATAATGGACGTACAGATGAGCTATATTGCGTCGGCCCAAAAATTGATGTAATATCCAATGAAGCAATCACTAAGAGAAAATTACTTTCAATTATTAACAGCATTTATGATCCTATAGGGTTTATTTCTCCTACCACACTTTTGCCCAAAATACTACTCCAAGAAGTCTGGGTGAATAAATTGGATTGGGACACAGAATTGCCATTAGACATGCAGCGACGCTTTCAAAAATGGGTCAAGCATATCAACCTATTTGAACAATGTCGAATTCCTCATGCCTCATGAATGTTACACGCCCCTCTCCGAAAGACCAGTTTGCACATTTTTTTCTGATGCCTCTGCTCATGGTTACGCTTGCTGTGCCTTTCTACGTTGCGAAATGGAAGAGGAAGTTAAGGTTTCTCTAGTTCTTTCAAAAAGTAGAATAGCCCCTGTTCCAAAGCCTACAATTCCTCGGTTAGAACTTTTAGGAGTGGTAATTGCTGCTCGAACGGCAACAACTATAGTAGAAGCATTGCAATTTCCCATAGAAAAATATTTCTGGACAGATTCTATGGTTGTACTTGGATGGATTGTCTATAAAGAACCCTGGAATACTTTTGTAGGCAATCGAGACAAGGAAATTAGAGAATTGACTAATATAGAAGATTGGAGGCATATCTCTGGAGAAATCAACCTGGCTGATCTACCTTCTTGCGCTTGTGACTGGTATGAACTCGTGCAAAGTCAATGACGGGAGGGTCCAAAATGGTTATGTGAAAGTCAAGATGTTTGGCAGCATTTTGAGCTGACCCTACCAGAAGAAGCGCTGTCGGAAAGACGCAAAACAGTGTCCATGAATCTCAACGCTGAGGCAGAGGAAAAATTCGGAGATAAATTTTTATACTTCTCCAGCTATACGAGAATTCTTAGTGCCACTGCTTGGGTTTTAAGGTTTATAAATAACACAAAACCGATGTCTACTAAACTGATGCAAGCACTCTCAGATGAAGAGATTAAAAGAGCTGAAGAATCATTAATAAAAAATATACAATCCGGATGGCCTTCAGGAATACGCGAAAGTTATAGTCGGTCCATGAGAATTTACGAACATGATGGAATTTTGAAGGTTGAATCCAAGCTCATCCTAGGTGAAGATCCGGATGATTTTGTGCGACCGATTGTTTTACCTGACCATCCTATAACTAGACGAATGATTGAATATTTTCACAAGAAATATCATCATACCGGCGTACAAGCCACTCATCTGAGAGAACGGTTCTGGATTCCACGAGGCAAGAAAGTAGTTAGAAACGTACTCTTAAAGTGTGTGATTTGCAAGAAGCAATCATCAAAGGCTATTATTCCAGAACCATCACCCCTTCCTGTCGATCAAATTAAACTTGTGCAGCTTTTCAAGTGACTGGGACTGATTTGGCAGGCCGGTTATTTCTAAAGGGAGGAGATAAAGCATGGATAGTGATTTTCACTTGCGCTGTTTATCGTGCTATCCACTTAGAATTAATAACAGCTCTTACCACCGAAACTTTTTTGAAATCTTTGCGACGATGTTTTGACAGGAGAGGTAGATGCAGTGTTCTATACACAGACAATGGAGCAAACTTTCTAGGAGCTTCAAGAGCGTTGAAATCTCTCGACTGGGAAAATATTGCAGCTGAATGTGCTGTAGAAAACATAAAATGGCATTTTAATCCGCCAACAGCTTAGTGGTATGGAGGTTGGTGGGAGAGGATGATTCGCACCGTAAAGCAACCACTTAAGAAAAGCTATGGCCACGCTTGCATTACGTATGAAGAAATGACTACGTTGCTTTGTGAATGTGAGAGTGTGGTCAATGGACGCCCTCTCACATATGTGTCAGATGACCCCGATGAGCTAAAACCTCTCACACTTTATCCAAGATATCAAAGGAAATGAGACAGTGGCTTTGGACATCATAGATGCTAAACATCTTCGAAAACGCATTCGCTATTTACAGAGTTTATGAGATCAGTTACGATAGCGATTTAAGGAAGAGTACTTGGCTGAACTCGTGCGAAGTCAATAAACCTCGAATCAGAAAAAAACTGGCTCGAGGAGATATTGTTCTCATGGGTTCGGATGACAAAAGGCGTCTGAATATCTTGGAATATCATTGAGACGAGTTTGGGAACTTTTTCCTCGTAAAGATAACATCCAACGAATAGCAAGGGTGCGTATAGCAAATCGAAAAATCATCCGTCCAGTGCAACGAATTTACCCCTTAGAGATGAACGAATTTGAAGTTTGCAAGGAGGTTCTTGAATCATCCGAAAATGTAACCGTTGATTCAGGAAATAAGAGCATACTTATTCCTGAATTATCTCAAAAAGCTTCAGAATAAGACACTTTTCAATGCAGTAATAAACGAACTCATTATGGACGACGCATTGTTCCCTTGAATAGATTGGACTTACAAACTTTATTAAAGACTTTAATTCTACTTTATTTCAGCTTGGATAAATTTATTGTTTAAATCTGTCAAAGGGTAAGTTCATTTTGTATTGCTCTAGAGCCAGTTTAGCGGCAATACAAAAGGTGGGAGGATGCTGTGACTCCAAAGATATTTTTTTTTTTCCATGACAACGAGATATATATGTTTGGTAATCTGGCAATAAGAAAATTGTTGTGTTCTAAATTTACGTTGCGTTAAAGAATTACGTTAAAATTGGTTACTCTCTGAAAATATGTATTTACGTTCTTTATAATATATTAATTCGCGATCGCAACACTCGATACGCCATCTAGCGGGAGACTGTAAATATCGTGCATTAGTTCCCACATAACCATTGGCAATGACGGACGCCATTTTCTTAGCATAAAAAAAGAAGCAAAATTTCCCTAAAGAAAAGGTAAAACTTCTTGAAAAAACTAATCAGAACATGCCAAACATTGAAGCAGAACACGCCAAGCATTTGAAGAACAACTTCTCAATATTTTTTACCTTTCTATTACCAACAACATTACATAATTTCATGATCACTTGCTGTTACAGATGTCTGTATTGCGGTAAAATAATTTTTCTGTCTTCAATTCATTACAAGTTAAAATGAAATCAACATTGCTTTCGTCATTCCAATGAATAAATGTGTTCCAATGAATTCCATACAGAACTGTAATAGTTATAGAATATTCTTCTTCTTCATAGAATAGTATATATTTCTGTATCTACATAATTCAGAAAACAACAATAAAGAATAATCCGAATTACTTGAAAAAGTATCTTTTGTACTGATTATAAATAAATTTTTTATCGTTTTCTTGGTAAGTGCTTTTTAGTTTTGAAAGAATTTCAACTAGAATACAGCTATTCTGTTTTTAAGCTACATATTAAAATTCATATCGAGATCTTACAATTATAAAATTTTGATGTGTTGTATGTTACCTAAAAGTAATGAAGGGATAAACTATGTGTATATTATTTGAGAATAAAGTTTTCAAACAAAGAACATATCATTTTGGAATTCTCCGGACTTATAAATCAGGTAAGTGTTATGATTTTTATAATAAAAAATTTGATTGTAAATAATTTTTTTTCTTACTTGATGATCATTCTCTACAAAATGGTTTTTTTACGTCTGATTAAGTACTATAAGAATTTAAAAAAAGAAACAAAACGAAAGTTTTTATTTGAAAATGAGGAAATTTTAAAATAGTTTTTATCCTAAGAATTCTTTATTTTACGTTTTTTAGTTTATAATTTTTTGATAAAATTGTTGTCAAAATACTTTTTTTGAAAAATTAAATGGTATTAAATTATGTGTTTATGTATACTTCTTGCATATTCTAATATTTGAAGTAATATGATTCAGAAAAGTATGGAAGAAAAATTCGGTACTTACGTATTAACCACAGCTACAGATTTGGCAGATTTTTAAGTGCCGCCAATCTACACTTAAAATTTTTGGAAAAAATCTTAAAATGAAACACTTTGTTTAAAATCAAAGTAGTCAATCGGATTTAGGTGGAAAATGGGCCGATATAGAGTTTAGCATAGATTCAAAACAAATTTTTCTCTCACCTGATTCTATAGCCATTATGAACTCTAATAAATAAGATTCAAAATGAAATAACATTTCCAAAACGGACTTTTACTAAGATAAAGTTTCATGATATGGACATTGGTACATTTTCGTTATATTTCATTCTTAAAAAAATAAAATTGCATCTTGTTTTGTTTCTATCAAGTCCCAAAGACGCATTTTCGTAACACTAAAAATGGCGACAAAAAAAGAATAGTTCTTTTTTTGTTTTGTTTTTGTTTCGTAAGCATTCTTTATTTTACGTTAAAATTTAAATGGGCCTTTCATGTTATACCATTAAATTTAGTAAAACTATTTCTCAGGCATTAGGTTTGAACTTTTATAAGAATATACCTATTTTTTTCTCTTTATTTACAAATATTTTTCCGATGTGTTCTGGATGTTCCTTCTCTAAAAAAAAAGGAGATACCATTTTGTTTTCGTTTGCATAAGAAAGAAAACAAGCATTTTTCTTTTTTAAATTTAATCAGCCACAATAAAGATGGAACGTTACAATGCTACATGCTACATTAAAGACGTCTCCAGTGTAACTGAATGACTGTTCATATGGAAATCGCAGGGATTCGGCACATACAACAACGCCCCCTATAGTTCGTTGCGATCGCGAATTCTTCTGTAAATAACATTTATATGCCGTATTTTTAATAAACCATTATGTTGAATGTTTTAATAAACCATTGGGAAACGTATATCAGCTTCTTAGTTTGAACAATATGGATATGTAAATGACCTTAAGAAGTTGTTAGAATTTGTTTCTGAATGCTTGTTTTTCTCTGTTTTCTTAAAAATAAATAAGCGAATAACTTTTTGGGGTTACTTGAATTGCTCAGTTCTAAATTTGTATCAGATATAAGAACTTTCATTGAAAATTGCATTTATTAAGCAAATATTTATTCAAAACAAGATCTTTAAACAAGAATTAATAATTTATTTAACAATTTTGAGTGTTTGTGTGGTATAAAACCAAGTAAATAAAGGCAAGAGATTGACTGAATAAGTATTTGCCAAACTTATCTAAGAATCGCCAAGTTTTTAATTCATTTTTAAGTATTTTCTTTTGTTTTGCTAGAAATAAATATTGACCTGTTTCTAATTATATTTAATTTTGATTGACTAATAAGCCAGATAGTTAGCTTTTTAATCCTGGCTCAATTAAATTTTTTAGTTACTTATGGTAACATATCGCTTAAAGTTCAAACGGTTTGTTTACATTTATAATAAGAAATCTATTTAATATGCGAACTTTCATACGTTTATGGATCGATAAATAATGTTTTTTTTCTTTAAAAATCTTGTGTTACATTGAGTAAATAATTAGTTTCTGTTGTAGAAAAGTTAATGGGAGTATGTTAATTCTGAATCTTTTAATGTGATTTAATTTATGCATGAAAATATAAAAAAAAGTATTTTAAATTTTCTTTAAGGTTTATTTTGAAGAGAGTAAAAAATTAAAGCCTGATGCTATTCCAAAATCTTTGAAAATTCCTTCAAAAAGAATGAAATAGATAAATTGTCCAAAACCAAGGTCAATTTTACATCAGCTTAAATCTAATGTAAATATAAACTTATCGATTCCTCTCCGTTTGCACAGTTTTTTTATAATTATTAAAGAACCAAAAACGTGTATGAAGTGTTTATATCTAGTAGTGAATAATATTTTTATTTTAAATAACAATAATAATAAATTTATTAATGAACTTGTTCAAGTATTAAAAAAAAGTTTCCGAAAAGCAATGTAAATCGATATATGCAGAAACGCTTTTCTTTAGGGATAACCTAGTTGAGGTTAGGGTCGTTTGTAGCGATAAGCTGCCAAATCTTATAGCTCTTCCGCAGTGGTGAAACAGGTTTGCTCCGAAATGGCGACGAGTCAACCTCTTTAATTCAGGGGCTCTAATTTTAAAGAGTGTGTTGGTAGTAGTTTTTGTATAATTAGTTTTTGTATTTGAGGTTTATACTAATCCGTTGCGGGTATTTCAATTTAATTTTGCAAATTTGAAAACTTTAAGAGAAGGTTTTCGACTGGTAGTTAAGACTGGTAGTTTCGCTGGACCTTAGAAAATAAAAATTAAATATAATGTTCGTTTATATTTTTTTTTTCTTGAATGAGGTTTTTTTCCATAAGAGTATTTTTATTATTTATTAATATTTTTGCAGAAAAGAATTGTATTTGCATTATTTCATTTCCTTGGAAAAAGCTTTCCACTTTGTATTTCTGTTTACCTTTCTTAAATGACAATTATGATAAAAATACTAAAACAAGACTTACCATTCGCATTTTTTTCCCCACCTAAGTGGCTATATTTTTTAAAAAAAGATATAAAAATTATTTTTTCAATTATTTTAGGATTAAGAGGTTTTAAAATGAAATATGTTTGCTTTATTTTTGAAAAAAAAAAAAGTTTTTAGTGCAAACATTTTCGTGACAATAAAAAAAAAAATTCCGACACAAGTTTGCCGTAAGTTTACATGCTTTCTGGGATGGCAGACGGATATACCAATCAACCTTCATGAGTTCTATAGAGGTATTCTGACAGGTCAGCATTACTGGGAAGAGATCCTTGTGATTCTAAGTTAGACTTTTCGGAGCATATGATGTGCCGGTGGAAGACATTTACGCGCTCTGGGCGATACTGAAAACAGCGCCCTTATATCTCAATTTTGGTTTTTAAAAAAATTCGATTCTTATATTCAAGTTTTATAAATAACTAGAATATTTTCATCTGTGTAGAGATAACGGTGTAGAAAATTGCTTTTTTTAAATTCTATACCTCCTTTTTTCTATAGCAATCCAAAATGCTCATATAGGAAAAATAGAACAAGATAAATGATGTGCTAAAAAAGAGAGCCCTTAGTTTAGTTAATGAGAATATCACTTCAAGTATTCTATAATATATATTTATCACATGTAATATTTTTAATGAGCATAATCTTATATGACTTACAAATACACCAGCAAAAACCTTAAAATTCAATTTTTCCTGCAGTAGGAAACAAACAGTTTTATAGACTCTTCAAAATTAATTATTTTTGCGATTTCATTTACAATAAGAACCATTGTCGTAATTTGCATTCAACATGTCGTATTTTGTTAAAAATTATTTAAAAAAATGAAAAATTGTCGTCGACTGCTATCAAACAATTATAGGTTTATAAGATTTATGCATTAAACTCATTCACTAATTCCATTGGTTTCCTAAAATTTCTCAATCTTACTTTATTCACACGCTATATCGAAAATCGCTTATGATAGGAGTTCTCAATATGAAGTGGACTTTTAATAAAATGTTTATGAACTTATACTATCTGAAAAATAACCGCTTAAAATAAATTAAAAATGAGCTCGTAAAAATGCATTAACAAAAGAACGGACGATCGTTATAGTAATAGGAAAATATTAAATGATTACACTGGGAACATTATTTTTCCTGTTGCATAAGATTTTTTAATGAATCTTGAATACATTCACACTGTTAATTTCAAATCTGAAATCGGTTTCTCTCGCCAAGCTATAGTTTTCCTTAAATGAAATTTTTAGTTTATTTTTGTTAAAGTGTACAAGCTTGAAATCATTATATATAAGAGAATGTCGCGTAAATGTTGTAACAAACTTCTAGAGAAGTTAGGGCGCATTATCAGTATTAAAATTGTGCAGAAACCCATGCCAGGAAATGATGCCATGCCCTGCTAGGGGAACTACGCTATTATGAACTATTTGTGTGTCTCTAAGCAGGTCAAATTAAGGAAAAATATTGGGGAAAGAGGAAATATTATCCACCCAGAGAGAGAAAGACTAATATAGGTAAATAAATAAAGAAAACCCTACGTGCAATGGAAATTACTACTATAACAAACGGTTAGATAAAACTGAATAAATAAGTTATCCAGCTCGCTAATAGCAATTATTTGTAGAGAAAAAGGAAGTCTCATTTTAGCCTTCCAGAAATTTTTTTAATTACTATTTTAAATATGTATCAAACAATAAAATATATGGAATATTGTAAAAATGAATACATGTTCCCTTGTTGTTAGCATAAAATTAATTAAGATCTTGCTAATTATCATGGAAAGTAACTTTCCAGTCTTGTTTCTAATTAAGGCCAATTTCTCGAAAATTCCGCTGTGATTTGGATGAAAAACTTAAATAGGAAACAAAATGGGAGTATTTTCAACATTACATATATTAAGATTTATATCAATATTTTCACATTGCAGAAAGAGCACATTTGTGGAGTATATATCCATGACCCATAATCTAACGCTTAATTGAACACACTCAGCTTTTTTTATTAGAAAATTAATTACTCTTATTTTTTCCTATTTGTACACAAAAAAAAAAAAAAAAAAAAATACGTTTAATAGTTTTAAATATACAACAAATATTTTTAAAATACATTAATTTTTTTAAAATGTATTACAAAAAGGAAAATTATTTTTTAATAAAAAAAGTCCAGTATAAAAAAACATGCATCGTAAAATAATGAATTACACGTCGAGACATAGCGTAAAAAAATCATTCTTCAATTTTTTAAATCTTTGATTAAAAGCTAAATTAGAGTAATGCAAAAAAATGTTTCGATTGTTAATCTAAATTCCAACTCGATGTTTTATTTTCAAAAAATTTCCCTGGTTTTCATAAAATTAACAAGACATAAGACACTCAATTAAAAAGAATGAATAGAGAGTTCACATGAACATTCTCTAAATGCCCTCCTCCCGGTTTTTGTCTGGCAATCACTATCTTTGAGAATACTGCTTAAAATTTTCAGTCCACCTTACTCCTGAAATGCTTGCAGGAAAATGCTGAACTCTTTCTATTTAAATGCAAATATGCTATTTAATATCTTTCTGCAGCACGCTGTTCTTTCCATCCTTAGTAAAATTTTTACTCATTGAACTTTTACCATATAAAAAGCTAATCTAAGAAAGTAGAATAAAAAAAATAAAATCCCATAAATAAATTTTTGCATGCAAACAATATTGGCAAAAAAGGAACAAATTAAAAATTCTGAGATCATTAAATCGGAGTTTCTTTCGGCGCCCCCTTAACCTGTCGTTTTGGGTGGTAGCCTGCCTCGCTCATCCCTTTCGTTGGCCTGAGCACAGGATATTCAACGATTGGAGTGGCCCACGATGTTCCCTGACCTTAATCCCATCAAACACGTATGGGACGACCTTGACGCTCAAATACGAGGGTTGCTATTTATATTTCTGGCCTTGGCAACAGTAAGTGTTGCTAGGCGACCGCAGACGATTTTAATCGAAAGTTTGATATTTTTAAACATAAATTCAGCAGACGATTTACCATTATAGCTTCATTTGTGTTGTTGACAGTAAATTGAAAAGTTCTTCTCTTTCAAAAAATGGAATTGAATCGTGAACATTTTCGTGCCATTATTTTTCATAACTTTCGACATGGATTGTCAAGACAAGAGTGCTTCGATGAACTTAATTCTTTATTCAGCGATAAAGCGCCATCCTACAGCACTGTAAAAAATTGGTATAACGAATTTAATCGTGGTCGATGTTCGATCCAGGACGAATCCCGTGCAGGTCGTCCAAAATCCGTTGTTGTGCCAGAAAAGATCGATGCTGTGCGTGAACTGATAAAGCAAGATCGTCATGTGACATACCGTGAGATAGAGGCGTCTTTGGACATTAGTATGACTAGCATCAATAAAATATTGCATGAACATTTGAGCGTAAAAAAAATTTGTTCGCGTTGGATCCCGCATAATCTGACAAACGCTAAAAAAAAAAGGATCGTGTCGATTGGTGCAAGGAAATGTTGGAAAAAGACGTTCAAGGTACAGTCAGCAAAAAAAAAAAGATATCACCCTGAATAATTTTCGTTCTAATGATCGGATTTTCTTGAACTAAGTGTCAATCTTAATGGTTCCTGGGGGTGACCTCAAATATGCTAATTAGTTAGTGCTAACTATTAATTAAGTTACGAAATCAGACACAAAAACGTACTTTCTCTGAATAAACATATATTTTTTTTTACATATTTGTTATCCAGATACTTGAATTAGGGGGGGTAGACAAAATTTTGAAAAAAATGGGTGGTAAATAGGGTCGCAACAAAGGTTTATATATTTGGCGATAGTCCAGAAAACCGCCAAAAAAAGTCGCCAGCGCAAATGAATATTTTAGGATAACCCATTGACTAATTCAAAAGAAGAATGCTTAATTTTACTAGGTTGCTAAGCAACCAAGCTCTGACTGGAAAAAAAATTGAAATAAGGTTCTGTGATTACTAGGAGAGGTTTAATTAATAGTTAATAGAAAATATCTCGAAGTTTCTAGGCAATTGACAATTTTTAAGCTGATTTCTGTCCGAAAAGCAAAGTTTTTTTTTATTTTAATCTCCCTTGAAAAGAAAATTTGAATCGATTATAAATTATTTATGATTTTCTAAATTTTAGAATTTAAATACATGAACATTTTATCTGATATTATTTAGATTATGTTGTTTCTGCTATATTTATTCGAGGATTTCATATTAAAATTAAATTAACATAACTTATTAATCACTTTTACAGCTTTAATCAAGTCTTCTAGGCAAGAAAGTTTGAAGAAAAAAAAAGTGCTTGAAAAATAAAATGTATATTGTATAGTAATTCTAATGCGCATTCACAAGTTTTTCTATAATTTACGATATTTCTTTTTCCTATAACTCAAGGAATTGCTGAATGTTTAGTGGTATTTTAAAAGCATTGAAATAGGTTATGTTTAAGAATAAGATATTGAAATAATATGTTGCATATAGTATGATTCATTGTTTCAAAAATCGCTTCATTCTGCTAGATATTTAGATAACAAGGTTTTCTTTGGATAAAGATGATTAGCAAATAGCATCCTTATGCTTCGATACATTTAGAAACTTACGTTCGCAAATTCACCATAAAATATCGCACAGCATATTCTTCAATTACGATAAGCTACATTTACCACCAAATACTGATACTATGATTATTTTTGTTTTCTTATATATATCTGATATGATACTCTCTTTTTAAACAGAGCTTGTAAGGTCCTTAAGATACTGAAAGGGGGGCAGGAAACCTTAAAAGATAAAATATTTAATTTTATTAACTCAAAATATCTGGTCTCAAAATTTTAATTTTAAACCAAGTTAAATATAACTTTTGCAATATTGATGCTCTTATTTTTTTAAAGATCACATAATTCCTGTTGAAATATGAAAATGCATATTTTTACTTTAAGGAGTGTAAAATCCTTATCAAAATAATGATCAAGACCCAAATGTAAAACAGTATAATTGATGGTAAAAACTCAACTGGCTTCAAAAAATATGAAGAGGGAAGTAAAAGTCGACATGTTTCGAGCGTTCAAATATATTCACCCATTCTCAAAACTTGTCAAGCTTGAATAACTTGTGACTTTTATTATTGTGCTCAAAACATGTCTATTTTTATCATCTTGCCAAGTTTATCATCATCTATTAATTTTTAAATCAATGAAGTTTTTATATTTTCAATTAAATTTTTTGTTGGGATTATCTATTTAGTTACACAATATATTAAATTATTTCACTCGATATTAAAATAAGTTTTACTTAAGTTATAGGCACAGGTTCTTAGATTAAAAAAATAATAATTCGCTATTTTGTAAAAAAATCAATGCAGTGCAATTTTTTTTGCTGCAAGCCTTAAAATTTTAATTTAAGGACATAAAAAAATTCCGTTTACAATTGAAATTTCAAAAGTCGAATGTGAAAATGGAATGTCCCCTAGCACCAGAAATCGAAATTAAATAGTTACAAGGACAACTATTTTAAACAAGTTAGCGTTTCCGTCCTACTCGAAGTTGTTTGAAAAGGTATTTTGTATATATAGATTCCAAAGTTTATTCTACAAATATTTTAGGGCATACTTTCGGAGTATTTTGATAGAGTTTATTTTTACACCCTTATTTGCTTAAAATTATTAAATAATAAGCTTGAAATAAATTATTCAAGCAACATGATTTAACGCATTTATAGTATAATAGTAAACGGGGCTTCCATAACCTTGATACCGCTATCATTAAATGAATGGAATAAGCTTAGATAAATAATAAAAGTTAATTTTTTCCCCGTTTTTATTTTCAAGGAAATATGTTTCGATCAAACAGATTTCATTCTGGAAATAGCAAAACTATTGAGTAGGTCCCTTGGAACAATATCATTCTTATCCTCTTTTGACGAAATATAGGAAAAACTGGTTTTCACAGTTCTGTAAAAAGTATGTTAGCCTTCTTGCCACGTTTTTTATTATTATTATTTTTTTTAATCAAAATAAGTTCGGAAATTTACGTATTTTTTATTGCATTTTTTTAAATCAGATGATTCTAAAATTCGCACGGCTTCGGAAACTTTTTACAAATTTCAATTTTTAGTGTTTTCTGCTGAACAAAATAAGGCAGTGTTCCTGATAACAAATTATACTACAATAATATCTTGGGAATCGCGCTAAAGTAAAAAATTAAACAAAATAGTTTAGTATATTATCCGGAAAAAAATCTACATGGAATCATAAAGAAATAATAATTTAAGATACTGAGATATTTAATGACGCTTAAAAGTTTTGGCTACGTATTTGACAGCTTTTTATGTTCGATATCTTTATACTCTTTGTAGTGACTTATAAAACATGGACGCTATTTTAGATAATCTATGTTGAAGTCACAAGAAACAAAACAAAAAAGACAATTAATGATTTATATTCTTTTTTCGAAAAAAATAGTATGCTAAGTAAATAATCAGCTGTTTTGCATTAAATAATTTTAAACAGCGGAGTGTTTTTAATGTCTTAACAAGGCTTTATTCTTAGCTAGCAGACAATAATTCTTTTAAAAAAAACTTGACTATAATGTAAAAAGGAACTTTACTTTAAAGAAAATTAAAGTAAAAATTAAAGTACTAAAAAAATTGATTAGTATTAATGAATAAATAATAAATGTAGTAGGGTAAAGAATAAAATTTTTAAAAATGCTAAAATTTAATTAAATAGTTGGTAAATTAGTTCTGCGAAACACTTCCGGACAGGTGATTAAAAAATTACTTTTAAGATTAACACGATATATAAGATGTTGTGAAATTTGCGATGATATGAGATATGCTTAAATATGTTTACTACGTATTTTTATTAATATTCATAAAAAATATATACAAGAAACTGAGAAATATTTTATTCCAAATCTATTCATACGTATGTATATAATTGTAATTGTATCAGTTATTGAGAAAAAAAAAAAAAAAAAAATAATCACATTAAATAAGCACAATCTGGTGTATAATCATATTCTATCAAAAGCATGCTTTTATAAAACTCGACATTCGTTGAATAAAATGTTTTTTATTCAATAAAATGTTTTATTCAAATTTCTTTACTTAATTTTAAATAGATTTTTGAAGGACTAAAAAAGAAACATTGTATTTTATAGTTTTAAAAAAATAAAAATAAAAAGATTAGCAAACGATTATTAGCGAAAAAAATATGAATGAAATTTTACGCCACGCGCGCTAAATCAAGTTCTTCGTAAGTTTATCACATTTTAATATTAATCGCCCCATTTAATCATTTTTTCATTGTCGCCAAATTATTTTTTTTTTAAATAATTAATTTTAATTTTTCTCATCTTCTAATAAATAAAAACAGTTGAAACTTTAGATTTTTCAATTGAAAAGCATGTAGCTTAATATGGTATAAAAAAAATCCATACCTTATAATTCAAAATTTTTTCATCCTCTCTTTAATTAAATAATAAAAAATAATTAATAATTATTAAAAATTATTTTTTTCATGAAATTATCTTTGGGTAAATGCGTTTTATGAGTTAGTGCAATATTTTTTTGAATTGCTTCATCAGTTTTTAAAATATGACTGAAAACGCAAAAAGTGAAATTAACATTAAGGGGTCCAAACTTTGAATCGCTCTCCCGACCAAACTATGGGAACCACATTTCCCAGATTACGGGTACCCCCTATATTTTGAAGATAAGGAATCCAAATATGTAAAAAAAAAAAATATATATGTTTATTCAGAGAAAGTACGTTTTTGAGTCTGGTTTCGTAACTTAATTAATAGTTAGCACTAACTAATTAGCATATTTGAGGTCACCCCCAGGAACCATTAAGATTGACACTTAGTTCGTGAAAATCCGATCATTAGAACGAAAATTATTCAGGGTGATATCTTTTTTTTTTTTGCTGACTGTACATCAAAGTCTGTGTATTACATCTACACGGGTGACGAATCATGGATCTATGCATATGAGCCGGAAACAAAACAGCAATCAACTGTATGGGTCTTCCAAGACGAGGCAAAACCAACAAAAGTTGTTCGAGGAAGAAGCACATCGAAACAAATGATTGCCTGTTTCTTCGGCATTAACGGTCATGTGGCAACAGTGGCGTTAGAGCAACGCAGGACGGTCAATTCTGAATGGTACACGACCATTTGTTTGCCAGAAGTCATCGGAGAAATTCGAAAA
This sequence comes from Parasteatoda lunata, assembly GCA_949128135.1. Classification (NCBI taxonomy): domain Eukaryota; kingdom Metazoa; phylum Arthropoda; class Arachnida; order Araneae; family Theridiidae; genus Parasteatoda; species Parasteatoda lunata. The sequence continues at coordinate 104,815,165 of OX421974.1, read as the reverse complement.
AAGCAGAAGAACAGGCGATTCATTCTTCATCATGACAATGCGAGCTCTCAAACAAAGGCATTTCTGATGGAGCGAAAGATCGAACTGATGGGTCATCCGCCGTACAGCCCTGATTTGGCACCCAATGACTTCTTCTTATTCCCACACATCAAAAATAAATTACGTGGACAACGATTTTCGACCCCCGAAGAAGCGGTTGATGCATTCAAAACGCATGTTTTGGAGTTACCTCAATCGGACTGGAAAAAGTGCTTTGAAAATTGGTTCAAACGCATGCAAAATTGTATTGATCATCATGGAGAATATTTTGAAAAACAATAAAACCAATTTCGATCCTACATATTTGTTTTTTGATTATTAGGCCAGAAATATAAATAGCAACCCTCGTAGCAGCTTCATCAACCAAGGATAAGTTCAAGGGTGCCTTGCTGCAAGAATGGGTGTTTCTGTCACAGGGATTGCTAAAGACCCTAACCCTAGTATGGTAAATAGTATGAAATGTCCGATATGAGAGCTGTGCAGCTGTTAAAGGCGATCATACTCCCTATTAGACAGGGTCAGTCAGTTGCTGTACTGAACAAGTGACTGCTGCTCTAAACTCGAAAATCAGCTTGAATGACCATCAGTGAGTTCAAGGGTGGGTGCGGTTGCCACAGGGACCATGATAAACAGTATGAAAGCGAGTTGTGTAGCTGTTAGAGTCAACCATAAACTCTAATAAACACTTTTTCCTCTGACTGACGGGGCATGCGATCAGTTTCCTCATTTAGGGTACAGGTTGCGCTTATTTTTATTTTCCTACAGTTTTATAGCGGCTATATTTTTTCGAGATTTGGTTTTATTTGCTTTGTAATTATTGTTTATTGCACAAAAATCATTAGTCCCTTCAATTGTTTTCACTAGTGTAAAATTACATTTCTTATAATAAGCTCAAATATAAATACCTTACAATTTAAAAAAATTTCGACAATTATTAAATAAATTAGTTTTCAAAAATTATTTCTATACCTTTCCAATATTTTCAAAAGTGCAGAAAAAAGTTCAAAAAATTCCAATATTGTTACAGTGCACAAAATAAAAATGTCAACACTTCGAATTTCTATTATTTTAACTGAATTATTACTATATACTAACTATAATTAATTGAATATTTTTTTTTATGTTGAATTATTTTTTGATAAACGATTTTTATAACTGTGGACAAAAAATGTTCGAATCACTTAAACTCACGACATAAAGCACAACCTTGAATTTCAAATGAGCTCACCATATTGAAGACCATATTTTTTGGTCATTCTGCCATAACAGTTTTACTTGCGCTCATCAGTAAAAATTACTTTTCCTTCAGCCACCCAGTCCCTTTTTTGGTAAGTTAAGAAAATATTTATTTACGTTTTTTTAATTGTCAAATGTAATAATTCATGTATGTATATATAATTTTACATTGTGTTATCTATAAAAGTAGAATAATTGAATTATTTGAGTCTTTTATAATTATAAAAGTTCTATTAAAACTTACTTAGGACAATATCACTCAATTTTTAAATTTTAAAGATCATTTTTATTTCATGGATGGTGGAGGTCAAAGTCATGGGTCAAGAAGAAATAAATTTATAGCTTCTTCTAATTTTTTATTTGCTTAATATAGGTAAAATAACTATAATCTTTAAAATGATAATGATCTACTTTGCTTTAAGACTTAATGATGGAAAAGAGGATAGTGGGATCATTTTATGGCGCATTCTTACTGAAGTGCATAAGCACGTTTGATCTACTAGTTACCTTGGATTGGCCCGAAAATGGTTGTGTACAAGGTAATATTATACTGGATAATTCAAAGTTTATAATTAATAAGGCTGAATTTTCATTTTAAAATTTTTATATAGATGATTTTAGTAAAAAGACATTTATTGAAATTTTTTTTTTTAGAAATTTTTAAAAAAAAATCTTTATTAAATATTAGAAGATTTTTAGCCAGGGATTTGCTCGAATTGGTTTGCACATGGCAAAAAATATAAATTGTTTAATAAATTTATTAATAATTATAACATACAATTAACTCAATAATTTTATCTAGAACTTAATTACATTAGTTGGAAATCCATTGTTTTTTTAATCAAATTTTGGAACAGTTCACTTATTTGTTTTTTGGATAAATAAACATTACTGCAAATTCTTTTAATTCTATTCATTTGATTAAAAATGGTATTTAAATACATGTTTTTAGAAAAATTAGAATTTCATGCATTCAGTTGATTTATATTAAATTTGAAATAATTTCTTTATATCGTATAAGTGAACAATGCACATCAATTTATTTCATGGGTTCTATGTATTTGCAGCTTACGCGCAGTAAATAAAACTTATTATTTTTCCTAACTTTCTTCGTTAATCTCTTTCTTTTTTGTCTTTATTGTGTTATATATATACATCTGTGTGTTTTTATGTATAATATATGCACAGAGACCGAGACAGCCCTCCCTCACTTTTGAGATGAGGTTACTGATCCTCCTCCGATCCTTACACCTAAATAATGTTGAAACAATTATGATAACCAATTTTTTTTAACTTCCAGCTGCTGCCCATGCGGAAGTATTTCGATTTCAATTTTAACTACTATTTTCAAGTTTACTAGTATTACATTTTCAAAGTTTTTTATGCATTGAATTCAAGTAATTTAAAATCTGTACGGCAGCTATTAAATCACACAAAAATCACAGTTAAGTATGAGTTCGGGACACTTTAGCATAGTAAGCAGCAGAAGTAATAAAATTTCAGTAGAGTCCCGATTATCCGCTTTAACTAAGCTATCAAATGTATCAAGGATTGTTTTTTTATTATTCTAGTTTATTTTTAAAACTACCCCCGAAAAAAATTCTGAATTTTACCTTCCAAACATTCAGGAAAACGAGATATCGTCAATAATGAATATGGTTCTAGCGAAGACGATGACAGTGACGATGAAAATCAACAAATAAAAACGTCTCATACAGATGGACTAAAAGCTATCGAACACATAGAACAACAAGATGTGGTTACATCAGCTTTCCTGTTATCCCTAAAAAAATGGCGAAACATCGCTGCAGAAAAGCGCAAAAGTAAAACAAAAAACGATTAGGTAAGTACTTTTTTAAATAAAAACTCTTTAATTCTCCTAAAGTATGCTCTTTGTTTCTACGTAAGCTATTAAATTATAATATGAATTGTATGTGGTGTACTCGTATAAATTTTGTATTTGTTTAATATATTACATTTACACCTCTTTTTCTTTCCTTTTAATTCTCTTCGCTTTAACAGAATTTTTCGGTTATCCAAGTTAGTTGTGGTCTACATTAATTCGGATAATCGAGACTCTACTGTATTTCCATATCTGTCGTGAGGGTAAAGATCAGAACCTAATGCTCCATTACATGCTGTGCTACTTCCTCACGCACCTCTCGAGCCATAGCTGGAGAATGGTACAATATATGTATGCTCGAAAAAGGCAAGCTCCGTCGGTAATAAATGATATGACGTATGCACTGTTTATGTTTAAATATTTTTATCCATTTTAGAAAGGAATAAATCTAAATAATTACATCGTGACTAAGTTTTTATGTCTATAAAATACAAAATTATTCTAAATAAACACATTCGCTAATTCTATCGTATCGATAATATTATTTAACACAACCTAATAAAATGAACATTAACTATAATGTTTCCAATAGATAGAGTAATACTCAAGTTTATGGTGATCAAATAAGTTATCAGATAAGAGAAAAGAAATAAATCATGCATTTTGTTAACAAAATTTTCTTTGTTTCAGTGGAAAATTATCGACTTTTGTAAGAAAAAAAAAATGATGAATGCGAAACAATCATGGGGGTTTGTAAACAGTATATTTAAAATAGAAAAAAAGGATAAAAATATTTAAACATATTTACCTTAAATAAAAAAAAAGTCTTTTTTTATTTTTTCCCTAAGCAGTGAGGTCCTCTTTTCTTTATAATACTTATCTGTAAAGCGAATAACACAAACACATAACAGTAAATACAAACTTTATAATTGTGTGTGGTGAAATGTTATTTTTCACTTACATAGATACTTCACAAACATAGTGAGTAAATACAAAAAGGAAAGTAAAAATAGCAAAATCTAAGACAATGCAATTTACAAAATTCCAGACTGCAATGATTCTAGTTATTAGTCTCTCTTTGACCCCACAAAGCAGTAAAATACCAGAGATGAGAGAGCCTTCCACAGGCTTGCTAAACATCTGAAACATAAATAAATCACCTCATTATTCTTAAACAATATCATCAAATAGAGGTTTTACAGTATGTTAGGGACTTCTTTTCAACGCAGAAAAAATGGCTTCAGGGGGATGAAATGACTGTTTTTTAAAATTTAAATAATATTTAGTGAATTTAAAAAAATACCAATTTTTGTCTCAAAATTTAAAGCAATAAGTACTGTGAATTATACACAGGGTTCTTCAAAAAAGCTTAACCCAATTCAACTAATGTGTATTTCATGGAATATAAATTAGGTATAAACAGTCTAATGAATGAACAAGTTCCAAAGTTTTGTTTACCACCAGTTGGGTGGCGACAGTTGCATAATAGGGAGAAGAGGAAAAAAAAAGTCTTCTATAATTGAAAAGAAATATCTCACAAAAGTTGTATACAGGCTAGTGTCACCATCTACATTCCCCACAAGTCTAGAAAATTTACATTTTTATAATTATTTATTAAATTTTTATAACAAACTTTTAAAAATTGAGCAAATGTTTACAAGTTTTTTCTGATTAAAAACAAATTACCTCTCAGAAGTTGTGTATTGAATGGAATATTTTTTGGTGAATTTTTTCAGTAACTGAAAAATACACCATAGTTTCACAGAAGTAGCATTTATAGCTTATTTAAAATTGATATAAAATCACATTGCAGTATATACTTTCATAATAGAAGAAGTTAATTCTATTAAGTTGGTCGATATATTATACTTATGCAAACTCAAAGAACATTGTTAATTTATTACCAAAGGGATAGTAAGACCAAATCACTTAAAGAATTGGGATTACCTCATACCTCTGAACTATTTTCTAGTCATTTTGTCATTGATCTATGCTCCTAAATGCTTTATCAGTTACAAATTATCATTTCTGAAGAGAAACTATCAAATGCCATAAAAAAGGCAAGTAATACACTAAAAAAAACTAAAAAAAAATTTTAAATTTTAAATAAAATTCGCACCAATCGCATCATTTTGTGAGATGTGAAATTTTTCAAGAAAAATTTATAATTTGGGGAACATAAGGGGAGAATTTGCGCAACAATAAATTTGCAACCCAAACCATGGTATATTCTAGAAGTTGCAAGAGAGACCAGTCGAACGATTCTAAAATTTAATGCACACAGTTGCATAATTCACCAGTCAGAAAACATGAGGATAAGATTGGTGGACGAAACACGTCAAAACCCAAGAAAGTACAAGTCATATAGATCAATATCAACACAAAATCATTATATTTCCAACTTATGCTATATGATTGTGCAGAATATTATATTTTTTTTATATTTCCAATAGCCAGGGTTACAAAAGACCACTCACCACAAAGGGAGGAACAACAGAATAAATAAACACAAACGTGGCAAGAAAAGTGTATGAACCCAATTAGTCTCTTGCGCGCCAGTAACGGTCACACAAAGAGATATCCTTTAGTGCCCGGCAGGGACTAATATAGGGGATAAGTGCATTTAACTTTTCTCGGGGGGTTTTAGAAAAGCAACACGCTTTTGACAGACCGGTTTTACGCACAAAAAGTGGCGTTCGTGTCGTCCTAGGGATTATTTTCTGACATCCCCGCCGTACCTTAGCATTCAGAATAATCAGTGTTGATCATTAAAAAGCAATTTAATTTAAATTCTAAATTTTTTTCATTTCCGTAAATCAATATATAATTTTGTATATTGCTTAAAGATGTCTATTCATTACTCATAATTTATTTGCTTGTGTATTGAAGTTTTAAAACCAGAGATCATTCAGATTACGAGCAATTATATACTATAGTTTCGGTTTTGTTTAGTTTCGGTTTTCAGAACTTGGGTTAATTAAAACCGAAGGAAGGATATTTGCTTATTCAACCATAGTTATTAGTTTGAAGCGTCTGGCTCTATTATAACTGAAGTATAGATGCTTATATTAGCATTTTTTTATATTTAAAAATTTGATTTAACAGAACGAGTTTAAAACTAAAACCCTTTGAATTTTATAAGTTTATTATTACTGTTTTAAAATTTTTATAATTAAAAATGCACATTAATGACACATTTTTTTAAACAAAATATAAGCCATGCAACCGTACATTTGTTAAATTTTTCGATGATAATTAAAAATAAAAATCTTTTTCATGAAAATAATTATTCGTAGCATTTATTATGAATTCGATTGTATTATCTTTCAATTTCCGATCTTTATTAATGCCTTTGCACGAATAATTATTCAAATTATAATTAATATATATATATATCCGTATCAAAATCTCCCAATTCATATTTTAATGTCCGCGTAAGACTATCTACCTTGCTAATTAATTGCCCAAAATCAAATGCTCTTCATTTTGTTTTGATTTAACAAGGAATAAAGATAAAATAACTAATAATTTATGTAAATATTTAAACATTGCTGCCTTTATGAATGTTTTTTTTTTAAAGAAAACAATTATATTTTGCGTTACACGCAAAAGAAAACCACGAAAATATCATTCAGATTGCTTGACGCTTAAAGAGTTCCAGCGAAATGCTCAGTAATCGCAATGAATTTTTTTATATAATAAATCATTTTTTTTAGCGTCTTTGACAGACAGTCAATTATTTCGGTGAATATAGCGAGATGCTCTTCATATTTTTTGTAATTTTAAACTCATTCCAAAAATCAAAGTAACGTGCAATTTAAATATCGGCGTAAAACAATGTTTATAAAAGTTATAAAAATAACTTATTTTTACCAAGATTAAGTTGAAATTAAAATAATCAAATGTTGCGTTAAATACAAAGGAAAACCACGAAAAATTATTTTAGATAACTGAACAATAAGAACATTACAGCTAAATGTTCATTATCGCAATGAATTATTTTTTTAACCATTAATTTTTTTATCATCCTTGACAGACAATTTGTCATCTTAATGGATGTTGTGAAATATTTTTCTTATATTTTTAACTTTTAACACGACCCAGAAATCAAAGTAACTTGCAATTTAAATATTGCAGTAATATCATGTTTATAAAAGCTTTTGTAGTAACCTATATATTATTTAAAATTAAATTAAAATTAAGACAAATCAAATATTGCGTTAAATGCAATGGAAAACCACGAAAAAGTCTTTTTAGATAACTGAACAATAATAAGATTACAGCTAAATGTTCATTATCGCAATGAATTATTTTTAACCATTAATTTTTTTATCATACTTAAACAGACAATTTGCCATCATAATAGATGTCGTGAAATACTTTTCTTATATTTTTAACTTTTAATACGACCCAGAAATCAAAGTAACTTGCAATTTAAATACAGTAAAATCATGTTTATAAAAGCTTTTGTAGTAACCTATATATTATTTAAAATTAAATTTAGACAAATCAAATGTTGCGTTAAATGCAAAGGAAAACCACGAGATTTGAAAGATTTTTTGAATGAAAATAATTAGAATTTCCATTACACACAAATGAAAACAAGAAAACGTTTTGCTAGCAAACTAATTGAACGCTAACAGGCAATAATGAGACTATACAATTATTATCATTTTCCAATTTCTTGTGCTTTATATGAAATTTAATGTTTTGACTAGCTTGGAATGTTTACTAAAATGTTCTTTATTTTATTTATTTTTTGTAAGTACATAAATTGTGTTTTATTTTAATTCAAATATTTGAATTTCAGAATGATATAAAGAATTATTAGAATTTTAAGAACATATTAGTTTTTATTTTTTTAAATTTTTTTTTTGTAATTTTAAAATTTACAAATTATAAATCTTTAAAAAAACCTGAAAAAAATGTATCATAAAATTTGTGAATTTCAGGTTTTTCTGGCAAAGTGACTGAATGTTATCAATAATTATTAATCATTACAACTTATAAAAATCAAATAAAAAAAGAACAAATTATGTACAGCTGCAATAAACAAACACCGCAGTTCACTAGAGGGCGTGGATATAGAGTACAAACTAGTTACTAGACCAGTGATGTCAATGTTCACCGTGACGTCCGTTTGGTCGAGTGATTGATCTTGGTGCCGGACAAAGACGAAGGTGGTCTGCATCCATCTCCGCTTGAAGGTCACAGAGCGTACAGAAAGGGGCTTGAGCAACATGAATTCCATGGAGATGTTTGAGGAGGCAGTCGTGTCTGGTAGTCAGTCGAAACTCAGCAACTGACCTAGGCCTTGGCCACATAGGAAGATCTTTGAGATTATTCCAACGGATCTTAGCAGAATTGTTCTCTGTGTATTGGTTTAAAGTGAGATCCATCATCTTTTTCTTGATTAGGCGCTTGACATAGGTGAGAGGGACAGCTTTCTTTGATGTTTGTAGGATAGAAGCTCCCTGCTTAGCAAGATGGTCTGCTAACTCATTACCAGCTACACCGCAGTGTCCCGGGATTCACTGCAAAACAATTTCTTTAGAAAGCCCGAACAGATCCTGTAGGAGCTTTTAACACTCAAGGATGTTAAAGGAGGCAGGAGTAGTATTTGAATTCACAGCGAAAATTGCCGCTTTTGAGCCACAAAAGATTACAGCCTTAACAAAACTGTTCAGATGACAGTGCAGCTGCGACAGAGCTACACGAACAGCAGCAACTTCACCATCAAAGGCAGTTGTGCAATTTCCAGTTGAAAAATAAAAGGAGAAGAGATGGCTATAAACCCCTCCTCCTGCGTTGTCAGTGTCCTTCAAAAGGCTACCATCAGTATAGATATGTACCCAATCGGGTTCAGGATATAAGGTGCTTATTGTTTCTAGAGCAAGCATTTTTAAAATCGAGGTGTCTTGCTCTTTTTTGGAAACCGCTTGGGTGAGATCAGTGCGGATCTGGAAGCCTTTATCAATAGTCGGATCCAAAGGAAGGCATAGGGGCTCGGGATCAAAGTTAATATCAAGCAGTGCTTTTAGTTCCAGAACACCTTGCACAAAACCACGTTGGGTCTTCAGACACATTCTTCTGTCCAATATTATGATATACTTGCATTATAAATCACCAACAAAACAAACTCTAAGTTTCAATAATTCTTAACAATTCAAAGAATTTTAAATAAAAAACTGTTTATTATTAACAGTCTTCTTTTTCAGTGGCATTGCAGCCCTGAGTGGACCCCGGACTTCTCGAAAAATCTATTCCAGGCTAATTTCTAATTATTGGTTATCAGAATGTCCATATCTTTTTCGAGACAGTCAATTCATTCTAAGGTGAGGTCTGCCTCTTCGTCTAGTTCCTATAGGTTTGGCTAGAAATAGTTTTTGGCAGTTTTAATCTTAATGCATTCTAACCAAATGACCTTTGAATTAAATGCATTAAAGTGCTTGGTATTTCATAATATCAGACACTTTAAAGAATTTTATTTTATTTCATAACCGTCCTTGCACAGCCGACCAAATTTACGACTACTAATGTTCAACTCCTTAAGCCTTGCAATTTTGAACCCAATCCAGAAGACAAGGGAACTCCTGGATCGAGTATTGGGAGAAATTTTGCCTTCGTGGAGGACTTTTTGATGGAGCTAACCCGCATTTGCGTTACATGTAGAGGAGGACCACGAGAACCTACCACGGCAAGAGGACTCCATGATCCGTCTACCACTGAGGATATTTTACACCAGCACTGTGGTCAGTGCAAGCCGGATGTGGAATTTGAATCGACTGGGATTCGAACCCGGTTCGCCTCATTGGAAGGCGAACGCTTTATCCCCTGAGCCATCACGGCTCAACTTTAAAGAATTAATAAAATTCCAAATTTTTTCACCATTGCCACAGAGATACTTCTAAGGACCTTTCTCTCTAAAATTACCAACGCCTCCTCATTTCTTGAGATTAACGCTCATATCTCAGATGCATATAATAAAACAGATCCTATAAGCATTTTATATAAAAGAAATTTAATTTCCAATTTTAGAAAACTGGACTTCATATATTTCCTGAGACTGTAAAAATTGTAGAATTAAAAGATGTTACAAATGTTTTTTATAATGACACCAGATCGCATTCTATGTGTTTTGTATCTTTTTAATAAATGTTATTTCGTCATTGGTTCTCTTGAACTTAACTTTACAAAAACAACTGTTTGCATTTGTGATTAGTTTAAGTACTTCTAAGGTTATAACATTGTGTTGATAAATAAGTGATAAGTAATTAATAATAAGTGATAAGTAATTTGGTTCTTAAATAAGTAAAAACTATCCACTTTTTCAAACTTGAAGTCTCTAATTTCCATTTGAAACATTACAGTATAATTTTCAATAAATTCCAGCACTGCAATGAAAAACTAAAAATTTTGAAGGCATTAAAGTAAAATATTATTACAATTTTTACGAAAAAATACTTCTTTATTAAGTAAAAAAGGTTTAAAAAATTTTAATTTTTCAAGTTTTTTAATATTTTTTTATGAGTATTACTTGAGTATTTTTTTTTAAACAATTTAAAATTGTCTGAGTTTTTTAGGTACTTTGTGAGGCGTATTCTAGAACCTTTTTATAACATTCTTTAACTTATTCTTTGTATGCAGCATACTCAGATTACAGATTACTACTCATTCCTGAAATATTCTTGAATATACCACCATCATTAATATTTAATTGGACCATTTTCTGGATTCAGAACTCAAACGGTTTTCATGAAATTTAATGCTTGTTAATAAAACTTGCACCCATGTTTGACTACTTAGAATTTAAAAAGTTTGAAGGTACTTGGGAAAAATAGTAAAAAGATTATTATATAGGACAATTCCAGGCAAAGGTAACCAAAATGTTAAACTTTAGAAAACTTAACATATTTTATATAATTTTAAAGCCTAAAATGTATATTTTAATGTTATGCAGTTTGATTTCTATAAGCACCTAAATAATACCTCAATTCTGAATGTAGAACTCAAGTTTAATTTTTTTCAAGAACTATGTGAAATATATAAAGACATTACTTAAATACTTCATTTTAATATTATATAAAATATTTTCAGCATTTAAACTATTTTGATAATTTTAGAATCTTAATTGGGAAATTTTTTGTTACATCTATAACAAAAATTAAGCAAAGGTTAATTTTTTAACAAAATTAAGCAATATATTTTAAAATTTCTTTTGATTATATTATCAAAGTTAAATGCCATGAACAATTTTTCCTAAGCAAGCAATTTTTAAAAAAATTGGTGTTTTAGTTGTAACATTTTGTTTTCTGGATGTAACCTATCTACATTTGTTACACATGTAACAAATAAAGAAAATAATTAATACTGTAAATGACAACCGCAGAAGCAGCAACAACGATAATATAAACAAAAGAATCATAAAAACTAGAACCTGCTTCAGAAGCCTTCAAAAATAAAAATTTCCACAAAAATAAATTTATTTAAAGCTGTTGTTCTCTCCATACTTTTGTATGTGGGCTAAATATTGGAACCTCCACAAAACTGAAATAGCAAAACTGGAAACATTCCAGAATGAATGTCTAAGAAAAATTTTCTAGCCTAAAACTATTTCAAATAAAGATCTAATAAAGGCAAAATTATCATCCATTCATGAAGACATTTTGAAGAGAAGATGGACGGGATATATCCTTCATCTAAAACGGGACAGCCTTGTTAAATAGCACTTGGCGCCCGATGGAAAACGTAAAAGAGAAAGGCCGAGACTTACTTGATTACACCAGATCTGTGCAAAGCAAAATTAAATGAATGGGAGGAGGGAAGAAGACTGGCTCAGGACAGGGGTGCCAGGAAAAAGACATAAGTCTGTGCAGATATGTAGTTAGGTAATGACAATGTGGGTGTGCAGATAGGTGGGTAGGTAAATGACAATCATAATATATAAATATATTTGAGAGAGACCAAATGATTATATTTCAAAACTTTTATTCTTATTAATCTGAAATTAACCTCTATATAATTTAGAATGTATTATATTTGTAAGGTAAATATTTTAAGATGAAGTGTTTTATTAATAATTTTATTTTGAAAACAAATAACCTTTTAAGTCTTGGTAACATTACTTTGGAAATAATGGTGGTCTATTGTTCCAAGACCACTAAAATGTCACTCAAACCAACATAAAATATTTAGTAGTGATTTTCCAGACCAGCAAAAAACGTAAAGGAGATGATATGCAGTTTTAAATTTGTGATTTTCGGTTTCATGTTTCGGTAGGTGTTTTTGTCGTAAAATAGCATATTTCATCATTACTGTGATATTACACAAACTCTGCATTATAAATTTTCTTATGAATTCGCTTTAACTAAAAACTAATAGAAGCAGATAAATGTATCAGTGAAAATGTGTGAAGACTAGTTGTATCTTTTAGTTACTGGTCCTTTAGACCAGTGACTAAAATTTCCTTATTTCTACACTTGATATTGATTTCATAATCAAATCTGGCAAAAAAAGCTTCCAAATGAAAATGGAAAACAAATTTGTAGTTTTATTTTTAGTAAAATTAAAGACTAAAATTTAAATTATCTGCTTGAAAATTTTTAATTGACTACAAAATTTTGACTTCAAATAAAAATAGTGATATTTAAGGAATATATTATTCCCCTTGAAACTGTTCTAAATTTAAATTAACACTCACTAAAATATTAAAGTGTTTTAAACCTTATCATTTATCATTAAACCTTATTATTTATTTCTTAACATTGCTACATAAAAACAAAAAAACATCATTACTTTCAAAAATGAAAAAAAATCAGATATTAGATAAAATCAGGTAGACTTTAGAGAGAACTTCATTATTATGGAACAAAATAAAGTACAAAGAGCACACTGGACAAATGATTAAATTGGAATGTACACTTTATGAGGCACATATTCAAATGCAATGATTACAGATCATTCGCCATAAAATTTATTTAGAGATCTGAAAAAAAAAATCTTTCTGATCTTCATTGTATCGATATTTTTTCTGATAGTGCAAATAAAAGTTTTATACAATAATAGAAAAACTTGAATAAGAAAGAAAAAATTAGCTTAGCCTTTTACAGATTCAAATAAAATTGTTTGACTTTGCAAATAAAGTTCCTTATGGTGCTGTAAATTTTTTACTAAACAATTAAAATATGAGCATTATTTATTTCTTATTTAATCACCAGCATGATCAAACAATGGACTTCTTACATAATAAATCTTTATTTAATTATTTCTTTTATAAAAGTGTACAAAAAGTATTCGTTTTACTCAAAAATTATTCAGATTATCAATAAAATTCTTTCTTGCTTATCAAATATGTTCATACAATAATTAAAACTATTTATTCTCAATTACAAGTCATAGTCTTTAGTAATTTTTTCATTTATTCACAGTTTCCATTTTGTAAAAGCTAATCCATAAATAAAAATCATACAGTGTTTGTATGTAACACCAAGTATTATGTCTACAATATTTGGTGGAAAACAAATTATTTTGCGTATTTTAGAATTATTAAAAAGTCACAATCTTTAAAACTTGAATGCTTTTGAAAATGTTATAAACTTCTGAATATATACTAAAAAAGCTTTTAAAAAATTGGTAAAATTTATAGAAATATGTTAACTAATTGCTTGTTGTGCAATTTTAACATTTGTAGAAATTAGCTCAGACACAGTCAATTTTTATTTTTTAAAACATTTTTAAATTTATGGAAGTTAAAAAGTTTCAGTTAAGTGGGAAAGACCCAAAGAGCCTTAAAAAATATTAAAAATATTTGATAATTACTAATTAAGTTATACACATTCATAGTTTAAATATATTATTTCATTAAAAGTGGAATTGTCCTACAGCAAATGAAACAAATTTCCTGAAAAATAGAAATTATGCAGTTATATGTATCCTTGCAAAATCTATAAGCTCTAATAATTTCTTTAAACAGTCTTTTTTAAACAGAGATTTGTTGTCAAACACTTAAAATAAATAAAATAAGGCATAATGAGAAAAGAAATGCAACTAAGTTGCTGTCATAATTTTTTTCATTAAATAAGTTAAACTTATTTTTTGTCCCTAAAATATGTCTATTTTTCCTTAAAAAATTTATAAAGCAAAAGATTGTTTTATAGTTTATAACAGGGGTGGCCAAGCTCCTTGATATTCGAGCCATTTTTCAAAAATTGAAATTTTTCGCAAGCCGCAATTAGATAGGTATTTAATAGGTATGCAAAAAAGGTATTAATTTTTTTCCTACAGAAATTATATTTATTGAAAACATATAAATAAAAGTACAAAATATGTGTATTGAATTTAAATATTAAAAATTAAACATATTTATTTTACTTCTCTTGATAATTCTTTAAAATTTGGCGAATAGTTGGTGACAGCACTTCTTAGTAATTCTTTGAGATGCTGGTTAGTTAAGACTGATCAGTGTTTGGATTTCACGAATTTTATAAGTACGCTGTTCCGAATATTGAAATAATTCGACAAGCAGCCTTTTTTAATTCAGGATACTTCGATTCCGGTACAAATTTCCAAAATTCGGAACATATGGAACAATAATAATTTTTTAAAATATAATAGCACAAAAATGAAAAGGGAACTCGAGTGCATTTATCGAGAGCCACAAATAATCCTTCAAAGAGCCGCAGGTTGGCCACCCCTGGTTTATAAGCTGTAAAGGAGTGTTTAATTTAATTTAGGAATTAAAAAAAAAAAAAAAACATTATTACAAAACAGCTTCTGTTACAAGCATTATTATAAATTTCAATTACTGCGGTTCATACTTTTTTTTTACACCAATCCCCTTGTTATAAGCTAAAGCAGATTCAATGTAAATTAATATTCAAATGGTACGGTAGGATTATAAAGTACGTAATTATCTACATAGCATGACTAAATTACATTATAACAAACACTATAAAACATAATTAAAGTTTGTATCAAAGATAAAAATAAATTGAAATATTTTTTATTTACCTGTGATTCTAATTGTGACCAAGCCAAAAATGCAAATTCAAGCATTATTAATGGGAGATATATTGTCTGCAAAATATGTAAATATATTTATTACAATAAATCAGCAAATTAAAAAACTAAGGACAAAGATAGTAATACTATATATTAAATTTAGACAAAATTAAGTAAACAACCTTGAGTAGAATTAAGAAGAAAAAAACTTAACTTAAGATTAAGGAGGTTCCAAAACATTGAATAAATAGATTTTGGAGGTTAAAAAAAAAAGTAGATATTTTGGCATTTTTAACAACAGAAGATGTAGATCTCTAAAGTGAAGAGTTGAAGTTTCAAGTTTTAGAAATCATACTTGCTAAGTAGACAAGGACAATTTTTGAGAATTGTCCTATTTTACTTTATGAAGCAATTTAGGTTCATTGTATTAAAGTTATCTTAAACTGTTTTTACTCATTTACACGAGAGCATTTTAGCAGTCATATTCTTGTAAAACATTTTGTTCTAACGATCAACTAAGAACAAAATAAGAAAAACTCTATAGAGAAATATGTTTTTTTAAAATTAACCTAGAAGATAATTAAAAAAAACTCAACTTGTTTTTAATTTTTTTTCTTGCTTTATTCAAAATTTTTTAATTACTATTACTGTATTAAGTTTACTTAGATCTAAATTCAACTTCATAGTGAGTATTAAAGTTAGTCCAGTAGCTGAACACTCATTTAAACTTTGTCCTCCTTGTTGCATAAAAATTAGCAGTACCAAAAAAAAAAAAAAAAATAAAGGAAAATTTAGGGCACTTCTCTTGATTTTCTTGTAAGTTCTGGAAATTTCTTTCATATTAGCTCTGTATTTCAGAATCTTATTATGTCCTGGTTAGCGATGCAACATATAAATATTTGGTATTTAGCCTATACTGCTGAACGCAGAATATTCATTTCGGACGAATAATGGAAGAAGAGTCTGCCTTAGACAAAATTTAGTTCGTTTACATGTCTTTCTTCCTCCCCCCTTCCTGGGAAGGGTTTATTCGGTTAACAAAACAATAATGAGGATAAAAAAATTTGTGAAGGGTCCGATTACAAGATAAATTATTTTGTGAAGGGAGCGGTTTTATGAAAAGATATTTTGTGAAGGGTCCGTTAACGGACCTAAATTTCTTCTAAACAGACCCCTGTGAACAAGACATGATTAATAAAATTTGAGCATCTAAGTAGCAATATGTAATTTTTATATCTTGTATACATCGACTGCAATATGCGCATCATGAAAACAATAAAAAATAAAAATAATTGAAAAGTCACAATTCAATTGAACAAAATTAACCATAAAACCAATTTAAGACATAATATCTGGAAAGTAAATGAGCAAATCAATTTTACATTGACCTATAATATTATCTTTTATTTGCTTCTCCCAACAAAAGCAATATAATATGGTTATGGGCACCATTTTATTTAAAGATAAATGAGTAATCAATTTCAAATACTCATAATCGTAATTTACAGGTTGAAGATTTGAAAGAAAAATCCAACGAAGTATACCCAGAGCCATATTTGCTTCAGGGGATAGAGTGCTCGCCTCTCAATGAGGTGACTCGGGTTCGATCCCAGCGATAGCCGGTTGATTCGTCGACGAGTCATGGTTTAGAGTTCCCTTGCCGTCAGGCTAACTGTGGAAGGTTTTGTGGTTTTCCTCTCAATGTAACGCAAATGCGAGTTAGTTCCATCAAAAAGTCCTCCACAAAGACAAATTTTGCCCAAAACTTGATCTAGGAGTTCCCCTGTCTTCTGGATTGGGTTCAAAATTACACGACTACGGAGTTGAGCATTAGTAGCTGCTAACCCTAAATGGAGTCGGCTGTTCAATGACGGTTTTATATATATATATATATATATATATATATATATATATATATAAAGTATATCCAAACCGTAGTGGCTCAGGGGATGGAGCGTTCGCCTCCCAATGAGGTGAGCTGGGTTCGAATCCCAGAGATAGCTGGTCGATAAGAATTCAGCACCCGGCTCGTACCAACCACAGTGCAGGCGTAAAAATATCCTCAGTAGTAGACGGATTATGGGTGAGAGTCCCCTAGCCTTTAGGCTAATCGTGGGAGGTTTTCCTCGCCATGTAACACAAATGTGAGTTAGTTCCATCAAAAAGTCCTCCAAAAAAGCAAATTTTACCCAATACTTGATCCAGGAGTACTCTTGTCTTTTGGTTTGGGATCAAAATTATAAGGTTACAGAGTTGAGCATTAGTAGTCGTAAACTCAAAATTTAAGATGGTGTTTAACGATGGTTATAAAATAAAGTATACCCCAAGCTATGTTAGCTTAAGGAAAAAAACACTCACCTCATAATGAGGTGTCCCAGAATGTGCAGGGATGGCTGAAACGAATTCCACACCCGGCTTGCATTGCCCACTGTGCTAACATAATTTCAAATATAAAAAATTTTCAACAGATAATATGCCACCACTTATTTTTCTTAAATAAAAAGAAATAAATACTGAGAATTACAAGTAAAAAATTAGGTTACATGGATTTTGGAGTTATAATAGTATCATTATCATTGTGCGTTACAAGGTGAGATAAATTGTGATAGTGTTTTTATTAATGGAAATTCCATATTCTGATTTATGAATAAAATTTCTAAATACTTTTTCTTTAAATATTTTTTAAGTAAAAAAAAAGTTAATTAAAAAAAAAAAAAAACCCAGGGTTTTATGGTTTATTCTGAACCTGAGTGTTATTCTTGGCTTTTACAAAACTTTAAGCTAGTGGCTTTCCTGCATAAAAAAAAAACACACAGTTTTCTACATGTTATTCAATGGAGAAGTGGTATGGAACAGAGAAATTTTATTATAATATTGCAAGCTTGGAGGATTAAACACATTAAAAGGATAAACAAAAAGGATATAATTACCTCACAGCAAGGTAATACACGTGTTATAAGTAAATAAATTCTCAATATGAAAGCCCCCAGACATATTATCCAAGGACGAAGAAGGTTGAGACTCAAAGTAGAAAACTGGAAAGTCTCCATCATCATTTGGGTGCAGGTACTATTACGCCGAGCATCACCTCTCGTCCTTCTGAAGGAACGAGACTCAGCATCGGATACTTTCTTTGGGAATGTGTAATTCTCAGAACTCCCAGCTCGAGAAAAATTTCCATTGACCGTAGAAAAGTCATCAACAAAAAACTGTTCATTGAATGTCTCAAAACTTTCATGATTCAAATTGGAGAGTTGTTCACTTGAAAAATCATCATCAGCATTATTTAGAGAGTCATTACTATCATGTTCAGAACTATGATACTGATCTATTTTAAAATTCTGATTTGCCTTTGTTTGCTTTTCATTGTACTCTTTAAGAACATGTTCATCTAGAAGATATCAGAAATAAAATTAATTTTAAATTAAAATATTACGAAATAAATAATATTATGAATTTATTTAATATAATACAGCTGCTACGGATTTAAGTATGAGCTGTTGCAAGAAAACTTTACAAATAATATAAGGCATTCCTGCAACAGCGTATTGTGGGCTAGGAGTTACGGAGGTTAAGGCTCTACAATTTCATTTTAAACAACATAATGATAGCAGTGTGGTAAGCATTAAGCACAAACTGTCTTTATCTCCAAACAAGGAACCTATTGATTTGAAGTTAGGATAGCTTTTAGCTGCTACAGGAGATCGAACTCCAGGTCATTGTACTATATGACAGTTCAGAGCCCTTAGCACTGAACTATTGTGACTTATATCAACAAATGAGAAAGAAAAATATTTTCTCCAGAAGATATAAATGAAAGTAAAAAAATTTTTACGCACTAACATACTTGAAATTAGAGTTCGCTTTATATCTAGATTTTTGTTTTTTTTAATTGTTTTTATAAAAATATTGGCTGAATATTAATTTTTTCTACTGAGTAAATAAAATTATGTATATTCAATGCATTGGTAATAATTAACATTACTCTATCATGCCAGAATACATTTTTGACACTAGACTATTTTCTTCAGTTTAAACTGTCATGCCAAAACCTCCTTTTTGACAATTGTCAAAAATCCAAAATAAATATTGGTGTAGAAATTACATTCTATTATAAACATAACATAATTATAAATAAAAGTAAGAAAAGTTGAAATTTATCTAATCTGCTAATTTCATTGATTTACATGCTGCCACAAATGATGGCTATAGCTGTCCGATTTTTGGCATAGTGCAGACAAATGCACATTTTAATAAATAAAAAAAAGTAACATTTAATCCTTCAGATTTAGAGCAGCTTTCGAACCTCTTGATGTACTCAAATGTTTTATTATTTTCATCGTAGGTTTCAAATGTAATTTCAGTTTGGAGAATTGTTTTAACTTTCAATTTTGTAGGTGATGCAGTTGACTATTTGGAAATTTTCTGGAGAAAAGAATTTATGTAGCAACCAGGTCAGCAAATTCTGAAAATTTATCCCTTATTTGTGTATTTTATACACTAGTGTAGAATTATTTGTAGGAATTTTTGTAAGCATTTTTATAGAACCAGGTGGCACTCTCTTTAAAATGCAGAGTAAGCTTAATTATGTAACAGTCAGTTGATTATAGCTGAATAAAATATTGTTATTGGTGTTGGTTAATTTTCTAAAATTACCTTCATCTCATAAATTTTCAGTTTAATACATTGATAAAAGAGATCCAATATTTCGAACAACAAATGGGAAGAGAAAAAAATATTGATAAGAATGTTTCAGTCGCCAAGAGTTTTTATGGAAAAACTGTAACAAAACGTGATAATTTTTACATAAAGCACGTCTACAACTAATGCTTTATTCCATATGGTAGTTATAAGCAAATGAAAAAAAAAATGTGTTTCTAAACACGATCCTCAATTTAAAAGGGTGCGGCAACATGTTAATGAATTTGAATTATTGATTGTTTTGCATAATTAAATTATAACTATTAAAACGTCGACAGACTAAAGTTTGTTCAATACGTAAACAAATGTAATAATCTATTATTAGGTTTAATACAAAATAAAAGTTTACATTAAAAAAAGTATGTATTAAGAAATTGATCCTAATAATTGTACTAAATATTGATAATAACTTAATTGAAAACACTTGATAGGGTTGATAGAGGTTTGGAATTGGTTGATAGAGAAACATTAATAATTGATTTAAACATTTATATTTTTGGTAAATTATAATTAGTTTACATATCAGGGAATATTTTATAATCATTATTTAAACTAAAGGTTCATGTAAAGTGCACAAAATGAAAAACAGACCAAACCGAATAAATTTTGATCTAATAATAGGATCTTTACGTTCTAGGACTGAATCTTATAGGTTCGATTGAGTGACCTCGAATATATTAATTAATAAGTTCAGAGGATATTTTAAGTTATTAAACACAAAAAGAAATTAGACACAAAAAAGGACTTTTTCTGAATTATAGATTCGGATTTCTAACCCCTGAAAATATAAGGGGGTAGCCTTAATTTGAGAAATATGGTCGCAATAATTTGATTAGGAGAGAGGTCCAAAGTTTGAACCTCTCAATGTTAATTTTACTTTTTGCGTATTTCGTCAGATCACGAGAACTTTTTAAGTTATAAATTTCTGAACACAATTGTAAAAATTGTCTTTCCAAAGAGAATTCCAAGCAAAAAATAGCTTTCAGTAAAATTGATCAAATAGTTCCTGAGAAATCAAATTTTGAAAAAGTTGTATTTTAAAAGAGGATATTAGATTTCTCATGATATGTATGAGGATATTAGATTTTTCAGGAGATATTAGATGCAAATTTGAGATAATAGCTATTAGCTCAATTTTTGTATTTTACGAAGTAAAATTACATTTCTTTAAAATGATGTAAAAAAAAATTATACCTTTCAATTCAAAATTATTTCAACTAATAACTATTATATGTACAACTATTATATAACAAAGAATAATGAATATTTACTGAAAGCTATTTTTTTTTTTTTTTTTGCATGGAATTATTTTAGATAAATGAGAGTTTCATAATTGTCTTCAAAATTTTTTTAACTTTACTTAAAAAGTTCTCGAGATATGGAAAAATTACAATTAATATTAAAGGGGTCCAAACTTTGGACCACTTTCCATCGGGACCATACTTCCCAGATTGCGGCTACCGAGGGTCAGGAATCTGAAACTGCTGAGAAAAGATATGTTTATTCAGAGAAAGTACGTTTTTGTGTTTGATTAGAAAATTTAAAAAGTCTTCTGCACTAATTAATTACTATATTTGGGGTCAGCCCTTCAAACTATAAGGATTGAGTTCTAGTACGTGAAATCCAATTATTAGATGAAGTTATTCATGTTGAAAATATGATTGATAATAGTGTCAAATCATCCGAATCTATGCTCGTCGTTTACCTCTAGTTAAGTCACGGGGTGACGTCGTTAAAGTTCGATAATCGGGAGTAGTAAGAAATCACGCTCGTGAAACCATGCTTTCTTCACGGGTCAAGCCAGTTACTCAGCTCAACTCTTTACTTACTTGTAAGAAAACTTATGCTAGATGCTCAGTAGCTTGTAATTGGTCGATGATACCGAATTTTGATGAAAAGGCCAAAACTTAATCAGGTCACTCTCACCACTATTCTCGTTTCAGACTTCGAGGAGTAAGGTTGTCTTATAACCGAGCTCTGCGCTACAATGTTCTCACACCGATTTGACCGCCGGGGGAAAGTTTTACGATCTCACCGTGAACACACCACCGATCATCCCGATCTCGAGGATAAGATGTATATGAAGACCATGAAAATGATTCAACTTAGTTTACTCAATAATACAACAGCAGAGACTTCCGATCCTGATCTAACAGAGTCTACTCCTGACACAGCAGTTGATCCAGTCAACATGGAGACGGATCATGGTCCAGACCCTATCCCAAAGCACAACGATGAGACTTCAGTCCCTGAAATTAAATAACAGGAAGAGGAAGAATCTGACTTAAAAGAGCTTCTGGTAAAGAGACGTAAAAAGAAAAAGGAATCTCTCCAATGACTTAGAAAAGACGGATAAAGTCTCCACTACTACAACTATACAGCGAGAAGTCACACCTACAGCCCCGGCTACAGATGAGACTTCCCCTACAATACCTGAACGAAAGTAACTCTACAGTACAGCAGCAGAAAACTCAAAATTATCATCAGAGGACATAAAACCGATGGTGAGATTCCAGATATTGAGAAAGAACTAGCAGATATTGGACTAGGGCCAATCAAAATCGACCATATGAGAAAGAGGCGTGGCCAAGAGTAAAAGCTCCTCACTCTCTTCTTAGTCATTCTCACAGATAACACCAAAAATTATGAGATCTACAACATCGAACAACTACTTTCAACACCAGTTCAGATAAAGAGATTTCGTGGCGTCAGCCACGAGATTCAGTGTTACAGATGCCGTAACGCAAGAGCCAGCTTGCATGAAATGCACCTACGCACATTTTTCGTACTTGTGTACAAAACCGACTAGCGGGCCGGCTAAATGCATCAACTGTCATGGTGAGCAACTGGCCTGCTTTTCAGGCTGCAGTGTAAGACCCAAGAGAAAGCAGATAGGAAATCCAGCACAGCCAAAGAAAACCTCTGATTCAGTTACCAGATGCTAATCTTCAAAGACATAAAGCAGCTACTGAAGGATGAAGAATTAGTCAACTTGCTTCGATCTCTACTTGCTGGAAAGCTATATATGCGGAGATCACCCTCCAAGCCGCTACTCCCATCAAGACGTCCACAGCCCTCCTGTGAAATTTTTTACTACTTTTGAATGCCATTTAGTCACATTGCTCTTGGACACACTTCAGATGAAGAAGTTTGGTGTCCGCTTCCGCGGACAGGAACATAGATCAAGTCAAGTCAAGATCTCTCTCTCCCTCTCTTTGTAAAAGCTACTATGTAAGATCCTTCCTGAGGAAGAGTCCGTGCTCCAGCACGAGACTCTGTTATGATTACGTTATCTTTTAATCAATTATATTTTATTCATATGTTACAGTTGTCAAATAAATTTACACTTCCGAAGGAGCTGTATTTTCATGAGTTCTCCCATTGCGATAAATTCACTCTGCTACTTATTTAATGATGCTGACGGGTAAAAGAGGACCATACCTGTACGTCAATTCAGAGTGGTTCGTTTATTTTTTGCGAATTGTACATATAAGCATTATTAACACATGCTGAGAATCAAAAAGTATTTCACAAGTTAAGATTAGACAATTATTGGCGACCACTTTAGTTTTACTTAAGCTAAACAATTTGCCTAAATTGTGGCATAAAAGAATAATAAAATCAATATTTAGATTAATAACAATTAAAAACTCATAGTTACTACTAGAAATATAATTATTACACATCAAATAATAATATTAAAGTATAAATAGTACCATTTTTTACGAAAAACAGTTAATAATTTTGATAATTTTTGTTATATTTTTTATACACGTTATTTAATATGAATCATAATTATCGAAGTAAGTAATTACAATGCAAACATAAAATCATAATTTAAATGTAGCTTGTAGCATATGTAATTGGACTTGTAATAAAATATCTCTAATGACCATTGGTGTGTTTAGGGTAAGGGAAGTGGGGCATTTGCCATCTTCGAAAAAATATAGTTAAATAAAAAATTTTTTCCTTCTTTTTATTGTTCATTTTCTTAATTATTATTTATAGGCGATCGCAATGCTCGAATACACCATCAGGGGAGAAGACAGGTTCCATGCCTTTGGCCCTTCTCTTTCCCCTCTCTTCCTCTTTTCAGTGGTATGGATGGTGTTTTCAATAGAAATGTAAACAATAACAATCTCGAGCTCTACACGTGCTCTAGTTCCGGTTAGAAAGTTTGCAACTGCGTACTACAGCTTATTCTTCGAGGCGATATTTTCAAACGGATAATTTTGTTTTCAATAGTAGAAGTAAATTAGATAATTTCTGAGCTCAAATCTGCCGTATTTCATTAGATATTGATGTTATTAAGTAATTCTGGTGAGTTTGAAGAGAAAATTTGTTTTAGTTATTTATAGATATATTGTTAAAAAAGATGATATGGTTGCTAGATTTTGAATAACTCGCTTTTTTGGCAGTCCTGATTTGGCTTATTTCCATTTGTTTATTACTGTTTGCTCTTGTTGCCAGCTGTGCACCAACTTACGTCAGTGTTAGCACCTTTAACATTGTAAACACAAGTATTGTTAGCATTGTAAACACAAGTAATAAGTAATCAATTACCAGGTTTGCAAGAATTTCAAAACACAATGATCACGTTGTGAGCCAAATGGCTTTAAAATACACCGGAAACAGTAACCCGGAAGTATAGGTGGTATAGAGCTTGCAGCTTTCCTTGGTGTAGAAAAAACCATCCATAGATATGATTATGATATTCTTACTTTTCTTCATATTTTTCATTTTTAATTAATAAAAATATTTTTTAAAATTTCCATGATGCTTTCTTTTAGAACTATGTTTAAGTAGTTTTCAGTTCCATATAGTTTCCCAACTGAAAAGATTTTAATCTATATGAAGCTAACGTATATCCTTCTTCTATGACTTTCCATTTCCACACGCTAATGGTGAAAGCATGCGAAGTGTTGCCATAGGTCTACGCTACCAGTAGCCCATTTCGATCGCCATTTATTATTACTACCACGGAAATTAAATAATTTGCTGCTGTACAGTGTCGGTCATCGTACAAATTAATTTCAATATTTCTTAAAAACGAAAAAAAAAAAAAAATCTTCAAAAGTTTTCCGCCAGGAAAATCTCTAACTTCTCTTTCAATACCCTAAGTCCAAATATTTCCATCCTAATTTGGGCTTCACACTCTGCGCATCTTCATCTTCTATTACAAGAGGGACACTTTTATTAAAAGTAACTGTTTAACTGGGAGGGGGCTAATGGACGGACGGAAAACCCTCTCACTGGCCAAAAAATATAGTATCTTTGATAAAACACAAAATTTGCAGAAGACGTGGGATTTCCCTGTCCAGTTTCCAGCTATCACGACTTATCATTAGATATGCTTATTTACCTTCAATAAAATCAAGTGGAGGGATGAAACAGCAGCATAATCCTTTTAGAGCAGAAAAAATGTGTTTTGGAGCAAATAAATTTGGTTTTCAGTGAAGATTTGAACAAACAGTCTATATATTTGGAGCAGCAAAGTGCTAGTAAAATTAGATTTTAGAGCATGTTTGAGCACATAAATTAATATTATACATATCTTATTTAACAGAGCTTGAAATAAAAATACATTATTAAATTTAAAAAAAAAGATCTAATCAAAGAATGAAACTGATTTACAGAAATTCAGAAAAAGACAAAATAAGAAAAGAACATTTAAAATAATAAGCTAAAATGGAAAAGCTCTTAAAGCAGCTACAACCAAATTTGTCTTATTTTAATAATTTCGAAAGTTAGAAACACAAATCAAGCAGAAAACGAAGAATATTTAAGGTATGTAAGAGTATGTTAGCAAAACAGCACTTCATCAGGGGACACACTGTCTGCTAACATACAGGAGCCACTGATGACAGAAAGGCTCCTGTATGTTGGCAGACAGTGCGCCCCCTGATGAAGTGCTGTTTTGCTAACATACATATCTTAAATATTCTTCGTTTTCTGCTTGATTTGTGTTTCTAAATTTGAAAAAAAAAAAAAAAAAAAAGATGTAATAGAAACACAACAAAGAATTACTTAAATAAATATATAACTGAAAAAATTTCATTTTACCTAATGAGTTTTCCGTGTAAATAAGATCTTTTTGGAATTTATTTTCCCAGACTTATTGTCATATTTTTAATTACATACCCCACACAATGGTAATTAAGACTCTCAAACTTGGTATTTGAGGAACGACTGTTTGATAAAGCACTTTTTGACGAGCCTGATTCCATAGAAATTTTATATATTACGATTTCTTTGGGTGGTCACTTCTACTTGTTTGTTGTAATTTCGATGCTTTAATAACGATGTTTGTAATAATTCGTGTATGTCGAATCTTAAGATACTATTCTTTTGGAATTGCTTTATTTGCGTAATAGTAAATCCTCGGAGTTAATTGATTTTTTGTCGACTCTTTCTCCACAGCAAATTTCAATGGCAAATCACCGTTCAAACTCCAATATTTTTAATACAATGTTATATATTATGAGAATAGTGATTCCGTTATACTTCGGAAACGATAGGTTTTATGTCACGGGATTTTCATATTTCTGGGTCCCTATTTAAAATATAAATTCTCTTCCTTTTTATTTATCGATCAATATGCACATTCACGATTCTTCTATTGGTAGAAAAAACTAAAGTTTCAAAATAAGAAGAGTTTCGGACAATTAAGTCTTTTAATTAGGACTGATCGGTGTGATTTGATACTCAGAATTATTATATTTTTCTCCTTCAGCTATTAATAATGAAGACAAATTTTTTGTTCATGTATATTTTAAGTTTGGTTATAATCCTGCTTACGTACATCTGCAGGTTTTTATTTTTCTCGTGTTGGAGAATTACGCATTTCAAGGGACGTCATAACTTAATTTTTTGCGTTTCTTTTACAATTTTTGGTTTATCTGACATGTTCGCGGAATCACTGGACAAAAGAATTTCAATAGCTGAATAACTTCTTGACATGCTCTATTCGATATGGGAAAAAACTCGCTTAACTAGAGACACGTTAATCGACATTTAGGTAAAAATCGAACATCGCTTGCGGTTTTGAAACAACTGAACGTATTTTGGTGCACAAATTTGGCGCCAAATTCACGCTGTTTGCTCAATTAATATTTGAGTTTTGGAGCAGGCTGTAGCAGAAATTTTGTTTAGGAGCAATTTGAGAAGCTGTTCCATCCCTACAATTGTAAAAATCACTTTAAAAAAAGGTTTTCGAAATTTGTGGTTGAATAGATTTCACCACAAATGTAAATTAGCGAGAATAAACAAAAAAAACACATCCTTCCACAACAGAGGGAGATTTTTGACACCCTTGATGAGAAATCCTAAGAGCTGTCATAAATACTAAATAAAGAAAGTGCTTCTGCTTTGCTTGACAACTAATTTAAACCAATCAAACGATTTAAGGCTGAATATACCCTCTCTGTTCTGAAAAATAAAAACAGATAAAAGAAGTACGTTTAAAGAACTATGTCGTTTCTGTCTTTGCATTTTGAAAATAAAAAATTGGATTTTTAATTTCCATTTTATCGTGAAAAACACTAATTACTGTGAGTAATCATTTTCTAAATATTTAAATAAACGCATTGAATTAAGTCATATCTAATTTGTTTACATCCTTAAGGTAGGCTAAAAATTGATATAACTAACTATGGTAGGGCACCCATGGAAGGATCAAAATGAGGCATCCGCATCCCACCTCTCTTAAAATCCAATAAATTAAAAATTTCAATTTTATAATATTTAAATTTAATTTATTTTTAATAGGTAAAATTTTTTTTCTTTGTGATAACGATTTTTAAATTTAATGCTATAAACAATTTATGAAGTTTGTGTTTCACAAAATATTAACAACAATAGAGCACTTTCTTTTTCTTTTGTTCATACTGCATGTAGCTTAAATTATAATAACTTTTATTACTTTGAAGTTGAAACAATATCAAAAATCAAAACTTCATACTGAAAACCTATGGTTTAGTAGTACTGAACAAATTATTAAAATTGCATTTGAAAATTTTTGATAATAAAAGTAAAAAAGTATTTTGATGAATTATTTTCTATTTGCAACCTTCCCCAGGAAAAATTTCTCTGGGTATCCTTAGTTACTAGTACATCATGCATATAGGAATTTTTATCATTAATTTGGCTCAAAGATTGTATTCCATTAAGCAATTATCTTCTTGAGAAATCATTTTCAAATATGGACATTGATATATCAAAAAAGTGTAATGAAAACAACTACTACAGTTAAAAATTTTACGTAGTAGTTTAGTGTTTATTACATGGCATTGGTTCTGTTAATAGTGCTAAGAACATATTTTAATTCTATTCTTAAAAATGATTAAATAATTTTTTTTAGAAATCTTAGGAAATTTATTAATACATTATCAAACATTTATATAGGTTCCCCTAACATAAAATAACAAAAATACACTGTATCTTATAGTTAAAAAAAAATCATCTCATCATATGTCAATTATCAAAAATCATCTCATAGTAATACTTTAAGATTATACATTCAAAATTTGATTTCTTGAGAAGTATTGGGCTAAATATATTCGAATTTTGAAATTTAAAATTAGATACACTTTAAAATAATGTAAAAAATTTTATACTTGTTCAAAATTTTTTCAACTACAATTTCATAAAATAATAAAAAATAAATTTTTTTTTTTTACATAGGATAATTAAATATTTTTGGATATATAAATCTTTGGGTAATTAAATTTTATTATTTTGTGCAAAACTTTTCTGAAATTTGGAGAAAGTGAGAGAGTATCATTAACTCAGAGCTAAGCATTCGCCACCTCGCCAAATGCGATAAATTCGTAAATTCAGCGAGAAAAACTTTGTTTCTGAGAATGATTTTTTATACTGAAAAGAAAAAGGAATTTTCATGAAAAAATCCTGTATTTTTTTCCGATTACAGTAATTTCGATTACAGTAGATGCGTCGCCTCACTACTCAGAATTATATTAAGTCCAGATAATGTAAGAAGCATCAACAACCAGAGAAATTAAGGAAGCGCGAGACTAACTACCGATTAATACGTTCATTACTGGATCGCGTGATGAAATTCTTTCCTATTCGCGATCGCAACACTCGATACGCCATCTAGCGGGAGACTGTAAATATCGGGCATTAGTTCCCACATAACCATTGGCAATGACGGACGCCATTTTCTTAGCAGCAAATAGGAAGCAAAATTTCGCTAAAGAAAAGGTAAAACTTCTTGAAAAAACTAATCAGAACATGCCAAACATTGAAGCAGAACAGGCTAAGCATTTGAATAACAACTTCTCAATAATTTTTACCTTTCTATTACCAACAACATAAAATGTTTTCATGATCACTTGCTGTTACAGATGTGTGTATTGCGGTAAAATAATTTTTCTGTCTTCAACTCATTACAAGTTAAAATGAAGTCAACATTGCTTTCGTCATTCCAATGAATAAATGTCTTCCAATGAATTCCATACAGAACTGTAATAGTTATAGAATATTCTTCTTCTCCATAGAATTGTATATATTTCTGTATCTACATAATTCAGAAAACAGCAATAAAGAATAATCCGAATTACTTGAAAAAGTATCTTTTGTGCTGATTATAAATAAAAATTTTATCGTTTTCTTGGTAAGTGTTTTTTAGTTTTGAAAGAATTTCAACTAGAATTCAGCTATTCTGTTTTTAAGCTACATATTAAAATTCATATCGAGATCTTACAATTATAAAATTTTGTTGTGTGGTATGTTACCTAAAAGTAATGAGCGGATAAACTATTTATATATTATTTGAGAATAAAGTTTTCAAACAAAGAACATATCATTTTGGAATTCTCCGGACTTATAAATCAGGTAAGTGTTATGATTTTTATAATAAAAAATTTGCTTGTAAATAATTTTTTTCTTACTTGATGATCGTTCTCTACAAAATGTTTTTTTTACGTCTGATTAAATACTATAAGAATTTAAAAAAAAAAAAAAATACGAAAGTTTTTATTGAAAAATGAGGAATTTTTAAAATCATTTTTATCCTAAGAATTCTTTATTTTACGCTTTTTAGCTTATAATTTTTTGATAAAATTGTTGTCAAAATACTTTTTTTGAAAAATTAAATGGTATTAAATTATGTGTTTATGTATACTTCTTGCATATTCTAATATTTGAAGTAATATGATTCAGAAAAGTATGGAAGAAAAATTCGGTACTTACGTATTAACCACAGTTACAGATTTGGCAGATTTTTAGTGCCGTCAATCTACACTTAAAATTTTTGGAAAAAATCTTAAAATGAAACACTTTGTTTAAAATCAAAGTAGTCAATCGGATTTCGGTGGAAAATGGGCCGATATAGAGTTTAGCATAGATTCAAAACAAACTTTTCTCTCACCTGATTCTGTAGCCATAATGAACTCTAATAAATAAGATTCAAAATGAAATAACATTTCCAAAACGGACTTTTACTAAGATAAAGTTTCATGTTATGGACATTGGTACATTTTCGTTATATTTCACTCTATAAAATATCTCGCTCTTAAAAAAATAAAATTGCATCTTGTTTTGTTTTTGGCAAGTCCCAAAGACGCATTTTCGTAACACTAAAAAATGGCGACAAAAAAAGAATGGTTCTTTTTTTTTTTTTTTTTTTTTTGTTTCGTAAGCATTCTTTATTTTACGTTAAAATTTAAATGGGCCTTTCATGTTATACCATTAAATTTAGTAAAACTATTTGTCAGGCATTAGGTTTGAACTCTTATAAGAATATACCTATTTTTTTCTCTTTATTTACAAATATTTTTCAGATGTGTTCTGGATGTTCCTTCTCTAAAAAAAAGAGATTCCATTTTTTTTTTTCGTTTGCATAAGAAAGAAAACAAAAATTTTTCTTTTTTAAATTTAATCAGCCACAATAAAGATGGAACGTTACAATGCTACATGCTACATTAAAGACGTCTCCAGTGTAACTGAATGATTGTTCATATGGAAATCGCAGGGATTCGGCACATACAACAACGCCCCCTATAGTTCGTTGCGATCGCGAATAGTTGTTGTCAATAAAACATTAAATGGTGGCAAGATGCATAATCATCCAACTATTTTCGTAGAAAATATATTTTAGCGTGACAATAACGTGACAAAAACATGTTATTTAACATTTTAACGCTAACCTATTCCGATTTCTTTCCCATTCATTGCTCACTTATTCTTCTCCAACTACGAATTGACTCTTGATTTGCATTTTATAAACTAATTAAATTTATGGTAAATTTGTATTTCGATTTAATTTTTTTAAGGGGAAAAATCAATCATACGAAAATGTTAAGTTCGCCTTTGGCTAAAGATTTTGAAAATTGGCTAATACTTCTGATGTTTGGCTAATTTACTGGCTAATAATTTGAAGTCGTCTAGATTAAGGAGTCCAAATTTTCGATAGCTCTCCTGCCTAAACTATAGGGATCATCTTTTCCAGATTACTATTAATCTACATTTTGAGTTTTTAGAAATCGAAATACAACAGAAAAATAAACCTATTCAATGAAAGAAGGTTTTGTCGGTTTCTCTACATTTCATAATATAACAAAGCTTAAATTCTTTAATCAAAATCATTAATTTAATTACTAAAATTAATTAATTAGTATAATAAGTTTTCTAACAATAAAAAATCCCATAGCTAACAGTAAGTGGATTATTTATTTAGGCTAAGAAGTTACTAAAATGAGGAAATTAAAATAAATCAAGTTAAGAATAATACACATTGATTGAATCAAAGAATAATTTTTAAATTTAAAACCATGCGTTGTGAATAAAAGGTAAATTTCAAAACGCACAAATTAAAACAAACTCAGGAAAACTCAAGTGACAAGTGTTTAAAATTGATCAAATATTTTATTTTAAACTAGCTGAATACTTGTTCTTCATACAGGGAAAATAAAAAATAAGTAAATAACAATTAATCAGTATTAAGAAACACTACGAAATCATCTGACACAATTAAAGAGTTCAATTTACGAACCTGATAAGGAAAATTTTAAGAGGAATTACTGAATAAGGGAAACTAACAAAATGTGGTTGCATCAATTCGGGTATGTTTAATGTAACAGAACTGTTTTTGCTGTCACTTAAATCTTAACATTACTAACGACATTAGTTTTTAGTATGCTTGCATGACTTTTATTTCAAATTAGGCAGTGGTAAATAAAATAAAGAAAATAATTATCAGTCCCGCCTTCAAATAACCTAGTAATAAAATAGTTCAGAGGCAAAATTTTTTTGTTCTGCAAATGTCACTTGCTTAATTCTTCGACTAAGTTTTTCAATTGATATAACTAAAACAAATTTTTTTTTTTTTATTCAATATTATTTGTTACCCTTTTTAGTGGCTTTACGTTATTGAGGTAAGCAAAACCCATCTTTTGTAGTTCATCCCATTAGAAAAAAGATAAAATGCATTTAGCATCACTAGGCATGATGCTATTGCAGTATCAAGTAATTTTCTCTGGTGCATATCCCTTTCGAGGGGTCTTAAAACACTTATTTGTTTTTAAAGTATCAGTTTTAGAACTGCTTAGTATTGGTGCAATTTTAATCACCAAATCACATCAATATGATATTTTATACCCATATTAGTATACTTGGTACTTATTACCTAACCCTTCAACATTTAAGTTTTTTGAAAAATACATTTGTCAGTGACAGCAATCGAAAGCAGAAATTTTTAAAAAAATATATAATTCTTATTAGAACTTGATAAGCTTTTAGAGCATGGCCTTTTCTCTAGCTGACCTTTAATTTACTGTTAACATATTTATAAGTAAAGGAGAAACAAAGTTCTTTAAATTCTAATTCATTAAAATATTAATATGTCATCTTTGCGAGCACAGAAAAAAATATTTTCTAAAACAATGGAAAACCCGTGGTAGAATTCATTCTTATCAAAACTACTTCAGTTAAAATAATATCAGTAGTACCTATTACCGTCAGTAGTGCACAATAAATAAGCGTCACCTGTAAATGACGTTTTTTTTACGGTTTTCTAAAACGAATTTCCTTTTAACCTCCTTTTCTTTAACTTCACTTTTTAGCATATAGTAGCTTATTTCAGTTTATTTCAATTAATTCTTATTATCTATATTAATAAAACATTAGTGTCAATAATTATAATAATATCAAATTTTTTACGGCTCCCAAAATTAATAAGTATATTTTCTCCATTACTTTTGCTTTTTAGTACATAAGTTTTTTTTATATCAATTAACATATTACACACGTTAACTAAGCATCATGTCGTCAATAATGGCATAATGATTTCTTAAAGTTTTTCAAGATAAATAAATATCTTTACTCCATTACTTTTCCGTTCTAGTACATAGCTTAATTAGTTTCATTCAACATGCATATATTACATAAATTAATTAAGCATCATTGTCATATGATTTTCATTGTCATACATGTCAGAATAATAATAGGACGATTTTTTTTACATTTCTTCTATGCTATATTAGTACCACTTTTCCATTAATTTTGTCTTTGAATACATAAATATTTTTTTCTATTCAATTACCGTTTATTTTAGAAAATTAATTTCTTAGACACACATTTTATAAGAATTACTATAAATAAAAAAAGGCATGTGGTATCAGACAACTATGAAAGTATAAATTTGGTGAAACAGGCATCACATGTTCTTCATTGAATTTATCTGACACAGCAAATATAAAATAATTAAATATATAATTATGTGCAATAAACTATTTTTTTTTTTTGATCAAACAAAGTTTTAACTTAGAAATTATCACTGATGTAATCTTTAAAACAGGTGAGAAATTGAATCGCTTATTGTAAAATTTAAAACAATGACTAAAGCTTAACCAATCAGAAAATTCCACTTCGTTTTTCGCTCAATCCCACTCGAACAGTTCGTCGTATAATCTTCCAATGTTAACAGTGTTCTTTTTTGTGCTTGAAACTATCTATATGCCAAATTTCATCGCTTTCAATCAAATGGTTTAGGAGTCCATAAAGGACACGCACATGCAGACAGATAGACATTCAGTTTTATATAATAGATAAAGATTAAGGTAGAATAAAAGGATGATTTATCATTTTATAAAATTGGTTATCCTGAACTTATATGATATTATACTTGAATAAACTTTTCCACATATATACAATGATCAATCAAATTAAAGATTATTATTGACACTGATTGAATCATCATTACATTATGCTAAATTATTATTAACCAAACATATTAAAATTAAAGGAAAAGACTGATAAATAGACTAATTAAGATAAAACATGATATGGATCCCCACAGATCCCAGAGCTCATTCTAGGCAGGGTAAACAGGGCGCAGCACCCTGCTGCCCTTTTAGTCAAAAGAATCCACCCTGTTGCCCCTGAAGTAAATTAGTGCCCTGATGTAATAGACTCCATACCCTTTTTGCCCTTTCTTTCCTCAACCCTTCTTCATTTTTTCCCCAAACTCTACAATGGATTTCTTAAACTTTTGTTATTTTCAACTCTTTTTATTTAGTTTGTCTTGTTGTCAATACATAGATTTATATGGGAAAGGAAAAATAGCCATCACACCCCCTTGTTGCACTTGCCTTTGAAAGCTTGCTATCATTAAATCATAACTAGACACTTAAAAACGTACATTTATTATTTTATAAATAAGTAAAAATGGATTTCAAATAAATTACTTAGCTAATTAGCTCATTAACTCAATATATATGTTAATTTATTAGTACAAATTAGTAATTAATATGATTGCTTTGCTACTTTTAGTGAAGTAAAAAAAAATAATTTTCTTTTACTGACAATGTAATAGAACGTGTAAAGCCTGTAGGAAGAAATTATTGCCTTTTTAGAATAATTATGCCCTTTTTTTAAACTTTTACACCCTGCCCTTTTTTCTGCCTAGAATGAGCTTTGCCACAGATCATACATTCATAACACATTGATGTCTTGTTTCAGTCAGTATCAGGAAATTTCTAATTCTTAGCCATTTTCATAAACAAAATTCAAGCATCAATAATCAAAAGAAAAATCTGATCGTTAGATCAAAAGTTATTCAGGATGTTAACCTTTTTACTTTGCACATTGTACATAAAATTTATAAAAATATCATACATAAAATTTATAAAAAAGGCATTTTTAATAGCAATTTGCAAATTTTCAATCGCCAGTTTGATTTTTTGGAATTCTTTCACTGCAGTATAATTTAAAAAATAGCATTGAGCGCTTCAATATTTTGAAAAATCTACAGAAGAAAGCCAAAGTTTTTCTATCTTTTTTCTTTGAATACAAGGAGAAGGCTATGAGAATATTGCTATTAATGTTTTTTTTTTTTTTTTTTTTTTTTTTTTTTTTTAAATCACTGATGTTATTTTAATGAATAAAAAAGTAACTAAAATAGGCAATTTTTTGGACTTTTCTTAGGAATTGTCATAATCAGTAGCAATTATTAGTAATGAGCTCTTTAGTTAGTTTAGTTTATAATATAGTTAGAATTTTAAGTTATGACTAGACCAGAATACTAACAGTTAGAAGCTTTTTAAATTCTTATTATTTTGTTCACAGCAGAAAATAATCATTGTTTCGAATAACGGCTTTTAGTTTAATTTCTAATGAGTGATATTTATTTCTAAATTGCGTTATTGTTCCTTAAAAAAAAAAAAAAAAAAAACAGAGCAACATTTATTTCTAACCATATCATATTTGTAAAAAACATTAAATCAGTTCAGTTCTCTTTATTTTTTTTTAATCTGAAATGATAAGCAGTGTATAATATAAGTATATTGTAATTACTTTGTATTTCAAATCAACGGCAAAATTATTAAAATTAGCAGTGTTACAGTTTTTTGAAAATTTCTGATTATGTATAATATAATTTTTTACTATATAGTCAGGATTGTTTTCTTTCTTCAAATAATGCTTTTATTTTGCTTCTTGAAAAATATAATATTTTTTCAAGAGCGCGAATTCAAGATTCACGAGACAGGCACTGATTCCCATAGATAAGCTTATGCCAATGACAGAAAAGACATTCGTCCAGGTTTTCGACAGTTTTTGTCAAATTTCGAAAGGTCCTAACACATTTAGACAAGTTTTTGATGTCAAAAAAACCCTACTCTGAATCATGCAGAAAAGGAAAAGGCATAACCCCCATGAAAATATATTTATTTTAATTATTATTAAAATAATACATCTTTCAATTTTTATCTGTCATTATAACTGTTCTGATTTTTTTTTTTAAAAACAAAAAATTTCATTTTGCAAAACTTTAAAACTGATTTTGAAACATGACATATTCCAAAATTAAGGTAGAGAAGAAAGTTTGCTCAAATTCCTTGGATTTAATATTAACATTTCTTTAACAGTTAGGTAGCAGTGTAGAAATCGTGGCATGATTCAAATGGGAAGATTTTAGTAGGTATCTATGACAAAATAATCTCCAAGTTCTGGTGATTTCCAGGCAGTGGTACGCAAAAAACTAAGAAAAAAAAAACATCACTAAAGGAGATCAACTCACAAGGTATAACTTGTAGTTATCCTTGGGCAAACTACAACACATTTTTTAAAATTTTTGCAGGGTAAAAAACCTTTTAGTGCCTTGAAAAAAATAATAGATGCAACTAACATTAATACTAGAAAGAAAAAAAAAATCACATCATAAGGGGTCGTATTTCAGTCACCCCTAGAAAACCTCAACACGCATTTCTTAAAATATTTTTTTTCCCGCACGTTTAAAATACCTTTGGCAAATTAGTGGTTGTAGATGGTGTGAGTTATACTGATACGGAAATAGGCTTTTACTAAAGAAATCTACTTCTAAACCCTTAAAAAAAAGAAATTTTCATTTTAAGAAATTTAAAATATTATGCTTACGAAAAAAAAAATATGAATAGAAATATTTTATCAATAATTTAACCACCAGAGGTCATGTCGATTAAATTTAGTTGATTTTAATCAATTTTGAACTATTTTAAAGTGTTGGACTAAAGCGCACATTTGAAAAAGTGTGTTTTTAAAATATTGTACACCAATTTGTATTATTATTGAAACATTTGATTAAAGGCGGAAAAGTAGAGTTAAACTAGACAACCGCTTTCACTATTTCGTGTCATGATCTAAAAGTAAAAATTTTACATAATTTAAACTGTGATTAAAAATTTATTCATGCTATAGTATTTATTTTAAGGTAAAGTAACTTTTAAATACGAAAAGTTTTTGAGCTTGAAGAAAATTTGCTGTTTTGTTCAGTAATTAAGAGAAGAATTTTTAAAAATAAAAATTTGATTCAATGAAAAATTACCAGCAATGAGTATTGCAATGTTTATCAAACAAATAATATCAAGAAGATAAAAACCTGTAGATTTAGAGGAAATTGTACTAGTTATTCTTTTCAGTCTAGCTTCAGATCCTTCCAATATTTTCCGTCTTCTTATTTCTCTTCGACGCGCTGCTTCATCATCAGCCATTATTTACAAATATTTACTTCTAAAAATTCTTCAGTTTCGAATTCAATCATATGAATCATATAGGGTCAAGGCAAATTTTCAAGAAAAAAGAATCTCCGGCGTCTTCGCAAAAAGCTCTAATAATTGATTAGTTCAAGAAAAATAAATTTTTTTTAAAAAAAGTTATAGTAATATTCTTAATTGAAACAATTTATTTACTTATTTCTATTAAAATACTTTCTAATAGGTTTACTTATACTTACTTTGTCATCTAAAATAACTTTAACTCTAATATGATGGCCGCTCAAATGAAGAAACAGGTAGAAGGAAACGTTGCGGAATTTGTTATTAATTATTTAGACGACGATAATTTGTACGCTTGTGCTGGTATTGAATTTTGTTGATTAATTATATTTTTTCAAGTACTTTGTTTGTGTTATTATAGTAAATACAATATATTTTAATTGTTATCTGATTTACTCCAAGAAGATCCTCTGTTCATTCACAGACATCAAACATGAGTGCAGTATGTTATATTTAAACATCTCTCCTCTTCTTAACAACTTTTATAATCTTTTTTAAAAATCTGTATTTAGCAACTTGATTATTTTACTATGCATAATCTAATAATTGGACATTATTTTTTGTAAATTAAATATTTAACTCATTTATGCATCTTCAGAAATTGACATCGTGTCATAAGAAATGTGTCACTGACTTAATTTTTTAAAAATTATATTTTTGTATATTATGACAATTTTATTGCAGTTTTATTGAGTTGATTATTCCAAGTACGGACCAAGTGCTTAGAAAAATTTGCAATCCTTAACAATTAGCTTTTAATACTACGTTGTTGTCAATCTCATGTCATTGAATTCAAGGATAGGTATATTATTACTTTAATTTTTTTATTTTTATCCAAAGTTAGTTGGGCTAAACTAATTATAAGTAAGCACTTACAGGGTATATTTCCATATCGTGGAAGCTACTATCCACGCCAGCTACTATCCCCAAGGCACCAAATGGATTTTAAGCTTACTTGCAATTGAAAAAAAAAACATGTAGAGGTTTGCCTGAGAGGTGGCTACCTTTCGAGTTGCTCCCCTTCTGTTAATTTTTTTTTAGAGTTGCCAATATTTGGCGATTGCTCTGCCCCAGATCACGTTATGGAAGATATCTTGCTAGATCTAATAAATCAATGTTTTAGAAGGGCGATTTCAGGGTAAAGTAAACCAGATGATGACAAAATCAAAATAAATATATTTTATCAAGCAAGCTGTCATTTAGAAGATCAAAAGTTAAAGATTTAGAAATACGCCTCTTAACTTAATACATTTATTTTTCCAATAGTTACAGGTTGTTAAATAAAGGGCAACAGCATATGAAGTTTTTAGCCACATGGAGTGATCCTCAAAGATATCAGTCATGTTGTAAAAATATGTAGAATATCTGTATATTTTAAAGAATTCTCATGAGATACTTTAGATATTTTGCCTCAGAAACCAAAAATGTATCATTAATTCTATTTGAAAAATAAAATTTTGTCTGGAAATCTTGCTTTAAATCAAAAAATAAAATTTTCTATTCAAAGTAAGATTCTTAACTTTGATAAATTTAAATTTTGTATACATTAAATTTATTTTAAATTAATTATTTTTATCTCCAATAATATTTATGTTTGACTTATTTAAATCTTTTGTATATTTATTTATTTTCACTTATTTTTTTACGCATGCATTTTTGTTCTATTAGGCCGTTTTTTTTTAGTGGTTTATTTAAAGTAAAATGTTAAATAACATATTAAGGCCAAAATTATAAGTAATAAAATCATTAAAAGGAATTTTACTGGGAAATTTAAAAGGAATTTTATTTTATCATTAAAAAGAAATATTTTTTACCATTAATATTTTGATAAAGGAAAAGATGTAATAATTAAAGATCTTAAATATTAATGCAACTCGCATTTAGCAAGCAAATAAACATTTTATATCTAAATGTTATTTTCAGTATTACTTGTATGCTAAAGTTAGTTTACCTCCTTGATTGTTTGTATTTAAAAAAATGTTGCAATTTAGACTGATTTACATTAATGTCATTATTTAGCAGTATACAACTTGTAGCATTGATATCAATTAATTGTTCTAAAATAAACATTTGTTTTTGATTTATTGTATGAATCAAATGGTTTTAATATAAATGAGCGTGAGGCAGTATATTTTTTCCTTAAATATTTAAAACTTTTAAAATGTTTAAATGGAATGAAAAAAAAAAAAAAAATAGATTAATAAATCTAAACACATAAAATAGTAATGGTATATTTTAGTACTAATGGTTTGATAAATATAGAACATATTACTTTTTTTTATCACTTATTTTAACATGATGGATTTTTAAATTTAACAATGTTCTTATTGAGTAAATAAAACAAAAATACTTTAAAATAATTTTTATGACTTTAATATTTTTCTTTAAAAGTTTTTTTAAAAATATAATATGAAAAATGTGACTTCTAAATTACAATAATGACTATATACAATACAAATTTATTTACACTGGTGACAGAAAATAATTCTAAAAATAAACTGACAAAATAAAATTTAGAAAACACCTCATTCCCATTTGATTGTAGTAAACATAATGCATTTTACAATTGGATAAAAATAAACTATGAGAAACTTAAACTCTTTTAATAAATTACAGAACTTGGGCTCTCTATTTTATTTTAAGCATTTTTAAGAAATATTTTGACCTTTTACATAATTCATTAGATGAGATAATGGGGCTCACATTATTTTACATTAGGGATGGCAAGTTTCTTCCACCATCTCACAAGAAATAAGTTTATTCTATTCCAACCCAAGTGGAAGAAACTCTTTTTCAGAAAGAAATTTAAACAGTTTATAAATCTAGTTTGAGTAATAGGTATTATTAATTTTTGAACTGTTTAATATATCATTTTCAAATAAGTAAAAACTGAAAAATAGAAACACACCGGCGTGTCAGACTGGTTTCTCATTCACTCCTGGTCATCAAGTATTTACATCAGTGTTCTGAAACGCTTTAAAAACTATAATTTTCTACTCCAAATATGAAACATATGATTTGCATGCATGCGGTTTTTAATTATATAAACATGAGGGAAAAGGAATGTTTTCAAATGGTGTGATTTATGACAGCTCTTTAAAATAAGCATGTGGTACTACTCTGATTCAAATTCTTAGAATAATTGAAAAATTCAACATTAAAAAGTGTCTTATTTTATTTTTTACTTTCTTTTATTTTTTACTTTCTTTTATTAATTTACAAATTGAACTTGTCATATCTGTATATTTCACAGTATTTTTAAAGATTCAACAGAAAAAAAAATCTAAGTCAGTAATGTCATAAGTCATTAAATATGGTGAATAATTACTGAAAAAAATGGTTTAAAAATGCAATGAAACAAGAAAAATCATAAGTAAATAAAGTATATCAATAAAAAATATCTGTAACATATGTTTATCTACTTTTACATTATTGAAGAACACATTCATATTTCATGGATTTCGGCTTAACAGCAAAAACCCTCCAGTCCTGTACAGGTGCTCACTAAAAGTTAAAAAAAAAAAATATTTTGGGAATAAATTTTAGAGTTAATATTCTAATTCTATTAATTCAAAATAATTTGTTTAAAATTAAATTATTAACCAATTCACAGCATTTAGAGCATTATAAGAGTGATTTTCGCAAAACGTTAACTTTTGCTAAGACAATTATGAAAAATTCTTCTCTTAATTTACTTAATGTTGATAATTTTTACTTTAAGTATACAAATACATTTGAGTATACAAATCAGCTACCAGCATTAAAAAAGCTTAAAAAAAGAAAAATTTAGTGAGTTTTAAATTGTAATTGCATAGAAAATGTAAGTATTGTCCCTTCACTTAAATGTTTAGAAAACATGCAAAGAATTTTTTTTTTTATCAATCATTAATTAATAAATAAATATAGAGAAGCATTTTAAATGACAGTTAAATGAAAATGTAATAATATTTTTTTAAGGAGATAGATTATATATCTAGAATTAAAGAAAATATTAAGAATTTTTACTTTTTCATTGCAAAACCTCTTTGAATCACGTATATTTTATATTACTTTATGTAAGACCGCATTTTGTAAGCAAACACATAATAATTTAAAATTAAAACTCTTGTTTGTTATTTTAAAGTCTGTTTTTGTGTACATGGACACTAGTTACAAAAAGAGACAGTAATGAAAACAAACTGGAAAGGAAAAACTTTTGTTTTCACTTCAAGGTGTATTTGTTTCTTAACTTCACCATTTGCTCTATATTAATTTAAAAACATACATAGATTGATTTTTTTAAAATCTTTCTAAAACATATTTTGTATCTTTCATCTAAATTGATTATGGTTAGAATTGGGCCTTGGTGATGTTTTTTAGATGACACACAATTCTTAATACAAAAGGATCATAGAAATGTCGAGTAAATTTCCAATATTTAAAAAATAAATAAAAATACAGTTAAAATTAAAACAAAAATTATCTTTTAGCTAATCAGTTTTACTTTACAAAGATAATATTTTGGTTTTCTAAATCATAGTTAAAACACAGAACAGAATGTATTCATAATTTTCCAAACACTTGTAAGTAGATTATCTCAATATTAATAACAGGACATACTTTTTCTCTTAAAGATTTAAAATTTTGCTTTCTTATATTTACTGAATGTTCTTATTGCTAAATAATAATGTTCTTTTATTATGTTTTGAAATCTGACACAGAAAAGACTAGATATGTAATAATACTATAACCAAATGAATCAAACATAATAAAAGTTTTTCAAATAGTAAAGTCAATAAAAACCTTTAGTAATTACTGTACTCTTTAAGTCCCTTAATTATATTAAAATCACCCACACATTTTTGAAGGTAAAATTAAACTTACTGACCCTAAAAGAAATGATACTGCAATTAAACTCTACTGTTCTGTTGAGAAGAGTATTCTTTGTAAGCTGTAAGTTATATTTTATTTAAACCTAGGTGCAGAAAATACTGAGCCTTAACATTTTCATATATAACTAAGTTTTTTTTAGTTGAAATTTGGTCCAATTTTGTTGTGCTTCTTTTTTAGTTTCTATAATTTTTTCAAAATACTTTTAGAAAGTAAAGTTTTATCTATAGAATTTTATTATAATAATTTTTTCTTTAACAAATAAAAAAAAATCCTTTGATTTTACATAATTCTTGAATAAACTAGCATGCACGTTAAAAATTATTGAAATCAAATATATTAAAATGGTATTAATTTATCAAAATGAATTTAAGATCCCCCTCATAAACTTAAAGAATTCTAACTAATAAAAAAAGAAATTGACATATAAAGTTATATGTGTTCTCCTTTTTTTGCAAAACTTTTTTTCTAGGGATAATTTTCCATTCCATTTTTTTTTTTTTTTTACCGATAAAAAACTTTGTAAGGCGATAACTTTTTTTTCCCAATAAAACATTTTATAGCAATTTTTTTAAATAGACCAAAACTTTCCTCAGGGCTGCCTGAATTTCCCCGAACTTCATGCGCCCATTATCTGCACCCTGTATTCAACTAGAGCCATTTATAGAGTTTTATTGGCCCTTTTCCTATTTTGGATAGTAATTACACAAAAGTTGGTGATACATATAAAATGATGAGAACAACAAGATACATAAATTATTCTAAGTCAGGGTTGGCAAGGTTTAGGACAGAGATGGATTAATCCAAGGTTTAAACCCTGGTTTAAACCGTCCTGTCCAAAACTGTCTTAAACTGTCCAAAACCCCTTTACTCAAATTTTGCCACAATTTTATCTGAACAATATTTAAAAGGTAAAATAAAC
Source organism: Parasteatoda lunata (assembly GCA_949128135.1). Classification (NCBI taxonomy): domain Eukaryota; kingdom Metazoa; phylum Arthropoda; class Arachnida; order Araneae; family Theridiidae; genus Parasteatoda; species Parasteatoda lunata. The sequence continues at coordinate 104,772,006 of OX421974.1, read as the reverse complement.
ATATAATTAATAACATATTGATAATTGAATCTACTAGAGAATATCTGTTTCTAAAAGTATAATGTTTTATTAATATTGTTTGAATTTTCAATTAACATTAAACAAAGGAAGATTAATCAGTAATCAAGTTCAATTGGTCCTCTCATTCAATAGTACATAACTGAAGTTTGACCTTACCATGCAGGTTAAGCTATAAGGGACTAAGTGCTTGGTTAGTCATAAACAGGTTTATTTATCTATAGTAATATTCAAGAATACTTTTATTTAATTCATGTTCGATTCTTTTAGCATAGTGGTGATACATCACCAGTGTCAGTAAATGAAGCTGGTGTTATGCCCTTCAAAACTGTTAATACATTTTTCAGTTATTTTGTATTTCCAATTTAAACTAATATATTTATATTTAAAAGCAATTTTTTTTAAATAGATGTCCTTTTTATCATCCTGTGATGCAGAAATTATAAAATTTTTTAAAAAAAATATTGTGAAAAATAAAAGGTTAATTTTTAAGCAAATTTATTATTTTTTTAAAAAAAATATTATTTTTTTATTATCCTTTTGCAAAAACATAATTTATCAGTATTAAAAGCAAATTTATATTCAAAGGATAAGGTATTCACTTTTGTTGTTCAATGAATTGTGGAGCTTCAAAAATTACAAACCTTTTTCTATTCTATTATATTATTTTCCTTTAATAAGTTAAAGTAAATTGTATAAAAGATATCAAATATTTATTGATACATGTAATTATTATGTGTACAATGGTTACACCTATAGAATTTTTACCTTTTACCAAAGTTCAAGGTTTTGGACACTTTAAGACAGTTTAACCCAGTTTAGGACAGTTTAACCCAGTTTAGGACAGTTTTACCTAGTTTAGGACAGTAAAACCCACGTGTCCTGTCCAAAACCAGTTTAGGACGTCTAAAACCCCAACCCTGTTCTAAGTATATTGATTACACATATAAAAGAGACCTACTATATCAGAATATGTATGCAGATGGATGAAGGATCTGAGAGCGGAGGTGAAAGTCCTCAGAGAGATAGTGATGCAGAGTCTGGACAGAATTCTCCTTCTTCACCACAGTCTCCTGCTTCACCTCGATCACCAAGTTCTCCTATGTCACCTAGTTCCCCTAAGTTTTCACAATCTCGCAGTTCGCCTAAATCCCCAGAGTCTCCTAGTTCTCCTCAATCTCGGAGCTCTTCACAATCACCTAATTCACCAACATCACCACCACATTCACCCGGATTTCCACGTTCTCCAGTATCTCAGCAAGGGTCGGATGCTGAAGCTGGCTCTAGAGTTTCTTCTCCTGCATCAAGACCTTCTTCGCCTTACTCTCCAGAAAGACAGCAAAATTCTTCACCTCCACAGTCCCCTGCTTCGGGTATCCGGTCACCTTCTCCTGGTATCCGGTCACCTTCTCCTGGTATCCGGTCACCTTCTCCTGATGTCAGGTCACCATCTCCTGGTATCCGGTCAACTTCTCCTGGAATCCGGTCACCTTCTCCTGGCATCCGGTCACCTTCTCCGGATCGCCCAGATTCCCCAAGATCTGAACAACAATCTGATGATGAAAAGCAGGTTGTTATTTATAGTTATCTCATGTTGTGTTAAAATGAAAAAATTTGCAGCCGTGCTCTTTAAGAAAAATTTCTTGAAAAAAAATCCTGTCTATATCTATTGCATGTTTTCATTTTTTATTTAATTAAAAATTTTTTATTTTTTTTCTAAGCATGATTATTTTATAAAGTATAAAGCAAATTTTTTTTATAAAGTTTATATTTATTAATTATAAAAAAAATGTAGCTGTTTTTGCATTGTACAGCAATGTACAAGCACTGATGTCATATTTTAATAGTAGGTACAATAGAATAAAATTATGAAGGACTGACATGGTGTGTAGCGTTTTTAAAAAACGCTTGAAGGTGCTTATTTTTGATTTTCCATTTTTAATAATCCTTACAGGTGCTTTTTTCATTTAAAACAAAAAAAAAAAAAAGCTTGATTTCCCCTTTTTGAAAATGAGATTTTTTTCTTTGCCATTTCAATTTCCACCACATATTATGCAAAAGCATGCTTTTCAAATTGTTCTGTTCAACATTTTTACAATTCATTCAACCACAATCTATTTCAGTGTACCGTGGGTCCATAGTATATGAAAGCGCCAATCATTTTACAGGTTTGATGAAATTCTTGCGAGTCTGCATGTGCATATTGAGTTGGGTTCTGCAAGAATGCACTCTCATGTTCAACTCTTCTGCATTTTGCATGATATTCTCAATTTCTAGCTTTATTTTCCACCCTCTGAAATCTCTTGATCATTTTTTAATGGCTAATATAATCAAGAAAAGAGTTCTTAGTCAGAAACTAGTTATTTTATCATGACCATGTAAAGTCTTTGAAAATTATTTTGCACTTTGTTAATGTATATAGTGCTTAAAAATATTTTTTGAGTGCTTAAAAAGTACTTAAAAGGTGCTTATTTTTTGTTGCAAGATTTGGTTACGCACCCTGACTGAGTTTTAAAATTTTATTTCAATATAACTATTTGAATTTACCCTATGGTATTTTCCCACAAAAGTTTAAATGCTTAACTTCTTTCACTTGTTGAAACTAGACAATTGTAATTTGAAATGATGAATAGATCTGTTAAATAGTTCTTGAGAAGTTGAATTTTAAATATCTGACTTTTTTGAAATTCAATTTCTCAGGAACTATTCAACCAATTTTGCTAAGATTTTGTACTTTGCCACATAAAATTATATTCTTTTAAATGATGCAAAAAATTTTATACTTTAACAATTCAAATTTTTTGACCATTATTAGATAAAATACTACAAAATAATAAATACTTACTAAAAATTATTTTCTCCATGGAATTATCTTTAGAAAAGCTAATTTTATGACTGTGTGTAAAAATATTTCAAGTCACTTAAAAATTTTGCAAGATATAGTGAAATACACATTAAATCTAAACTTTGCAGTGCGGCGCTCTCCTGACCAAATTACTAGGATCCTCTTTTCTCAGATTGCGGCTACCCTCTATGCTTTGGGGGTCAGAAATCAGAATCCGTCGAAAAGAAGGTATGTTTATTCAGAGAAGGTACGTGTTTGTGTCTGATTTCGTAACTTTAAATATCGTCTGCTCTAATTAATTAGTGTATTTCAGGCCACCCTCTCGAGTCATTAAGATTGAGTCCCATAACGTGAAAATCCGATCATTAGATTAAAAGTTATTCAGGGTGTCTGTTTTTTTTTTTTGCGCACTGTACACATTTTTTCAACACTCTTTAAAAAACTTATTTTACTATTAAGGATTATCAAAGAACTCTTATATTCAAACTTAAAAATTAAGCATATTTATATTTATTGAATTTTAGAATAGCGGTGATGAAAGTGATGGTGAACATGAGAATCATGGAAGTGAGAATCAAGCATTAGATAGGAGAGGTGAAAAAGATGAGGAGTCTGGTGATGAGGATGAAAGACAAAGTGATGCTGAAAATTCTGGGCCGGAAGAAAATATTCCAGAAATAAATATTGAAAGTGCAGATGAAAATGAATCCGAAAAAGGAGATGCTTCAGACAATGAAGCTGTAAACAGTGGGGATGATAATGAACAAGGTGACGTTATATCTTAATATTCATTGTAAGACCAGACATGAGATTTTTCTCACTTTTGTTTGAATTGACTTTCTAAACTTTAAAATAAATCAAATTTCTAAACTTAATTGTTATTTTATTCCCTTTAGTTTTTTTTTTATATATTAAGCTTAACACTGTGTCGGAGCGAGTAATTAGTAGATAGTAGAATTTTTTTAAAAATGAATATGAAAAATTTAAAGATTTTGTTATGTATTACTAAAGTTAAAACAAAGAATGGACAATAACATCAATCAGTGACAGCAGAAAAAAAGGATGGGAAGGTTAGAACATCTAGGAAGTATGTCTGAATATGCTGAGCAGCGAGGTAAGACACTATGGAGGATCACTGTAGAGAGATCATCATCGGGGGGGGGGGTGTAGAGATATAGGAATAAAGTTAGGAAGGAGAATAAATGATCTGTGTTTGACTTACGATGTTATAGATAGTGAATGTTTGTGATGGCTAAATTCTTTTGTTTTGTGATGTTATCAGAACAATATAAATTACACCTCAGTTAAATTTTTCTTTAAAATGAAAGATTTGTATATCATATGCAAGTTAAACTGTTGATTCTGATATCTTTATTGGAAAAAGTATAAACATCTGTTTCTTCTGAAAGCAAAGCTAAACAAAGGTGAAGGATAATTATATAAAATTCAAATTAAGTTTAAACAACAAGTTTTTGCATATAACTTTATCTGTGTAATGTTAATTTTTATTAAGCTTTATTTTTCAATAATAATTTTTGCCTGACTGCTCTGAAGCCGCATGCAAATTCAAATTTTTGAAGATAGTGTTGCAGATTGACTCAAAATTCTGCTACTGGGGGTAGTAGGTTGAAGAAAATGGAAAAACAAACAGATGCAAACTTAAACTACATGAACCAATAAGAAGGCTAAAGTGGTGAGGAAATGAAGTAGTATCATCAATGAATATTATAAATGAAGCTTCAAACCAAGAATGAATCAAATATCAAGATATAGGCAGAGTTATGATGGATAATGAGGACACTAAGGTAGATAACAAATGTCGGGTTAGCTCTGAATCAAGAAGTAAGATAATTATAAGTGGAAATATGATAAAATTAAATTTAAATTGTATGGAACTATCTAGAAGTATAGAGAAAAACTAAAATGGCGAAAATATGATAGACTTGCTGAAAAATGTAAAAAAGAAAAAAGTTTAGATTACGGATATAACAACTTGTAAGAACATGATGAAAAAATTGGAAATCTGGATAACTTATCTGAAAAGTCATTTGAAAAAATTTGGCGTTAGAGGCCCGATGCCAAAAAAGCATGATAAAGTGAACATGATTTACCAAAATTTTTGGTAATTCTTGTTTTAAATTTTTTAATTTTTTGTTGCTGGGAGGTTTGAAATTTTTGTTGCTGGGAGACCAGGAAGAAAAAATTAATATTCTGGATGCCTCATGAGGAAGAAAATGAAAATTTAGAAAACAAATGTTGGAAGTGCAAGCAAAAAAAAAAAAAAAAATCTAGATCATGAATCAATTTATGATATAAGTCACGCGGTTGGTACATAAATGTTAATCACATTTAATTTAGTCACAGAAATTTTTAGTGAAAAGCAAAATTAGAAGTAAAAATGAGAGTTGTGATAAAATATTTAAAAACAAAATTGTTAGGCGAAGATATCAAAAATATATATATACTAAACAAAATACCAGATTGTGAAAGAAAGAATTTTGATTTGTTTATAGTTCTATGATAGTACAAAGGTTTAGTTATTTATCTGTATATAGGAACATCATTCACACCACAACATTTATACGATTTATGCTTAAAAAAGTGATCAAATGGATGATGAGACACAAAAGAACTTTTCAGTGGAGAAAAATTCACCAGAAAAGACGCATATTTTTTGTTTGGCAATGAAATGTTAGGAATTTGAATATTTTGTTACCTAAGGTCATAGTAAAGAGTGGATAGTAACAGCTCTAGCAAGGAAAAATGAAGGGGAGGTTATAAGAACGAGGACTTATGACTGAAGATAGAGAGAACATCTAGAAGTTTTAAAACAGAGCAATATCAGATGTCTTGGAGGTGAAGATATGTGAGCAATGACAAGAAGAAGAATGAGGGATGTTTGCTTGGCATAAGTTGCTGTAGCTAGTGGGCTCTTTTTTTTTCTTTTCTTTTTGCTGTAATAAAGTTTTAAATTTGTTCCCTGTTTAATGGATTTATCTGGATCGTCACGGAACAGGTATCTTGTTTAAAAATTTACTTTAAGCCATATGGTCAAATCTGACAATAAATATGTTAATAGTTTAAATATTTTCTTTTTGTGCAAAATAGTTTCACGCTTTTTAATATTTATTTTTTCATGATTTAAGTTGGATCAGTATTTTTAGATTTTCTGTTGTTTTCCCACTCTCATGCCTGTTATCAGAAATCTCATTTTCTCCTCTGTCCTGTTTTTACTTAATCTATTTCTCTTGTACTAAATTAAAGTACAATATATATTTCATTTATATATCAACACTATTTTTCTTGCCAATGTACTTAAATTGTTGCTTGTTTTACAGAAACCCTTCATTGGCATATATATTAGTAGTTTTTAAAAATATTATAATTTTATTTCATTTTCTTCTTAACCCACTGACAGTTTAGCAAATGGGCAAAATTGGGAGAATGTTTTTCCCAATATTCTGATTCCCTATTTCATATCATGAAAAAACCATATCATGAAAAAACCATTGCTATGCGCGGAAGACTGCTGGTTAAATTACGACTTTTTGTTGAGCAGAACCATCCATGGGTTAAATAATGGAGGTCTGTTTTTTATATTTATTTTTCATTGTTATTTTGATTTACTTTTTAAAAATCCCCTTTTCTGGTATTTTGATTATATATCTTTAAGGAATTCATTTTTTTTCTTTTAAGCAAAAAGAGTTCTTTTTTGGAGTTATTTTTGTTAAAATCGTCAGCATTTATTAAGACATTAAAAAATTCAGCTGTTTTTATCATATAGGAACCTTAAAAGGAACATAGGGATATAGAAAATACTAATTGATGTTTTCAGATATTTTTATTTGAAAATGTCAAATAGTGAAATATTAACTCAACTTGGTCTATTTTTGAAATAGAATTTATGGACGTAAGTGTGAAAATGATATAAAAAGAAAATCTTGTTTTGCATCTTCATTTTTTTCTAAGCTTAAAATATTACTCAGGTTTATGTGATAATGAAATAAACAGATTCTCATAACTTCTTTGTAAAACAAATGTAGTAGATAGATTTATGGGAGGTATTTTTCAAATTTTTCTATCTATGCATATAGTTTTTGTAAATTTATTAATATGTCTGTAACTATTAACTTTTTCTGATAACTTTTAGAGAGAAAGCAAAATGCTACTGTTGCAGAAAGTGATGATGATAGTCCTCAATCTCCTCCTCAAGAAGAAAAGGAGGGAAATGATGATGACATTAAAGCAGCTGGAAAGTAAGATTTTTTAAACTGTTTTTTTTAATTTTTTTTCCTAGATGTTATTTATCAGATGTCAACAGATGTTATTTGAAACATTTTTATTTTAAAATTTGGGAAAATCTACAAAATAGGCTTGTTCCAAAATTCTTCCTTTGAAAAACTGAGTGATGACGTTTTTAGTTTTAGCATTTCATAAATCTAACATTCATATTTTTCAGAATAATAAATGTAAGATCACAACTTGAAATACATAGTCTACTTTTTTTCATTAAACAGGACCTTGGTTACTGCAATTTTTGATTCTGAAAATTATGAATAGATTTTTCTCAATTTTTTTTAAAAGACTGGACAGATTGCCAGTTTTTGTGGTTTTACTCAAAGTCATATAAACAAGATTCTATTTTTGCAAATTCACAAAATGCATTGATTTTTCAAGATTTCATAAAAGGGAGATCTTTTACCCCCCTAAAAAATGAAACCCTGCATCTAGATGAAACCTAAGATCGTATGATTGGATTGTCTCATTAACAGAGGTGCCAACTATTACGATTTATTCATAATTATTATGATTTCATAGTCAAGATAATAGTCTTACGGTTGAGTAATAAAAATTATGGTTTTTGAGAATTTTTGTAATAATCTGTTAAAAAAATTTTTTCTCCCTTTAACTTTAAAGAATTAGGAAATTTTCTTGCTGGTCTAGAGTAATTTTTTTCTACTCCTTAAACAATTCTAAAAACAATAAGTAAAAATCAAAAATGATTTGATTGAAAAAATAATTATAAAATGCAGAGAAATCTCATCTTTCCCCCTTCCATCAAGCTGTTCTGATACTTAGTCTTCTCTCCTTATAGAAAAGTCAAAGCACAGTAACTTAAATCTGAAATGCTGTTGAGGAAAAATTTTTAGTGGTTCAATTACAATATAGCAAAAGAGTAATAAGAGCTAGTTCTAATTTAACCAAAAACTACAACATTGACTCCAAGTAATTAATTTAATTTTATCATTTTATAATAAGGTATAAAATTTAAATGTTTCATTATTTTTAATTTAGTGCCTTTATCTAAGTGTAACTTTTTTTATTTAAAAGTATGTTCTTGCATAATTTTATTTATTATTGAGGGGCAATCTTCATTGTTTAAAATGCCTTCTTTAAATGTAATTATTAATCTGTAAGTAATTAGGTAATGGTAAGGAAACAATTCATTCGAGGATTGTGACAAATTTGGATTAGTGATTCTGAGAGAGTTTTTGTTACCTAGAGGAGTTTGTTTGATGTCTATTATAGTATTTCAGTTTGTGGTAGTTAGAAGGAATTAGAAAAATAAACAAGTGATTGTTTTGGGTCTTACATCAGAAAGTGAAGCATTTTGTGAAAATATTTGCTTTAATAAGCAAGCAAACTTGACATTGTAATAAGATTTGTTGAATCTAGGACTAGAGCAAAACATTTAAAGCTATATTGAAATTTTTTTTTTTTTTTTTTTTTAAGAAAAGAGGAAAAACCTACAGCAAACTAGTTTTAAATGTTAAATTGTAAGTAAAATACAAAATTGTAAGTTAAATTTGAATGACTTGTTCATTAAACATAATTATTAATCTGAAAAATCAAATTGATTTAATCAAATAGAAAATGATTAAATCAAGTATAATAATTTTCTATTTTGAATTTAAAAATGGAAAATGATTATATTTGATATTCAATTTTTTAATTTTGAAATTCTATACTATTAAAATAACTTTTGATATATCTATAAAAGTTTATGTTATTGTGGTTGTAGTTGTTTGCATTATCATTTACTTTCTGATACGTTATGCATTAAAAAAAGTTAATATCTGATATGTTTTGCATTAAAAAAAGATTCTTGATGTATTTATCAATATTGATGTTAATAATGTGTTTGTAGGAAACAAGATAGTGATGGTGAAGATAATGCTGACTCAGGTATATAGTCATTTTCAAACTATTATTATATTTCTAGAAATAATTTAAATTTTAAACATGCTTTTTTTTATATGAATGTTCCATTTTTTCTTCTTTTCCCTTCTTTTTCTTCTCTATGAGCTATTGTAAAGAGTTCAATTTTGGCATTACGGTCTAAAATTTAATTTTATGTATGGACAATTAAGTCTATTGCATAATATGTTTCAAGTATATGATAAATTATTATAATTAGTATGTGAGAAGTTTTGTTGTTTAGAGTTTTGTTCTTCTAAGAAGATAATTCAAACGTATTTAAAATTTCATAAAAAAAAAAATAATTTTAAAAGTTTTTAATATTTTACAAAAATGTTTTAATCACAAATAATAGTTTGCGAAAATATGGTTATAATGGAGGAATTTTGAATGAAAAATGTAAAACAATTAAATAATTTTTATATCGAAATATGAAAAAAAAATTAATGCAAGACTGTATTTACATGATGGAATATACTGTTTAAAACGCATTACCCTAAAACCGAATTATTTATCATGACAATTATTTTAAATGAAAAACTTTTTTTTTTCTAAAATAAAAATATTTCAAAAATGAATTTTTTGCTAAACATTTTTGTATTACTTTCCAGAAAATGTGATTTTTATAAGTATAAATTTAATAAAAATTAAACTTGACCTGTGCTTTATTTCAAACTATACATAATATAAGTGCCAATTCAGTGGTCATAATTTGTTATTGCTTTCACAGGTTTCAGCCATATTTGAGTAAGTCATTCAATGGTATATTTATGATTAACTCAAACTTAAATGTAAAAATATTCCAAACAGTTTATAAGATATAATAACATAATGAGTAACGAAGAGGGTTTGGCTGAAAATATAAATCTAAACTAAATAGATTTAAATAAGCTATCGGGAAAGTGATTTTGTTAGCATTATGTTGGTGAAGTGATTAACCCATTTTCGGCCAACGGTGCGTAAACGGACCATTTTAATGAATAATTTTTTATTAACACTGTGGCAAAAATTTTTCAATAATTTTATTTTTCTGTTTTAAAGGATTCTAAAGACACATATAAAATATTAGTAATTCAATTAGAGTTGAAATTTCTGTTGAGAAATTTTCAAAGCACGCTATTTTTTGAATTTCAAACGAAATTTCTGTTGAGAAATTTTCAAAGCACGCTATTTTTTGAATTTCAAACGGTTATTGAAAAAGTTCATTTTTTAAACTGTATAATTATACCACTTGAGAGTTAGTAATGTTTTTATAATAGGTTGAAGTTGTAAGTTCTGAAAATAAAATTAAAATAAAACAAATAACACAAAAAAGTTAAATTTGTTTCATTCAAATTTAATGGTGCGTTAACGCACCATTGGCCGAATCCATGAGAAATAGCCGAAATTTGAAAACCCACTTTTTATGCAGGGTTTCAGAGTTTTATCGAAGTTTTGTTGTATACTCATGAGTTTTATTGTTAATTTTTTTTTATCAAAGTTTTATTGTGCTGAGGCTAACAGTGTTCGACGAAATATGCCATAAGGAACATGCGTTGTTCTGAAGTTACTTAGCGTTGTTTCAATACCTGAGATAGAAAAATGTAAGTTTTGATAACTTTTTCTCTTTGAAAGAAAAGGGTTTCTTTGTATCTGGCCTAGCTCAGAAAATCTCATAGGTGGTTGTATACTGGATGACTACACAAATATGAAAAAAAAAAAAAAAAAAAAAAGAAAACATCGTGATTCCTACGATATTGCATTCAGCAAGGATAAAGAAACATGTGCAATAAAATGAAATGACAATGCTGTGGTAATAATTATTACAAATAACGGTACCATTTTGCCCCTTCTAAATCCCAAACGATACAGTCGCAAAGAAAGTAAAGAAGTTTTTTTAAAATTTGTTTTTTTATATATTTAATTGTTGTTGAACAGCCAATCCAATTTTTGGGTTTACGACTTCTGATGTTCAACTATGTAGCCTTGTAATTTTGAACCCAACTCAGAAGTCTAACATTGCATTACATGGAGAGGAAAACCTCGAGAACCTCTCTCGGTAAGCCTGACTGCAAAGGGACTCTAACCCATGATCCAATGAGGATATTTCGTCAGCACTGTGGTCAGTGCCAGCCGGATGAGGATTTGTGTCAACCAGCCATCAACAGGATTCGGACCCGGTTCGCCTTTGGAAAGCGAATGCTCTATCCCTTGAGCAATCGCAGCTCAAGAAAAGAAATTTTGATTTCACAACTCCACGTTATTTAGGATTACAATAAGCATATGGGAGGTGTAGACCTATATGACAATTTCGTAGCTAAATACCGCATCATGATTCAAGGTAAGAAATGGTAGTGGGCATTATTTACAAATATCTTTGATAGCGTTATAGTAAATTTCTGGAAGCTACCTAGAATTTCAACTAGCTCAAAAATATCACTCATCGACTATAGATCTTATATAGCTATTGCCCAATTAAAATATGAATCCAAGAACAATCCATCTGGTGAAAGTTTATTACAGGTTACCCATTCAAACAAAGGTTGCCCATCATTCGCAGCTCTACTAGTAGAAGTACAAACTGATAGAATCGGACATACAATAAATGGGCATGGAAAAAAAAAAAGCCGACAGACGATGTAAAGTGTGCAAAAACCACACGATTAATTTATGCATCAAATGCAATGTCCATTTGCATTCAAAATGCTTCGAATGTTTCCATTAATAATATAAGCGTCGAACTAAATGAATTGTTCATTGATCTGGCCAATGGCATTTTATTTCTTAAATAAAATATTATTTTTCATGCATGAAACTTATTTTTTGTCTTAATGAATGTGATTTAAACATATTTCAATGAAAATAATACCACATTTTATAAATTTTGATCTTTGTCCTAAAATGGGTTAATAGCAATATCTCAGCATCAGCTAAACTTATTTAAACATTCATATAAAAAGAAAATTTAAGTATATTAAGTTGCCTGTTAAAAATATGCATGCTTTTATAACATGCTTTTTAGAATTTCAATAACAAAACTTAATGTTTTTGAAATTATGATTTTTTTATTCTTTTTATTTTTTTAAAGTTTTAAGTTGTCTGTAACATTTATGAAATTTAAACAATGTAATGAGTCTTATGGTTTTGAAACTAAGTTATATAAAGATATTCTAGTCTACATATATTGTTTGGAACAAAATGCATTGAAAAATTGGAAACAAGAAACAGCTTTAAATTCAATGTATTATGTATAGAGAAGCCTTAATACATATTATATAAACATATTATGAAATTAACTATTGTTATAGCATAAAGAACTTTTTTTATGGCTGAATAGTCCTTTAAAAATTACTAAAATAATAAAAAGTTTCTACGTTTTTTTAATCCAAGTATCATTCTTTATTTTATTATTTGAAATGATAATGTTATGTATCTCTAATGACTTTCACTGATATTTAGAATTTTAGACTGTTTCTTTTCTATTTTTCAGATAGTGATGCAGAAAGCGAAGCGTAAGTTTAAAATTTTACTTTCTTTATTTTTAAAATTATTATTTTTGTTACTAGTGTGGTTATTTTTCTGCTCTAATATTATTAATCACTAATTATATTTGAAAATATAAAGTACAGTTCCTTTTCAAATCTATTTAAAATTTCAAAGTTAAGTTTTAGATTCTTAGTCTTGTTGCTTGTTCTGTTTTTATTTTGCTTGATTTTCTTTGTACCATTCATTATTGTTTTACTTTACCTTATATTGTTCTATTCTCTTCCTTATACTTTATGACACTGTGGTCTTCTGTGACCTTGGCCATTAGAAGTTCAAAACTTTCCCAAATTCATGAGCATAATAAAAATTTATTGAATTTTCTGTATTTATCTTGTCATGCTATTTCATATTTTTTAGCTTTTTAATTTCATTAATTTTATAAAATTTATAACCATTTTTAATTACTCCTAATGCTGTTCTGTATAAAGAAAACAGTAAATTTTTATTCATTTTTACAAAAAGTGTATGTAATACAGTGTTGTAGTTGTTCTGATATTTTAAATTTTTCTGATAAAAAATATTTTGTCCGTATTTGTCTTGATTTTTAGCTTTTCCCCCCTGATATTCATGATTTTTGTGTATGTTCAGAAATCCCACTTTCTAAAAATACCAAATTTAGATTTTAAAAAAAATAGATTTGAATCTGATAATTTAGATTTTGGAGCCAATATTTTTTAATTTAATTAATTTTAGTAAAAAGTGCAAAATTGGATAGCTGCTTTTTAGGGATTGTCTACTTATTATATACATGGTTCAGGTATTTAGCCTTGCCCATAGGATCCATTGTTTCAACCTCTTTGGAAATTGAGCTATTCTATAAAATGAAATGCACACTACTCCCCCCAACCCTGCACAAACTTTTTCTGCTCTTAATCAGCTGGAATGTAGGACTTTAAAAGAATGAGAGCTGAAAATGTGGAAGGATAAATGTGGAAAGATTTGTAAGACATTTGTTGAAGCCCCAAACATTTGATTTTAAAAAACAGCTTTAATTATTATTATTTTTTTTTAAAATAGTGGTTTCAACATGCCTTTATATTGTAATGATTCTATTTTTGTTGATTTGATTGCTTTGAAAGCTGTTTTTAAAATTTAGTGACTTTGTTTAGGATGGCTATTGTGCCATTTTTTTGTTTGTTAATGTGAGCCAAATATGTATTTTATGACAAACATTAACTATATTGTTTTGTTGTTGCAGGTCTGGGGTTGGAGGACTCATTGCTGATATTTTTGGTGAGAGTGATGATGATGAAGAATTTGAGGTAAAAATTAATAAAAAAATAATTTTTTGCATTTCATTTTTCTACTTAAAAATAATTTTTGTTTATGTGTGTAATACATATAAAAATAAATAAGGCAATAAAAAATAACAAGACAAAATAGGGCTATAAGATAACCTGAGTGCTATAAGGTAAAACTAACATATCCAGAGACAGTAGCAATGAAAAAAGTCTAAGAGATTAAAACTAAGATAGTAAAGAATACAAGCAATTATGTCATTTGTGTTCATAGAAAAGCATCTTTTTAGTATATTTTGATCTAATGTTATGCTTCAAAATGCCTTTTTTGTTGTTGAAATATTCAGTTTTTTTTATATAAAAAAACAGATTCAATTAAGATTTTTTAAGTACCATGGTGATTTGATGCTTGAAATTTGTGGCAAGGTTGGAAAAAAAGTTTTTTTTTTCCTTCAAAAGACCAAGAACACAAGTTTTTTATTATTATTTTAAATTGTTTTTTGCTTCGTTTATTTTAAACAAGAAGTTAAATAATATTTTAAGCCCCAAATTAAAAGTAGTTAAACCATTAAAAGACATTTCTCAGCTATATATTTTTTCCTATTGATATTTTGAATAAGGAATTCGAAATTATTAGCTTTTGTTCTGAAAATAGACTGATAGAATAAAGAAGTATAATAACTGATGATTTTAAATATGCTTATTTATTACTTTACAACTTGTCTATTACTTTAACCTGCAAATAAACATTTAATATCTAAATGTTATTTTAATGCCAGTGAAAAGAAACTTCCCTCTTGATAAACAGTATCTAAAAATTTCATATTTCTGCCTTACCTGTGATTCAGTATGTACTATAATATTTTTCCATTTATTGATTTGAAATTATTATGAGTTGTTATAGTATTGATAAAATTATTTTGAAAGCTGTTAAAACTTTATATTTAAAACAAGACAATCCTGAAATTAAAAATTGTACATTTTGTTAGCCTTTTGTGGTAAAATTTAAAAGTAGAGCAAATTATACTAAGGTAGAGCAAGTTATTCTATTAGTTACCAGTTTAACTTTTTTAAAAATGGTATGGTATATGTATACTGTTCCAAAAAATGTACTGATTTTTTCCTCATTGTTTTTAAAAATGTTGCCTATATTTTATTTGTTCTTTTTTTGTGTGCCCACTACGAAGCCTGAAATCTTTTTCTTTTCATATTTGATTTTCATTACTAATTAACCCTTTAGGAAGATGTAATGTGTATTGTGGTTCTAGCTCCGATCTACAATAAAAATGTATTCAATAATTTCTTGTTATTATTGACTTCACTCTGCACGACTACAATTGCATTGTGATGCTAATAAAGCATCACAGAAATTTCTGAGCTGTTTTAAGATCTCATTAAATTATAATTTTATTAAGAGCAGGACTGGAGTCCTGGAAAGTATGACATTTTGCATCTCGAGTATACAGGCCTGAAAGAGGTAGATTTAACCTTAAAAATCAAGTATATAGTATGTACGTGTAGGTGCAATATATATTAATGTTTAATATTATATGGTACCATAATAAGTGTTGAGTTGATTAATTTAAATGAAATATGGTTTTTGAGAAAGAGCTTTCAAATTAATGCAAATTTGAATTAAAAAATATATTTAGAGATTTCTTATTTTCTTATACTTGATGTTCTTTTTTACTCTTAGATTACATTGTATTCTAGCCCACACAATCTTATAAGCCTGAAACCACCCTTTTTAAATTTTAAGTACTCAAACTTGTTTCATTAAAGTTTTAATTTGTTTAATTTTGTTTTAAGGGTTTTAAAGAAGAAGAAGTAGACACTGAAAAACAGGATAAAGATGAAGTTGTAAAGACTAAAAAGAAGAGAGTTAAAAGTATGTTTTTTTTGTTGCTAATTCTTTTTAAATCCCAAGGCTAAATCCATTGCTGCACAACAAGTCTTTGGTTATAAAACTATGGTATTAACTGTGTATTTTGTTCAAAGCTGCTCAAAAGCCTTTTCCTTAACGAGAATTTGAAATAATTTCATTTAAAGTAATCTTTTGCTCCAAAGGGTCTCATTATTAGATTGGAAAAATACCATGGGCCACACAAGATAATATAGTTTAGTCAAAGAAATATTAGTAGGAGGGAAATAATTTTTAATTTTAGCGCAGTTACTAAAGTTTTTAATTTAATCAAAGAATGAAACAAATTCGAAGAAAAAAAAAAGAAGACGAAATAAGTAAGTAAGATTTAAAATAATAAATCAAAATAGAAAAGCGCTTATAGCAGCTTAATCCAATTTTTTTTAATTATAATTTATAAAGTCAGAAATATAATTCTAGCCTAAAACAACAAAAATTTGAGATATGTGTGTTAGCAGGACAGCACTCTATCAGGAGATACACTGCTTGCTAACACACAGGAGCCTTTTTGTTGTCAGTGGTGAAACCAAAATCTGACAGCGCCCTGAGGCTCCATAATGAAAATACAAATAAGAAAAAGCAATTAAATATTGAAATTTAAATGCAAAGAAAAATTAATTACAAACTATCACAATTTAAAAGTACACTGAGTAAGTCTTAATGATTTAAAAATACACTGACTAAGACCTAATAAAGAGACGCCCACATATAAGAAAAATAAATAAAGATAAAGTTACAGTTAGAATAGCCACATCACATTAAAAAAATTGCCAAATCATTAAGAAAACTTTCGATATAAATCAAATGCTGACCCCTTTTTTGAAAATCTTGAAAAATAAAACAAACATTCAATGACTAAAAATTTTAAAAATGTGCTGCCATCTGACCAAAATGTGCTATATGCTTCAGGAACGTAAAATCTTAAATTTCACCGCATAGGCCTATTTATGCGAGCTTTAATGTCAGCCGAATTATTTGAAAGTTTTAAAAATATTTTGAATCAAAATATCATGATTACAGTAATTAAAAGGAAAATTATTATTCTCTAATGTAATCCTGAAATTCCCGATAACTGAAAGAAAATTTGTTTTATTATTACAAATAAATAAATTTAAATCTAATAATTTGACCAATCAAAATATTCTTAAAAATCTTAAAGTAAAGTTTGGAATTAAAATGTGAACTAATAACATTGAACTTAAAATCTTTTCTTTTATCGTATAATCCAATGAAAATTTTTTGGTTATGAAGTTTGTTATCAAGATCTTAAAAAATATGAAGTTTTTAATTTCTAACATGCTTATATTATGTTTAAAAATGAAGTAATTAGAGTAGAAACAGTTATTAAATTTATTTTTGTCGTTTGAAACATTTTAATATCATGAGATTTAAATATATATTTCATACTGCGGTTCAAAAAAAAAAATAAATAAATAAAAAAAATATTTATATCAAGTTACAAATTTGTAGTTTTTTTAATATTATTTTTACTTTATTTCCTTGAATTTTGCATTACCAGCTAATAACTGAAATATTAGTTATCTGCAGCTTTTCCCATTTTCTTATCAAAATAATCATTGTTAAAAGATAGAAATAAGTAATTAACTACATTACAAAATTTAGAACTGACTAATGTAACTATTATTAAATGTGACGTCGGGTCTATAAATATATTTAATTTAAAACATTTTAATTGAATATAGTAATTGGTAATTATAATAATTTTTCTGTTTTAAACTGTCAAAATCTAAATAAAGAAATATAGTTTTATTTTATATAAATTTTATATTACACTGGGAAGAAATAAGCGAAAAACTATTATAAGAAAAAGAGGTTAATAACTAAGCTATTATTATTTGGAGATTATTTTCTTTGAAATACTTAAAAAAATTAAATTATTTTAATTCCTCCTAAAATGAAAATTAAATACAAATTCTTATAGATATTGTTTGAATTTTGCAATATATGTATATGTATTTATTGATAATTATGTGTTCTACAATCTTAATATACAGTAAATTTTGAGATTTCAATTGATATTGAATTTTTAATTTAATTTTATTTTTAAAATTTAAATATGAAACCTATTTTTTTCCTGTCTAGATGTACTGGTGTATTTAATTATTAAATGTTCTCAGAACAAATGTAATAATAATAAGTGACAGGCACTGTGTTGTGTTGAAATATTTTTCAAAATTATTTTGACTTGCAAATTATTTTTCATACATCAATTCAAGTTTTTTCTGTTTTAGTAATGTCTGATTCTGAGGATGAGGATGTAGAAGTAGACAAAACTGAGGAAGAAATAGCGGAAGAAAATGATGAAGCCCATGGCATAATTGAAGATGTTGAAGTACCAGCTACAGCAGAAGATGAAGGCGAGGGAGAAGGTGAAGAAGAAGAGATTCAATCTTCTTCAAAAAAGAAAAAAGTAGATTCAGAT
The DNA here is from genome assembly GCA_949128135.1 of Parasteatoda lunata. Lineage (NCBI taxonomy): Eukaryota > Metazoa > Arthropoda > Arachnida > Araneae > Theridiidae > Parasteatoda > Parasteatoda lunata. The sequence goes on along the minus strand of OX421974.1, from coordinate 104,753,818 downwards.
TCAGAAGATGAAGATCGGAAAATTAGGTTACTGTTTATTTAATACATATAAGAAATAGCATGTAGTTATATTACTGAATGTGTGTTTTTTTTTTTTGTTCGTAACTAAGGACTAAGGATTTTTTGCATTTTTGGACATTTTTTGTCCTTTAGAGCATTTTTTTAGATTTATAGGGCATTTTTCTCTAAATTTTGGGGCTTATTTCGCATTTTAAAGTATTTTTTAAGTTTTTTGTTAGCTTTTTCTAATTTTTATTATTTTTTATCAAATTTTATTGTTACACTGGTTTCCAAACAATGAAGAAAATCTCTAGGATATTAACAGGTGAAGCAACATCTTTTCAAATTGAAGAAGAATTGTCAGTAAGTGAGACCGTCTTTTTCAAGTACGCACCAATAACATCAGTAGACGTTGAAAGAAGCTTCCCCAGGTATAAAAATTTACTTTCAGACAAGAGACTCTCGTTTACATTTCAAATTATCAAAAAACATTTAATAATTCAGTGTAATTCTGATATTTAGTAATATTATGAGATGGAAGTTGTTATATTTATTAAAGTTTCTTTACAAAATGAAAATATTTTGGGTCAATATATTTTCCTTTTTTTTGTTATTTTAGAATATAAAACATATTATTCAAACTTTAATGAACGTAGAACAAGTATTGCATTGCTTTATATTTTTTAAATGACTCCTAATAATTTTAAAGAGTAAGACATTGTTTTAGTTCAATATTTTTACTTTATTTAAGGCATTTTTAGCGCAATTTTCGACTTAGAGCATTTTTTGAACTTTTAAAGGGCATTTTTTGCACTTTTTAAGGGCATTAGTTGAGATTTTATAGGTCATCAAAATCCGGGCTCTATTCATACCTATCCACGAAAAATTAATAGTATACAATTTGTTTTTTGAAGTAGTTTTTTAAAAGCTTTGTATTATTCTATATTATACTTCTCTAAATTTTTATTAGTTATAGGTTGTTAAAATTGTTATTGCTTGGATAAAACAAAGCATATTATTTAGTGATTTGTATAAACAGTATGTCATTCTCAAAAATAACAAGTATTTGTAGTATTACTATTTTCTATTAATTTTTAGTGAATAAAATATTGCAAATACCATGACACTTCTGAGGAGCAACCGCTCTTTGTTCCACAGTAAAATGGTCATTAATGGAGGTTTGTCATTATTAGGGGTTACCCCCATTGACTTCAAAATATTATCAAAGGTACATGAGATTTTGCAAACAATTTAAATTTAGACCATGTCATTTCCTTGGTTCGAAAATGTCACATGTATTGGCGTCGCGAAAACAGGATCGATTAATGAAATGTAGCCTCAATAAGAATGACCCCTACTGATATAATTATGAGTAAAAACAAATTTACCAATTAGGAATGATAAAACTATTTTAAATATATACACAATTATGTTTTTTGTTTCAGTTTGCATTTAATTGTATATCATAAAAATTAGTTTGGTTTGAAATGAGAAGTGGTTTATTTGTTTAAATTGCTTAGTTTTTTTCTAAAATAACTTTCTTTTTTTATTTACCTTTCAACTCTTAAAAATAAATCATTGATAGCATCGTTTTTAGTGCACTCTGACTGCAACAGGAGATTTTTTTTTATCTCTTTTGGAGATTGTCAAAAAGAGTTTTCTAAATAAGAGCCATTCACAAATTTTCTGAACACATTTGAATCTACTTATTTGTTTTGTTAATATTTCTTGTTTTGATATTTATCGTGTTTCCTTATTCGAACTTTCCCGCATTGGTGTGGGATTTGCCTGGTTGCTGAAAGAGGTTTTGATTGTCTCTTCTATAGGTTTTTTTTAATGCATATTCTATGGAAAAAATTTTGTGCCTCCCAAAAGTCGTCATAAATAGAGGAGGTTGCTACACAAAGGTGGTCTGTCCTGGATGTTTCACTGTACCAACTTTTAACATTGCAGCAAATTATCTTGTTTAATTGGCCACTTAGTGCCCGATTTCTATTTATATGCTATTTGTTGCCCATACCATAGATTTTATTATTAAATTGAATGAGATATTTTAGAGTTTATTCCACCTGAATGAAAGTTGTGTACTGTTTTATTCATGATTGAAAATGAGCTCGGCAGACCCAGAGACCCTCATGGTTTCATCCGTGCAAATTTTTGATGAACCGCCATTTCCGTAATTCAATTTTATTTTTAATTTTCTATTGTGTTAGTTTAAAAAAAAAAAAAAACACATTTCAAACGAGTATCTATAAACAAAATAAAAACAGGGTTTCAAATAGTTTTCAAATTGCTTATTCAGTGATATTGCTTTTTTGTAAGATGCCACGAAAACTATCCGCATCGATTTTATCTGTACTCATGTGACAAAAAGAACAAAAGATGAATAATTTTTAAAAATAAACACTAAATTCATAAAGAATTCCTTTTTGCTAAAAGGAATTAAAGCTACTTTAAAGCTCTCATCTAATGTTAACTTTAATAAGAATATAATTGCATGTATAATGCTAATCCAGTGAAAAAAATTTTTTTTACACATTCTTCTTGAACAGTGTGAATGAACAGCAAATGTTGGCTATCGAAAAATCAGCTTCATATATTTGCTGTAAGTTCTCCAAATCCTTTTTTCAAAGATACTGTCTGGGAATTTGTAAATAATGTTTAATACCCTTTTTTAAGTGAAAAAAATCTTTATCTAATATAGTTGGTTTATTTTTATTCTCAACTTAAATTTTTATTTTAGTATGATTAAAATTGCTGCAAAGACACAATTAGACAGGTTGCAATAACATGATCACATTCCATAATTATTTTAAATTAATTCACTTATAAAAAGTCTTTTCTTTTATTCCTTAGTTTTTCAATTTGAGATTACTATGATCACAGTTGGTTTCGGAGATCGATATCAAATGCCTTGATACAACTGTGCACTGTAGATAATATTACAAAAAAATATATATATTTAAAATTGAATTTTTTTCTACAATCAATATGATTATACTTATTTTCTGTTGTATATGTCAACTTTTCAAATCTCTAACTTGCAATGAAAGGTAAAGGGTTGACTTAAATACTGGTTTAGACTAAAAGATTTTTCCAAATTCCGACTCTTATCTTGAGAAATTCACCTAATCTATTAGATAAATAAATACATACCTAGTAAAAGTAATACTGTTATAATACAATCAAAACTTTTATATTTTAATAATAAAACTTTAACATAAGAGTTCTATTCTACTTGGTATTCTACTTTATTTTTCTTCCCTTAGTCTCATGAAATATCTCTTTTTTGTACCACACTACAAATTGTAAATACCACATTTCTTGAAAAGATTTATTATTACATTTGTATCAATATTTTTCCATGCATCCAATATAATTTGACACATATACCTAGTCTTTTGAAACTGAGTTAAATTCTTCAAAATAACCCAGTGTCATCATAAGATGGAACATCCTTTATTTGAAAATGAAAGTGCCAAAATTGACACACATTCTGAACAGTTCATATTATCTTTGCATCAAAAAACAGCCAGATTGATGATTTGTTCCACTATGAAGTTTAATGTGGACAATTAAAAAGTTTAGTAATCAAAGAGTTAAAAGGTTTACTGACCTTTTTGACTTTGAAAATTCTTAGTAAATTAAATCAGTTATTATTATTATTATTTTTTTTTTAAACACCTGTAACATAAAATTCTCTTGCTTTGGCATGCATACTACTTTAGAACTTAGTCTGTAAAACAGGAGATAACAAAGATTCTATGCCCTTATTCTTTATATAAAGTACCTTTTTTTTCAAATATTCATTTTTTTTTTCTCTAGAAAATATTCTGTTTATTTTTGTTATTTGAATTTTGTTTTAATAGATAATCCTTATTTCCAGGGAAGACTTTGTTTCTGATTTTGATTTGATGATGCAAAAGAAGAAAGATGAAAGCTCTAAAAGAAGGAAAAGGAAAGATGTTGATCTTATCAGTGATAGTGATGATTTAATTGCAGAAATTATTACACAAATGCGAATAGCTGCTGAGGTATGTCAGAAGTTAGATTTAAACATATATAAATGTATTTTGACCCCTCCCCATGTATATCTAGTATGTAAAATCGCGGTGGAGTGTAGTTTACAGTGTGCTGATTTAAGCTATATATTAAACTTAAAAAAAAAAAAATTAAATAAATGAAACTTTAGCTTTCTTATAATTTCCTATTCTAATTCTTAATATTTGGCTAAAGTTGGTGCTTATTGTATTTCATTTTGGTACTCATTGTGCAATCATAATTTTTTTTGTTTAATTTGTTTTAAAGTATTTCATCCTTATAATTATCCATATTAAAGTTTGCTTTCAACAGTCAATTGTTGTGATCAAAAATTTTTAGACTTGTTTTTAGAAACAAATTGCTGCTCATTTCTAAGTTTGTGCCTCATGGTTTGAAAAGCTTTGGGGCTTTTCCCAATTGTTGACCCTGTTTGTATGGTTTAATATCACCAACTTCATCAGTATCATTTTGCACTCCTTCAGTTCCAAATTTCAATTGTAATTTTAATTATTCATTTTTATAATTTTAATCAGAAGTTTATTTGTCATTTTTATGTTTCACTTTTACTCTTATTAAAAAGTGAATAAATTACTATTTGTGTATAAATGCTTTAAGTTATAATTTTAACATCATTAATCTCTTAATTTTGTAATTTCGATTTTTTGTGTCAGTTTTTATTTAAAAAACTGTTGAAATAAATAAGAATTTAGTTACTTTAAAAAAATTGAAAAGAACATATATTATAGAAATTTGCAATTTCTGTTTTAAGTACTTCTTGATATTTCTTTGTTTCGATAAATTGTATAAATATAGATGATAAAATGAAGATCAAGGATAAAATTTCTTACACATTTATTACTTCTTTCAAGTTTATAAACTTTCTTACTAGGCTGTTTCGATGAAATGTTTCATTGTTCACAGGTTCAAGATTTACAAAGAAAAAAAAAATAAAAGAAAAAACAAACAAACAGAAGAATTATGTTTAATTTAAAAAATGCCACCAAGACCAATTTCTAAAACATAAACAAATCGGATAAAATATACAAATTACACTTTAAAATGTAAAACAAACAATATCTATTATGTTTTTAAATTGCTATAGTGCAATTGTTATAGTGCAATTGGTGTAGTAAAAAAAAAAAAAATATCCTAAATTAAAAAAAAAGTAGTTTTTTTTCAGTTTATTGTCATTGTCCCTTTTTGTAATTACTGCCCTTGCACACATTTTAAAATTCATTCAAGAGTTTAGGTTTTAGATTATAATGTGTTTGCTAACTTGTGGTCTTACTTAAGATAATATAGAAATATAAGTGATGAATATTTTTTTGTAATGAAAAAGTAAAAATTCTTATGAAATTTATTTTTTATTTTTAATATCTCTGAGTTCTTAGCTTGTTTTATTTTTCTAATGGTTTATTTATGTAGTTTATTTTGTCATGCAGCATTGTTTTGCTTATACTATTTCTTTCAGTTCTGATTAAAATACGTTAAATTTAAACAAGTAATTTTAAAATTCATTAGTTACATTATCATAAAACAAGATAATAAATATTAAAATATTCATTTTTATTTAGTCTTTAAACAGCACTAACATGATAAGTATGCTATATGTATGGGACTAAATTAGATTATTTTGCTACTGGCCAATAGTGAGTTGTTGCATTTTTAACAACAGCCTCTCTTTGAGATAAGTGGTTACTTAAACAAAAAAATTGTTGATATGAACTATATTAGGCATTCCTTTTGAAGCATTTCTAAAAATATGATTAGCATTGCAATGTTCATTTCTAAATCAAAGAAAAATGTTCCGAAACAAGCGGGAAATAAGGTAATTTTATAAATATTATAAAATATTTATGCTAATTCCATATTTTTTTTAAAAAGTAAATAATAAAATATACTTGGAGAGTGTTTTTTTGGGAAAAAAATGTGGCTGCGGGTAGAAAAGTTTCTAATTGTCAGTTTAGTTTGCCTGTGGTGACCATTAATTTTGCCCTATAATGCTGCCTATTATCTTATACTAGTTTGCATGTGTTCTTAAAGGTCAAGCTTACTTCAATCTAATTGGTTGATTCATGTACAATTTTATTTTTCGAACTTGGTACTTTTTTTTGATATGCTGTTCTATGAACAATTTTTTAATTTTTTTTAGGAAGACAAAGAATTAAATAAACAGAAAAGGACTGCTACGAAAAAGTTAAAAATTTTACCACTTGTTCTTTCTCAATTGAAAAAACAAGATCTGAAAATGGCTTTTCTTGATCAAGGAGTTTTAAATGCAATTGCTGAATGGTTGGCTCCTTTGCCTGATAGAAGTTTACCACATTATAACATTCGGGAGGGTATGCTGAAGCAACTACATGATGTAAGTACAAGGATTTAAAAGAACAATTTTCATTTGGTAGACTTTAAATTGATCAACTTTTTTTTTAAAAAAATTGAAATTCATGAAGCGAATATGAAATGTCAAAATATATTTTTATTTTAACTTTTAATTGTTGTTTTTAGTTTCCGAATATTGATCAAAGTCTTTTAAAAGCTAGTGGTGTTGGCCGAGCACTTATGTATCTTTATAAACATCCTAAAGAAACAAAAGAAAATAGACAAAGAGCTGGTCGGCTGATTACTGAATGGTCCAGACCAATATTTAATGTTGCCACTAATTATCATGCCTTAACAAAGGAAGAAAGGGAACAAAGAGATTATGAACATGTGCCAAAAAAACGTAGGAGGTAAAGTAGCTTGATGCATACATGTTTTATTACGTGTTTGTAAATTTGTAATGATATATATGCACACACACACACATATATATATATATATATATATATATATATATGGTATTGAAAACTGGATCTTGTTATCATTTATAGTTTAATGGTAATTAAATCTTCAAGTCTAATGTACTAAAAATTAACAAAGTAATTTTTTTAAATATAAGCTATTACTCACATGTGCTGGGAAGATGTGACATACATGTCAAGATGCTTTCGTCACGAGACACCAATGACATGCTGTATAAGTTGTCATCAATTCAAACAGAGTTAAAAAAGTGTTCTAATTTTCATTAGACATTTGAACTCTTAATGCCTCATTAGTGAATTGCAGTTGTCTGTTTTGATAAGCACTTATGTGAGTTTCTTGCCAATACAAGTGACTAATTTAATATATATTTTTTTATTTATAAGTTTTCACAATTATACCTTTATTATACATAGCTTGAATTGTTTATGTATTTATCATATTATTTGAATTGTTTATGTATATAGTCTCACATAAAACCCACTCTTAATGACTGTGTACTTTAAGAATCCTCATCAATAATGAAAACAAAAAAGTACCTATATTAAGAGTGGCAAATTATATTTTAGAGGGAATATTTTCAAAATCTTACAAATCACAGTAAAGGAAAATAAGTGTAATAAACATCAAGATCTTTGATTACAGGAGAAAACAGAATATTTAAAAGACTATTATTGGAAACACCTCCAAGTATTAACCTTCATTTAAACCAGTTTTGATGTTTATTCCTTCTTTCCTACCTTCTTTTTCTGTAGTTTGTCAGATTTTTATCTTTTTCCCTGCAGCTAAAATATTACCTTGTGGGCTCCCAATATGCATACTTTATTGTTTTCATTTTTGATACAGATTCTAAAAATGCATATTAGCTCACTGGTGGTTTAGAAAAGGGCAAGATTGGGAGAATGTTTCTCCCTGATACACTATATCCCTATCTAATAACATAGAAAAACCGGTTTTGCTAGGCGGTGAGGACTGCAAGTTAAAATACAACTTTTTATGTGCAGAACCATCAGTGGGTTAAGGGCAGTAATTATGTAACTTTCTGTATTTATGATCTGATATATAAAAAAATAGCTTAATTTTTTAAAATTCTTTTAGAGATAGAGATGTTGAAGAAGAGGAAGAAAGTGCTCAAAAGGGTAAAAAAGATATTGATGAAGAAATGAGTGGTGAATCAAAGTAAATAATCTAATTTCTCTCAGTCCAATGTTTGAGATATTATAATTATTTATATTTTTTTAATAGTTTGTTGGTGAGAGGATCTCTTTTTTTATGTGTGTGAAGTGACAGATCACATCTGTCTGAATCATTTTTGTTTTTTAAATTGCAAAAAAAAAAAAAAAAAAAAAATTAATAGACTATTAATTATGTCTCCAAAGCATCTTATTTAACAATATTGGATATAATAATTGAAGCAAAATGTATATTTCAATATTATTTAACCCTCTTAAATGGAGGCATAATCTATGGGGCATAGGCCAAAAGTGGTACATGAAGCCACTGAATTTTTTTATAAAAGTGTTATGTGTTATTAATAAAAATATGAAAGAAGGAAAAGTAATAGAAAAAATATTCCAGCATTGCTCAGTAGTAGCGATTTACTGTTCTAGTTTAACTTTCTTTAGAGTATCAAACTGCAACTCATTCCAATCATATTTATTACATTAATTTCAGACTATGTTAGTAAAAAAAAATTTTTTTCTCGTAAAAAGTAAAAGTTTCTATGAAGTCTATCTTATGCTACACTAAACCAACAATTAAACCTTAGACTGAATTGTCTGGAGCCTACTGTGTTTTTTGACTCATCAATAATTAAATTAAAAAAATTAGGTGCTTATTCTTTTTTATTCATTTTTCTTAGTCTGTTATTATGTACAATTAAAAAACTTAATTGTGTAACTGTTAAAAGAGCTTTTCAGTTTTTTTAATACCATTTAAATTCAAAAGGTAAAAAAAAGCATAATTTGTTCATTTCATTCATAACACTTCAATTTTATGTTTTCACCATAACTTGTATAATTATAACCTTTTAGTTGAATACATGGTGTTTGTTTTGATAACAAAAATTTAATTTGTTATTCCAGAACACTGAGACCTGGTGATAAAGGATGGGTTGGTAGAGCACGTGTTCCTATGCCTTCTAATAAAGATTATGTAAATAGGCCCAAGTGGAATGTTGAAATGGAGTTCGGCAGGGTGAGAAAATTATTGTTCATTTTTATGTCTGTGAAATGATAAGAATAATTCAAATACATCCTGATAAATTAATTATACTTTAATGAGTTATATATTAATTTGATGATGCATGTAGATACATAAAAGATATGTTTTGAAATCTGTAGTAAAATATTTAAGGTTTTAGTTTTATTTTTTAAAATTGTTACTGTTTTTGGCCTTGTCTACTTAAATAATTTGAACTACTTAAGATAGTTCATATTAAATAATTAGTTTCATTTGTTGTTAATATCTTTGAGCAAGTGGTTATGTTATACAGAATTTAAATATTTGTATAGCTCAATCGAATAAACACTACTATCAGTGTTGTACACTAATATTTCCATCATTGCATATTTACATGCCTTCTGATATAAGTTAAGTTTTAAAGTTATATTTAATTTTGTAATCCTTTTCTATACATTAACATATTAGTTAACTTATTTCCTTTTAACGGAAATCATAAGATTCCCAACCACATAAAAATCAATTTTACTGTTATATGTCAGCATTTAAACATAAAAACTCATAAGTTTCATTTTACACCAAATAATTTTATTTGTTTAACCTCCATTTCATTAGCTTTGGCTTGATATTCGATAATGATAAATTTCTGGAGAGGTTGCAGCTTTCATGTAGTTGACTTCTTTTCGTTGCTTCTCTTTTTAGAATGATTAATCCTGTTACAGAAACTATCTAATTAAATTAATATCTCCAGACAAATTATTCATGATTGAGGAAACAAATCTTTGGTATATTCAGAACTTGGAAACTGGAAATATATAGCCATATAAAAAACTTTTTTGGAAACGTTTAATTAATAAAAGTAATTGGATGTGTTCTGTATAGATTCCAAAAACAAAATAGGAAATCTATTACCTTCAATTCAATGAAAGATTATTTTCCCATGATTAATCAGGGAAGAGAATATACCTCAAAACTCATTCTTCGAAAACTTTCTATGATGATTCTATCATATGTTAATGATGGGCTTGCAAACTTACTCTTATCAACTGATTAAAATTAGATTACATAAATCTGTACCTTTATAAGTTCTCCACCTTTGTAATTTCTGAAGCGAATGATATTTTAACAATATCAAAAATAAATAAATAAATATTTTAAAGAATCATGCATTAAGTAGAAGATTTAGCCAATTTAAAATTACTGATGTAAAAATTTTTTTTTGTGTGTAACTTTGTAAAATTTTTAAATTATGAATTTTAAAAATTTAAACTGTGAATCTTTTTTTTTTTTATTTATTTTTTATTATTTTTATTTTTTATTAAACAATTGTTTGAAATGCTTTTATAATTTTTACTTTGTATAGTAATCTAGTACTGTATATAGTTTTCTGTATATAATTAGTAAACATTGAAAATCATTTTGTTATAATTACATAAAACACCTGCTAGCTTAAAAATTTTTTAGAAAATTAAGGTACTTTTAAATTACTTCTTTTTATTTGTAGTTAAATTAGTTCTGATTTCAAAACACATGTGTAGAAATGATTTATGAAGCTTTTTCAAAGGGGAAAACGAATAGTTAATTCCATTGGTTTTCATTGTTAACACAGTTAAAATGTGTTTGCATACAAAAGATTTTGGAAATAGTTCTTGAGCCTGATTTCAAAAGTATGTATGGAGGCAAATATTAATGCAATCAGGAAGATGGTGCTTTTTCATGCATTAGTTGTGTGGACAATTCAGGTGTTTCTTTGTGAAAAGATGAATGGGCCTAGGTTCACTTGGTTTTAATGTATTAGATTATCTGTGCTATTAAAACTAATTACATTGAATACAGAAATGTTAACCTATGTTGAGCATTTTAGATAAAGTATGGGAAATGTTTCTATGGGTGCTGTGCTTTCTACTTGCTTTAGTTAGACTAACGTAAGAAAACATTCTAATAAAAGTAAAGGTTGAGTCATATTAACCCACTTGCTATATGATTTTGTATATAATGTTGTTTTATTGTAAATAAAATGAAAATAATTTTTATCACACCTTGGATTTTTTTTTGTTTGAAGCTGTATGAGTATACATTTGATACTCTAAAGGAAAATCATTAAAATTTAAAGACATATTTTTTGAATTAATATAAATAGGTTGTATATTTTTTTAAAATTATTATATTTAATAACTATGCCCATAATGATGCCATGTCTCTTTAATCTATATCACAACAGCCACATTATATTGCTGTGATTCCTCACAATAGCATCTTCACAACAGTACAATCATCACAATAGCCCAATGCATTCAAATTTTTTGGTGAGAAATTCAGAGGTCATACACAAATTTTTATTTTTCAACAAATGCAGTAAGGAATCTTGTTAGTTGGAGTTTTGCAGTTTCACAATTATTGATTTGAGATAATTAGTACCTGTCAACAATTCAATAATCATATAATTTTTTAACAGGGAATTGAGGGATCATCCACAAAAATTTTTCTTGTGCTAAAATGTTAAACAGAATAATAAAATTTTTATTTTGAGATAAATAATTCTTCTTTAAAATATTTTGTTAGAAAAAGTCTTTATTCTGATTACAAATCTAATGATTTTTCCACTAATTTCTGCGATATCTAGAACAATAATTAGCGGACTTCCGCAAGTCAAAAATGTATAGTTCGAAGAAATTTCCATGAAGTTCTCAAATCTAAAACTTAAATGTTAAAACGCGCAAAATCTCATAAATGAGATGTTGATTCTTCTCTTATTATAAATTTTCCTTTTTATCTGCTAGAGTTTCCCGTTGACATCCAATAGCAAGTTTTTGTGCAGATTTGTAAGAGTGAAATGTAACTTGGGCTTAAGTTTGAGAATATGAGAATCAAATAAACATTCCGAAGTGACTGGCTTTGTCTTTGAAATACAGTACAGAGCCTTTTACCTGGTACCCAAAATACCAGAAGAAATTTTGCTAGGTTTTCTCGCCATTTTGAACTAGAACGATTGAGGCGAAATGCAGAAATTACAGTGATCCTTGAAGTTGAGTAGAAGGGTCTAGAGAGAAATGCATTACACATGCTTATCAGTTAACAGGAGGAGGAAGGGTAATAAAAAAATAGATCTTTGTACTTCACTGTGTAAATATAATACAGTAAAATAAGTGAAGTGGAAATTTTTAATTGTAATATGAAAATGGCTAAAATAAAGCTGTTTTTTAATCAATAATTAAGAAGTATAGTTAGCTGTTCAGTATAAAACCTTATATATGGTTACCAGAAAACCGGGAAAATCTTTGCTCGCCCTTCCACTAATTTTCAACTTTAAAATGTATGAGTTATTTTTAAAGTTGAGTGGATGGAGAGGTGGGTGGGGAGATTCTTTTTCTCCTTGTTTAATTAAACAAAAGAAGTAGTGGCAGGCTTAAATAAAACGAAATGAACCCAAAATCTCTATTAAGAAACTGTCTGTAAGCAGATTATTGACTCTTGTAAATAGTTTCATCGCCATGTTCAGAATTTGTTTGAAAATCACTAAATTTATTTTAAAGTTTTTATTTTTATTTTATAAAATATTTGAATCATTCTTATTTTAAAAATTGAACTCCGGAACAGACATTTTGAAACAAAAACATAATTTATAAACAAGTTGCGGCGAGAACTTTTGTTGAAAGTCCTGTGTCGTTACTGTTTGAAAGCCAAATGGTAATCACGGGAAAAGTGTGACTGCTCAAAGCAGAGAATCAGCATATTGTAGCTGAAATCAGATAAAATGAATGATTTCGTTTTCACTTCAACTTACAAGGGGGAAATATCAGCAAATAGAATGTGGTGTGGAAATTGCAAGAAAAATATATCGCTATGTTTTACTATATAAAAATAGTGAAGTGAAAATGAAAATTTTTTATTGGAATATTAAAAATTGCTAAAATATGGCTATTTTTTTTTTCAATATTAAAGTAGAAATATAGTTAAGCTGTGTTAAATCATTTTTTAGTAGCTCGGAAAACCGGGAAATCCAGACATCCGGGATAGCATTCTGTATAATTTGTTCTCTACTGTACTAATTGCCATGATAAAATTATATGTCAGTGTGTAAAATTCCAAAATCATAAGCATTTAAGGAACTTTTTTTGAGTGGTGCTCTTGTTTTCAAAACTTATATTTTAATCAAATATATGTCTAATTTTAATGTAAGACAGCATGACGCCATCTACAATTGAGAATTTTGTTACTAATTCTGATTTGCTGCTTAAAATTATTACATTTATGCAGTTTTTTATTTTATTTTGCTGAAATAAAAGCTAATCAAGTAATATTGCATTTTCAGTATTGTATTTTTAATCCAATATTACAACATGGATTCATATGGTTCTAACATCCCTATATATTTCATATGATATTAATACTATTTGTGTTAAATAATTATTGGATTAATGCGATATAATTGTTCCTACCTTTTATTTTATTTGTCTGAAATAAAAGCTAATCAAGCAAATAAAATCTTAGTATTCTTAATACAATATTACAACATGGATCCATGCGGTTCAAAATCCCTATATTTTTCATATGATATTATTACTACACACAAAAATGGAATCAGACTAATAAATTTAGTAATTGGATTTTATTTCTATATCATTATTATTTAATTGATTTCGAGTAATTACCAAAATAAGAATTGTGCATTTGAGTATTTACTTTTTAACGAGACAATTCTATAATTCTTTTGATTGATTTTTCTGCAGTTATTGCTACTAATTTCCATATGTTTTTTAGAATCTTGATATTTTTAACCTGAAATTATTTATTACAGCATGCAGATCTTAAATATGTTTTTTTTATGAGCTCAATATATTTTTTACTTTTTATTGAACAGAAAAATCTGCTATGCATGAAGATGAAATAGTAATAAAGCTACTACACTTGAGAGAAAATTGCTTCATTTGGTATTGTAACTATCTAACCATTAAATATGCCTTTTTAAAAATGGGTTTGTGTGTGCATATTATACCAAAAAATCCTTTTTTTTTTAGTAAAATGTTTATCTGATTTTTTCTTTAATCTACTATAAGGCATGTTATTTTTTTGATTTTATAAAATTTTCTTGTGTTTTGTACACTTAACAACTTTAAGTTAAGCTGGTTAAAAAAAATTTTTCCATTAAAGTTTTTTTCTGGCTAATTTTTCATAAAATTGTTTTTCTGGAACTTAAAAAGTGCCTATTTTATGGGCTTTCAGGTTCTTTAGGAGTTTTTATTTTGTATAGAGTATTATATTTCCTGCAATGAATTTCAATTAAAAGGAATAATTTCTATTTGCAGCATCTATTCTTTTTGCAATATCTATATGCAGTATATTTGTTACAATTAGTGTCAATTGATTTATTTTATTGTAATGTTTCCTCTATTTAGGGTCCATCTAAGAAGCCTTTAACTCGCATCGAGAGGCATATGCGGCAGATGCAGGATAAGAAGAGATTACAAAAATCTCAAAGAGCTGTTACTATCAGTATTGAGGGTAGAAAAATGGCTATTTGATGTATTAATGAATTTTCTAATTATTGTAAAGTCAGTTTTGTTGTATATTTTATGTTATTTGTGAATAAATGTTTTGTTGTATACATATAAATGTTTTAATATTTTCATGTGTGTGATTATTTATGCTTTTCATACGAGATAAGATACCTTGCATGATTTTCTTTTAATTTGTTACCCTCAATATTTTTGTATGTGTTACCTTCAATGAATGATTATGTTAGTCATTGTATAAACAGTGTTTAGTTTTTGGGCTAAGTATGAAACATGAGAATTTATTTGTATATTGCCTAGTTATTGTATTGAATGCTTTACAATCGTATGGGATATTAAAAATTTCATACTTGCATATTTAAGAAAATGGACACAGCTCAAAAAGCATGTATAAGAAAAGTATATATATAAAAGCATGTATAAGAAAATAGACACAGCTTGAAATATGTCTTTTAAAGAATGGATACAGCTCTTAATGTATGTTTAAAAAAATGGATATAACATTTGACGTTTTTGGACACAGCATAGCAAATTGATTTAGCATGTGCATCCTGTAGAATGCAAAATTTTGTACATTCATATTAACATATTTGATATATAGTCAAATTTATATGATGTCTGTAAGATTATTTTTTTTTTTAATGACTGAATGTAAATTTAAAATCTCATTTAAGTTTTCAGCTTTAAAAAAAAATCTTTTTTTAAAAAGCAGAGAAATTAAGCAAGTTTGGATAGCTAAAAATTAAAATTTTCTTGAAATTTTCAGGATATGTTTGTTCTATTAGACCAATTTATTTTTATTTATGTGAAATATATATATATAATTATTTTTTTTAAGTTTTTTTTTTTTTTTTTTTTTGAAGTTTTACGGGGTCAAAACTGAAGGTCCTCAGAAGTTTTGGAAGAAACACATCGATATACAAGTGGCAATACTTTTAGTCAAACGAGTGAATCACGTATTGACCTTTATTTTATCTTCTGCTGTGTTCACTCTAACTATTCTAGAACCAACAGTGAACCACAAAATTAAACGAATACATTCCAATTAGTTGTACCTAAAAACAATAAATGCGTGGTTAATATTTGACGTGACTTTAAAGAAACTTTCAAGGCCATTAACTGCCTTTACCAAAATTGGGCAAGTATGAAATTTGTTAGGAAAAAAAAGCCTTAAGTATAGCAGAAGTTAAAATCAACTCATAGATCTATGGTTACTGATTCAAATTTTTTATAATATGGCCCAAAATTTTGACATGTGTACCTGAATAATTGAATATAGAAATAGTTTTGAGAAAGTTGTAAGTTGTTAAATGTGATTTAGATGCAATATACAAATATTGACTGCAATATACAAGAGTAATACCTTCCCTCACCCAAATAAAACCTCAGTCAAGTTGATACGATTAATATTAGATTGTTCAAAAAGTAATTTAATTTTTTCATTTTATGAAAGATGATTTTCTTATAGTTATTAAATATCCGAATTTCCCAATTTATCAAAAGTTATAAAAGTTTTTTATGGATAAATAGTACATTACAATAGCGGACAAAGTTTTTGATTCTATAGATTTTTTTTGGGAGTAATCAAATGAGAACAAAACCAATTGATTATTAACAGTTTCTGAAAAATTCCTTATTTTGAACAAATTAACTTTCTAATGCATTATTTTGCACTGAATTGAATTACAACTTGGCCAATGAAAAGAACAATTTAGAATTAAGATTTTGTTTTAAATCATCATACATTTTGACTAATACCTCTTTAAATTTTTGATATTGCTGTATTAGCCCTTAAAAGTAATGGAACTTGCACAATTTTGGTCGCTTAGGTAGAGGCATAAATAGGTGTAAGTTAAAAAGTGTACTTTTTATACATTAAATCATTTTAACTCTTATAACTTTAAAATTATTGATTCTATTAGTTAGATTTCAATATCATTTCATTTAGAGTAAATGAATAGGTACTATCAAATATATTGCTTGTCTAATATATTAATATGCATTTTTCTATAAAAACACTCACACAAACATACACTTTTTTCTATATAATAATTTATAACTTTTAAACTATTACTAATAGTTCTAGTGACTTGGTTGAGGTTTTTTTTCTTTTGATTTAGCATAAAATAATACATTCAAAACAATATGTCACCACCATTGAGCGAATACATCAAGTACAGCACCAGTCAGTTGGATGTAAACATGAGAAAAATTAAAAGGTGATAAAAAAAATTTGCCAAAATATTTGTCTCATTACACAAAAAATGAGTAAGATAAAAGGTACAAATGATAAACACAGCTGTGACTATTAGGTAACTGATATTTATTTTCTGTGTTGCTCTGATCTGAGGCTAGTAAACGAAGTTATTTTAAAGCATTTAAAATGTTCAAAAGACGGTATTAAATATTTCTGAAATTATTATCAATAAATTGGTTTTGGTTTCATCTCATTTGATAAATCCTAAAAAATTCATAGGATCTAAAATTTTGTTCTTCATTCAGCAACGTGCTGTACAATTCATCCATAAAAGCTTTTTTTAAAATTCTGAGCTATTAGTTTTATTTACATGAGTAAGGTTTTAGTCGATCCAGTGAGAAAGAAACAAACAGACATTGAAACAACATGCCACTTTTTTAGATAGCTAAGCGTAAACTCCCCTTTCTCCCTCATTAAGTTTTAACCAGTTGTTACTATAGGCCACCTTCGGTAAAGGAATTAACTTCAGATATTCATATAAGGCCTAAATCACATTTTTCAAAACAGCATTCTTATTACTTTCTGCATTTAATTACTCTGGTACTAGTTTAAAATTTTAGGGCCATATTATAAAAAAAGTTGCAGGGACTGAGGAACCGAGGCGGTCCCCTCACATTTTATAAATGAAGAAACACAGCTTCTTATAGGATAAAAAAAATTTCACTCAATGTTTGTGGAATTAAATTTACAATAAATAAATAAATATATATATATATATATCTAAAGAAAAAATTGAAATAGAGACTTACAAAGAAAATGTCTCAATTTCAAGCAAGCTTTAACATTATGGTGTGAAAGCTGTTACTAAATCATCCCTTACTCATCCTCTTACAGTGGAAATATACGTCCCTATGTTGCTGATCGATAGTGAAAGTCTTGGTTTCACATGTCCCAGCAAATATAATTTAAAAAAAATGTGAAACAGTACAAAAAAAAAAAAAAAAAACCCGTTAAATGAGAGATAAAAAATTTACAGGTTAAAAAATTTTTTTATTCATTTTATTTTAGTTTAAAACAATTCGAACCATGAGATTGAAATTGCAAGTTCGAATTTTCGATAGCCATTTTGTGAGATTCAGATAATTTGGACAAATACTGAATAATAATAGAGATCCCCCACTCTTGAAATACTTCCGCGTTTATTGAAAAGTTGCATTGGTCTGTGAATTGCATTTGTATCTGCTATACTTACAGATTCCTTTTCAGCAAACTCCATACTTGTTTAGTTTTGGTGAAGGCAGTTGTTAATGACCTTGAAAGTTGTGTTAAATTTCAGTTTCTATTTTATGGCTAATTTTAAAGGTCACGTCAAATTACACCACACATATGGTTATTTTTTTAGATACTAATTAGTATGTAATCGCAGAAATTTATACTTTTGTGGGTCACTGTTTGTTTTAGTTGATTTTGATGATGTTCTTAAATGACCTTCGATACAAAGGTCTACTAAAAGTATTTATGTCTTAATAGTTTGTGCAAACGTAGTAGAACATAAAATAATGTTATAATAGTAAAACATACATTCTAAAAAAGTATTGCTACATGTAAATTAATGTGTTTTTCACAGAATTTTAGAAGATTTGCTGTTTTGACACCCAAAACTTCAAGATAAAAATACTTTTTTTTCTCAAAAATGAAAAAAACAATTGTCTATTAGTTTTACACAAAGAACATATCATGGAAAGAATCAGAAAAATAAAAAATGTCAAATAAAGAACCCTACCTAACTCTTTCAGAAATTGGCTCTTAAAATTGAATATCATTTCTGTAACTGGATGTACTATTAGTTGATTTCTTTTCTTAATAAAACAAAGAAAAATTTGTCTCTTAATGTATTGAAATTTTATTATTAAGCTATCTGAAAAGGAAATTATGATTAAAAAATTTTATAGATAAAAGCTGACACAGATAGCAAAATAAGGTTTAATTTCACTCAGTAAAAACTTTTTAATGTAAACCTAAAAAGGTTTGTAATGTGGCTTACGTGTAAACCTTCTAACCTTAAAACGAGATCTGCGACAACCTGCTCTATTCTACGCACATTACCCTAATCCAAAACCTTTTAAAACAAGCTTCTATGTAAAAACCTTAAATCGAGGTTGACTTAGGGTTTTCAAGCGTGAAAAAAATCCTTTAATAAAAGCTAGTCTCAAGATGAAACTAATCTTAAATGTAGGTAATTATAAGATTTCTTTTCTCAAAGTCTTGTATGCTCAGCTAAAATCCACCTTGGCTTGAAATTTTAATGGGCAATGCAATTTGATCCTATCGCTAGTGTGACGTCAGCTATAACGTCATCATGGACCTAAGTGACCATTTTACCTAAGTGGCAATACTTTTTCAAATAGGATGAAAGGTTTGAAACTGCAATATTTTTGCTTTATTGAAAAAAGGTTTTTGGTACGAACATTTTCGTGACACTATAAAGAAAATTCCGACACAAGGTTGCCGTAAGGTTACATGTTTTCTGGGGAATGATGCTTATTTCAGTCTCCTGGAGTAAAAAGGTCTAGTAATGATAATCTTGAGTGCTTTGAACATTTTGAGAAGGTATGAAGCACTTAAACTATTTATCAAATCAAGTTTATGCTGCACGGCATAAGGACGAAAACAGCGGATCGTGAAATCCCGGTAACTCAATGGTAATACTCATGTATCTTTCACGTGCTGATGAGGCTGCTGAATCAAAACCGACGTTCAACATTAAGGTTTTGTAAGAATTTTTACCTTTAAATTAGTCAAATTTTTAATTGTTCTGTAGACATCAAAATTTTCGTCCAGCAGGTCCGAATTATAAAAATCCATTTGAATAAAAGTTGCCTAAAATACTGCTAGAACCGAATACCTTTTGAAAAGCAAACTAGAATGTAGAAAAAAAAAAAAGAAAAAAAAAAAAAAAAAAAAAAAAAAAAACATGGCTTTTTGAGAAATTAAAATGACATAAGTTGGTAACTTAATTACCTACTTCATGTAATTGAGAAGTTTTATGGCATGGACTATTGAGACTCATTTACTTTTTAAAAGATCATTAGGAAAAAACTTATGTTTTTGATCTTTATTATTTTATAAAATTTTATTTTATAACCGAGGTTGAACAGCCGACACAATTCTGAATTAATGACTATTAATTTTCAACTCTGTAACCTTGAAATTTTGACTCCAACCCAGGAGACAAAAGAACTCCTGGATAAATCATTGGGAACAACTAAACTTCGTGGAGGACTTTTTGATGGAACTAACCTGCATTTGCGTTACATGGAGAGGAAAACCTCCAACGGCAAAGGGACTCTAAACTCGTCTACCATTGAGAATATTTTATGTCAGCACTATGGTCGGTGTGAGTCCAGCACGGAATTCGTAGCGACCAGCCATCGCTGGGATTCGAACCCGAATCACCTCATTGGGAGGCGGATACTCTATCCCCTCAGACACCATTTTTAAAATCAGTAGTTGTGTAATTTTAAACCCAACCCAGAAGTCAAGGGAACTCTTGGATAAAGCATTGGGACTAGCCTTCTGGGTTGACTTTCTGATTGAAATAACCCGCATTTGTGTTGCATGGAGAGAAAAACCTCCCACAGTTAGCCTGACGACCAGGGGGTTCTAACCCCATGATCTGTCTACCAAGAAGGATACTTTACGTTTACACTGTGGTCCCCCGGAGTAGAATTCGTATCAACTAGCCACCGCTGGGATTCGAACCTGGTTTACCTTATAAGAAGGCGTATACACGATCTTCATACTGAATATTTTTTGGCTGCTGGCATGAGATATAATTTAATTTTGCTTAAAATCTAACTGGCACCGTTCCTTGCTGGCTATGTACTGGAACTACGTACACAGTTCACTTCAGAACACTTCACTCACTATTTTAGCTTTAGTCTTGATTGATTCCTTTGCTTTTATACTTTGTTTGATAAACTTGAGGGTACGTCCTCTTATCGCTTTCGCTTGCTACCCAAGTAGCAACATATAACATAACTAATAACCTAATAAGATATCATCAGAAAATCAGTAAAATCTAACGTTATCTTTTACAACTTCTAATATTAGAAAGATACAAAAGGTCACTGTTTGCTCTGCATTATATAATATTAGATTCTATGCAAATTAATATTATCTCGCGTTCGCCTTAATATTTTGTATCAGTTTTGATGCTATGTAATATTAGATTTTGTATTTACTGATATTATCTTTCTTTGCTTTTTATTTTTTGGAGTAAGCAAGTGGAAGATTTAGATGGTGGTAGAATAATTCGGCGATATAATTTTACTTAATTTCTGCATTGCTTTGAAGCAGTAAAACATAGAACGATAGTTTTATAATGTCATTCCATGCATTATTTACTTAGCAATAGTGCATAAATACTAAATAAAATTATAATAGCGAATTGTGCTACCATCTCCTTAGTCCCAAGTATATCTTATGTTCAGCTGATTTATTTGAATATTTCAAATTTAATTAAGAAATAATACTATATCGCATCCTTTACGAATATTTTTTTTCTTTTCTTCATACAATGGGCTTTATGACGAATTTTAAATCATTAATAACTTTCAGATCCATAATTTTAAAATGTATTCTTAATTTCTTTTTTAGAAATGTGCGTGCGTGTGTGAGAGAGAGAGCCTATTTTATTAAAATCTCAATTGACTGTTAGTTTGTTAAACATGCTTTATAAAGGTCGTAACTAAAGCCATTTGTGATTTATCATTCATTATTTATATTCTGAAATTATAATGTGTGAAAATCACACTAAAAAATTACAAAGTTAAATTTACATTTGAATTGAGTTAAAATTTTACCTTTAAAATAAATTTTTTCCCCCTTAAAATATAATTTTGTCATTCACCTCCAAAAAGATAAAAATAAATTTATATCACGAATTTTTTAATTGGTCGAATTTGTAAATTTTTTGTAATAATTGAGACAATAAAAAAAATTAAAAATATTCAAATTACTTACTTTCATAAATGTTATTTCACTTCACTTATTTCACTTCAAATGTTATTCACTTAATAAGATTGCCAGATTACAAACTATGAAAACAGAAGCATAAATAAAGTGATATCTTATGGTACGTTCTTGCGGCAATACTGAAGCGCGTCAAATTTGTTAGTTACCTTGGATGGGCCCGAAAATGGATGCGCGCAAGGTAATTTAAAGTTTGTAATTAATAAGTTTGATATTTAATTATACATTTATAATAATTTAAGAAAATTAATTAAAATATCAAGAAAATAAATAAATAAAAACAGGATTGCTCGTTTTGCATAGGCGCCAAATTATTACTACTGCTGAAATCCATAAATTAGGCTCAAAGAGCAATGCCCTAAACACACGAAATTAGAAAACAGAACAAAACGTAAGCAAAATGAAAACGAAATTAAGTTAATAGTAAATAATATCAAGCGCTAAAGCTGCATTAAATATGATCACTATAACATAGCACAAAAATACAAAGAGAAGAGAGGGAAAAACGAAGAAAATTAATAAGTTATATTAACTGCGCATAAGCTGCAAGTATATAGAACTCATAAACTAAGCAAAAAATTGAGAAAAAATGGAGGGGGGGGGGAGGAATATATTAAAAATCCGGAAAACAAAATAAAAAAAGTATATAATCTCTTCATCAGCTCACACGATTATATACGCAAAAAGGAGTACTTTCTAATATTGTATCAATATAGCCAAAGCAAAATATATCAATACAATAATGTGAGGAGCACTCAAAAAAATTTAAACGAAATTAGAACACATTAAGTAAAAAATAACGTCCACCAGTCAGTCAACAATTGTAAATGACGTAATCAAACTTGAAGCTAAAACAATATTACTTTATATTATGTGATTAAAAACTTCATTCGCCTCAAAAATGTACAAATGTGAAAAAACAGTCGACATGTTTCAAGCGTTTCCAAAATTGGAATAATAACCGGCAAAAATAAAAATAAAAACATAGAAAAATAAGTATCTAAAGCAGAGTATCTATGTGCATCAAAGTATTTTTTTAATTGTATTTAATAAAAAAAAATATACTTATTAACTTTTCAAATACAATACTTTGTTTCATTAAAAAATTTTTTCGCTTAGTTAAAAAATATTAATGACAAAATATATTTAAAAAAAAATTATAATAAGAAATCAGCATATTTTTAAATGTTCTAAATTTCAGTAAGGTATTCTTGGCGAATTTAAAAAAAATATCGCTTTGTTTTCTTTAACGCCAATATTACCTACTATGTTTTTCTCTTACCTCGTGCGCTCCACGAACGTAAAGAGAAATCTAGTTTCCATGACAACAGTAGCGTTAAACGTTTAACGCAACATTGTTGGAAGTCGCATAAGAAGTTTCACTTTAAAAACGAAATGAGTAAATAATAAAAAATACAAATTCATATCGAAAAGCCAAAAAAAAAAATAATAAATTTTAAATCGATAAATTTTAATTGTTTATTTTTTCACAGCAGTGAATACATCAAGATGATTCTTAAAGAAAACTAAACTTAAGTAACTTACGTGGAAAAAATTTTCATCATAAAAATTCAAATTGAAAAAATTCTTTTTAAATGATTAAAAACATCATCAAAATCGAAACATACATTGAAATTGGATAATTCGACGTCACTTGCACATCAAGAGGAAAAGCGATGGAGAGTTTAAAATATTCTTTGTATTAGTTTGTATAAATATATATTAAAAAAAAAAAAAAAATCTCATATATATTTAAAGGACTGAAAAAAAGAATTTAACTCTTAATAACTCTAGGAATAATTCAAAATTAATTTTTTTCTATATTTAGTCATAAAATTACGTGGCTGCAAAAAAATACAAAATTGAATCGAATTTGGTTGAATAGCTCCTGAGAAATCAAATTTTTATTATACGACTTTTTTAACTTTCCATTTCTCTGGCTTTCGCTTAAATTATGTATTTTGTCATATTAAATTACATACTTTAAAATGATGTTAAAAATTGTAGACCTTAGATTTCAAAAAAGTTTTATTATTATTAAATAAAATAATAGAAATAATAAATATTTACTGAAATTTATTTTTTTGCATAAAATTATCTTTGAGCAAACAAATTTTATAATTGTGTGCAAAATTTTTTCTATTTGCATTGAAAGTTCTCGAGATATAGCGAATTACATAAAAAGTAAAATTAACAATAAAGAGTCCAAACTTTGGATTGTTCTCCTGACCAAACTATGGGGGCCATTTTTCTCAGATTGTTGATCAAGTTATTTTGGGGGACATAAATCCGAATTCGTCGAAAAAAAGGTATGCTTATACAGAGAAAGTACGTTTTTTTGTCTGATTTCGTGCACTTAAAATATCGTCTGCACTTATACTTAGCATATTTGAGGTCAACTCTTCAAACCATTAAGATTTTGTCCTAGAACATGAAGATCCGATCATTAGGTCAAAAGTTATTCACGGTGGTCAGTTTCTTTTTTTAGCGCACTGTACATAAATTTTTTTTCCCTTCGAAATTTAAGAGATAAATATCTACACTGTATTCCGTAATTTGCTATTGCGAATATTTCGCAATCTTCCTTAAGGGGACGCCTGGATAGCCTGGATGGTAGGTCACTGGGTCCATTTCCAAGAGTTCGTAAGTTCGATCCCCGCCTGACCGAAGACTTTCTGTGTAGTAAATGGTGACTGATGCACGCTAAATCTGTGGAAATGCAAAGTCCTCCATGTTCCCCATAACAAAAACCTCTGGGGGGTACTGATCCAGAAGTTTCCTTGTCTTTTGTTCAACGACGGATATAAAATATGAAATATAATCTTCCTTAGAGCTGTGGTGGCTCAGGTGATAGAGCGCTCGCTTTCCAATCAGGTGAACCAGTTTCGAATCCCAGCGATGGCTTGCCGATACGAATTCCTCTCCCGACTCACACCGACCACAATGCTGATGTAAAATATCCTCACTGGTTGACGGATCATGGGTTAGAGTCCCCTTACCATCGGGCTAACCATGGGAGGTTTTCGTGGTTTTTCCCTCTGTTACGCAAATGCGGGTTATTTCCATCAAAAACTCCTCCACGAAGACAAATTTCTCTAAATACTTGATCCAGGAGTTCCCTTGTCTTCTGGATGGGATTCAAAATTACAAGGCTACGGAGTTGAACATTAGTTCCCAAATTTGGGTCGGCCGTTAACCCAAATTTGGGTCGGCCGTTCAATGACGGTTATAAAATAAAATAATCTTCTATAAAGGTAGTTAATTTTATATGAAAGGCGGAGGTTAAGTTGTACTACTTATTTTATACAAAATTCAATTGGCTGAAATTTAATTAAAAAAAAAAGGGGACAAAAGTTTTGCATTCTTTAAATCGCAATTAGTCTAAAGTTTCAGGTTAAAATGCTGAATACTAAAGTGTAAAGTGTTTTGCTCATTTCAGACTTCCGAAACCTCTTTTTAGACCCTACCACTCTCATCTAAAATAAATCAATAAAAATTTATATTTGAGAGTGAAGTTTATTAGAGGTCTCTAAAAAGATATTTGAAGTTTTACTACAAAGGAAAAATAAAGATCCAAATGAAAATGAATTAAAAAAAAAGTTTTTTCTTTGAAAGGGCATTATAAGTAGCTATCAAAAAAGCTATCTCATTAACACACAATTGCAAAAAAAAAAAAAAAGAATTATTTTTCTTTCCCCCGGTCTATTCTAGATTTTGTTAATTAATTTAAAGAAGTTAAAAAGGCATGTGATTTTAGGAGGGAAAAAACTTTTTTCATTCTTGCATTAGTTACTTTAAACGATTAAACGTGTAAGTTTATTTAAAAAAAAAAAAAACGGTGTTTATTTTATGATTTTTATTTTTTATGCAGGGCCGGACAAAGGCTTGAAGAGGCCCGGGACTGATGGGTAACATAGGCCCTTTTACCACAAATGAGCTGAAAATGATCATATATTAAGTCACATTGCAACGTTTACTTTTTTTCTTTTTTAAATATTAAATTTAATTTAAGCATGTTTTACAGAAACGTTAGAGGAAAAAACATTGTTACTGAAATAAAAATAGAAATAAATTTAGAAAAGGAAAAAACAAAATTAAAAAAATTAAAAATATGACCACTGAAGCCGACGTCTTCAGGGGGTACCGGCCCCAGTGGCCAAAATATAAAACCTTTTCTATTGAGGAAGAAGGCAAAAGCCTAAAAACCTTCCTCAGTACCGCGAAGGTTTTGTTTAAAAGTCCAAAACCTTCAGGGGTACTGAGGAAGGTTTTTAGGCTTTTGCCTTCTTCCTCAATAGAAAAGATTTTGTTTTTTGGCCACTGGGGCCGGTACCCCCTGAAGACGTCGGCTTTAGTGGTCATATTTTTAATTTTTTTAATTTTGTTTTTTCCTTTTCTACATTTATTTCTATTTTTATTCTCTCTTTTTTGAAAATTCTGCTGCTTTTTAGCGCATTTTTTTAAAAGAAGTTTTGTTCATTTTGTTTAGATATTAATTGTACTCTTTTAGTACTGTTACTGAAAGTTTTCTACATGTTTTTTGGTGTGTTTTCTACACTAGGAGGCACTGCAAGCTCTTGAGTGCCTATACTTCCGGGTTAGTGATTGTGTTGTGTTTTGAAGCCACAATGTGATCACTGTGTTTTAAAACTCCCTCTTGAGTAGTATTTCTTGTATACATGTATTTTTTACCTGATTTATTATTTGTGTTTCAAAGAAGAATCGTCATTTCAAGAAGCAAGAATTGTCATTTGAAAAAAAAAATAATCGCTGAAAAACACTTCTTACCTTATTAACAATATACCAACTTTGAAATTTAAACCTAAATGATAATTGATTTCGCTGCTAGAACAATATGCTAACACTAACGTATGAGGGTGCACTAAGAACAAACAGTAATAAACAAGTGGTCAAATCAGAACTGCCAAAAAAGCTAGTTCTTTTTAAATCTAGCAACCATGTGACAATAACAACAACAACGACACAAATGATAAAGCTAAAATAACTGCAATGAATTTTATTTATTTGTTATTATTTTGTGGCCTTCTCGGTGGCTTTACGATATTATATTAAGCAAAGCAGGTATTACTAGTTCATTCCATCGAAATAAAGATCAATTGTATTTCAGTATTAGCTGACAGAATGCTGTTGCTCATGGCCACTCATGTTTAAAATTTACCACCATCAAACTACTTTCTCCAGTAGTTACATCTTCGAGGGGCTGCAAAAAGTCTGCCATGAAAATGTGCAGCATTGGTGCGGCTGTAATCGGAACCGAATTTAATCGTAAAATACTTTGTCCCTATATAAGAGTATGTGTGTGTTGTGTCTGATGCCACTTGCCACACGGGCGAGCCTGATACCGAGCAGATTTAATGCAGAGTGTGCGTTTCTTATTATTTCAGTGGCGCCATCCTTTGGCCAAGAATCCAACTTCAGCCACACACACGTTTATAGGGCGGACCCATTCATTCATCCACAGATCGTAATTTTGACCTGAATCAGAGAACGATCGATCTCCAATCCAGTACCCCCAGAGGTATTGATTTGTTATGGGAACATGGAGGAGTTTTGCGACTCGACAGATTTAACGTGCATCAGTCACTTTAATACACGGGAAGTCTTCAGCCTGCGGGGTTCGAACCCACGAACTCTCGGACATGGGCCCAGCGTCCTACCGACCAGGCTATCCCGGCCTTTACAAAAGTTAAGCATCGTTGGTGTCAATAATAGTAAGGTGACTTTAGACAGTTCCCCGAAACAAATGAGTACATTTTCTCCATTAATTTTGCTTTTTAGTTTATAGCTTATTTTATTATTTCAATAGAGCGACTTTCGACAGTTCCCCGTAATAAATGAATACATTTTCTCCATTAATTTTGCTTTTTAGTTCAAAGCTTGTCCAATAAATACTAATTACAAAAATTAATTAAGCATCACTGACGTCAATAATAGTTTGCCTATTTTTTATGCTCTCTTAAATGATTTAGTAACAGTTCTCCATTAATTTTGCCTTTTGGAGCATAGTTTTTTATTGTACTAAGTAACTATTACCAAAATTAATTTTCATTGGCGTCAATAATAATATTGATATTTGTCTATGTATATTCTCAACGAATTAGTTCCTTTTTTCCATTAATAATTCCTATCTGTACAAAACTAAATTTTTTTTATTTCTATTATCGTTGATTTTAAAATTAGTTTTATAGTAACATGTTTTAAAAGCATACATATAACCAAAATGAGCACGCAGTTTCAGATAACCTTGGGAATACTAATTTGGTGACGTAGACCGCTTCTGCTACAAAAATGACGTTATTCATTCATAAAACCTCGCATAACGAATAAAAAATAATGAAGTATTAAAAAACGTGCAATAAACAACTTTTTTGATTATCTTTAAAATATTTAACAAAACGGAATCTCTTATACCTTATTTTAAAACAATAGCTTCTACAAAGTTAATGAGAAAATTATATTTTTGAAATGTCTCTTTACTAAAAATATAATTTTTAAAAAAATCGTTGAATGTTATTTTTAGAGTTTACGTTAAACCAGCAATATGGTATACAGACACACAGATAAATACTCACACAAATTCTGTTGTTGTTGTTACTATTGACACTTGCCAATGCCAGCAAGCCTGCTTGAAAACCAAGCGAATTTAAGGCAGGTACATTTCTTGTTTTTCAGTGGCGTCATCTATGGCTAAGAATATGATTTCGGTCACAGCCTGAACCTATTCATACATTCATTCATCTATCCACAGATCTAATTCTGACCTGAACTAGAGAGTGATCAATCTCCAATTCAGTACCCCCGAGGTATTGATTTGTTATGGGAACTTAGAGGTTATATATATATTTAGTATATATTATTCAATGTCATATAGAGAAATGTTTAGAACAATGACTTAAAACAAACGATTGATTGATTTTAAAAAATGTACAAGTAAAGAAAGGAAAAAAAAACTTAGTCCGGATACAAATTCTTTTGCAAAGAAGGGAATTTTCGACATAGATGCCAATATCCTAAGGACATAATTAACACTTAAGATTGAGTCTATTCTCTTAAAACTATTTTAAAACTGGAAAAATTATCAAGCAAAATGTTACTGGGAAAATTTTTTCTCCCGAGAACATCCAACCTACTTCTTGATTTACTTAAATCCTGCAGATTGTTATATTATTTATGTTCTTAAAAAGCTACTTAAAGGAATTTCGGTAAAGGGTAGAGGCAAGTGGCAATTTAATTTTTATAATTTAATGAAAAAATTTGGATTCATAAAATATAACATTTGAAAAATCTTTTTAAATTTTTAAAAAATTGTTCATAATGGAGTGGTTGTTTATTTACCAAAACCCTCGTCTGTTTTTGCATAAAAAAAAAATAAAAAAATGGTTTATTATGCTTGACAAAACTAACAAAGACCACTATGTACACCAATTATTCAACGCTTAAAAAGTGTATAAATTCAAACTATTTTGGCCAAAGACTTTAAAAATATAGTAATTTTAATAATATGGGCAACGCTTTATGTAATCTAATTTATATGGGCTAATTCGTCTAAAATTATATTCAGATGAAAAGTTGATTGCATTTGCAGTATTTATTCTAAAGATATTTTGCAAATTTTCTCCCCAAAGTATAATTGGTGGACGTTCAAACATCTTTAGACTGTTAAAAGCTTGAGAAAGGGAACAAATTAACTATAGATTTTTTAGACATTCTTCAGAAAACTGGGCGAAATGCCTTAAGGAAATTTGATTTGTTTTGGTTTGGCAAGTTCAGACTTGTTTAATTACAATGCAGTTGTAATTTTAACCAAAACTTACAGTATAAATAGTAAATTATAATTTTAATGACTTAAAACTGAGAATTTAATTTAAAAATTTCATCGGAAACTAAATTTAAAGCAATATTTTTAACTCTCTAGGCATTAAAACAAACTCTTCTATATAAAATTGCGTAATTTCATCGTTAGACAAATTGTATTTTTAAAATATTTTATTACTATTTTTAACTTTCTCGTTTATGTTTTTTTTGGAATTACTCTATGAACTTTTAAATATCTTGATTCCTAGACAATAGTATGCTGTTACACATTTTATTTTATGAATAATCTAAAAAGCATTTTTCGATTTTTAAAAATTTAATCTATTTATAGTTTTTAAATTGTGGGGGAATAAAAATAGAATGTAAGAAAAATTGTAAAATACAATTATTATTTTGTTACTCTATTTTTTTTTTCAAATTGATTCCCCGGATATCATTTGTCTTGCAAGATTTAAAAAGCTATCAAGTATAAATAATATATATATTTTTTTTTTAAGTAAGAAGAATTTACTTCCGGAATTTATTTCATTTTTATCAGCAATTTAATTTCATTTCAAAAGTCAATGAGAATATTTGAAACGGAGGAGGAATTAATGAAATATGGACGTCGCAGAAAAATTTCGAAATAACGGTTAGACATAATGAGAAAAGAGTTTGAACATTTTACACCGTATTTCAAATTGTTCATAAAACAGTAAAAAGTTTTTATTTGCTTTCTTTTCACAAATTGAAAATTTTTACACCGAAAACTTTTATATAAGCCAAATTTAAAATCAATAAATTAATTCAGACTTTGAAAGGCATTAGTCATTTAAGATAAAAGCTTTCACGGCCAAAGAAAAAAGCTTTATCTTTTTTTCCTTTTCATTATTGAAATGAAAGTTCTTAAATTTAATTATCGAATGGAAATTCATAGAAAGGTATTGGTAAGTTTTTATGAAAATATGAGACTTTTAAATTATTATGTATCATATATATGCATAAACCTTTTTATTAATCCATTACATATTGATTTAATAAAAAAAAACTTTAATTGATTTAAAACTTATCCAAAAACTGTCATTCGTTAGTTGAACAGCCCAAAAGCTTTTTATGGCCTAGAAACGTATAGGTTGTTCCAAAATTTTTGAAACTGCTAGTCATCTCGAGAAATACACATTTGTTTGAAAAAATGAAAATAAAACAGGTGTTTAATGTTTTCCAATAAGATATCCAATGTCTTAAGATTAATGAAATAAGATTTAACGATTTAACTAGCATTTAGGAGTTACTTTTATTTAATTAAGAACTGCCGTTTTACTTGGGATCAGCACTTGCTTTATAATTGTTACATTAAGCTAATTGAGTGTGTCTAACCCTACTTTGAATCTGGTAAAAATGACAAAGATACAGTGTTGAATGATACTGTAAAAAAAAATTAAATTTTTTTCTGTTCTTTAGATGAAACTATGTGATTCTGTACAAACCGTGATTGATTCATATACCAAAGCCAACATGGTGCATCTCGTACCGTTCTTGTTGGAGAAAAGTCGCTAAGCTGCTAGTAAATTATCAAATATCTTACTTTGTAATGCATCTATAGTATTCTAGAAACTTCGGGAAGGTAGATAAGTCTTTTTTTCGCCAAAAATATCGCTGAAGTGGCCAAGTTCGCTAAAATGGCGACCAAGTTGGTGTCGTTCTCAGTGTACATCAGGGCATTTTTCCCTGGCCTGCAAGTTTTTATTGTCTATTTCTAGTTAGAACTCATTAAGTCGCCACGCTTAAGTATGAATTTTCGAAAAGAATAGTGCGCGTTAAACAAAATAACAATTACAGTTTCGTTATTTTCGGCCAAAAGTGTTTTCAGTAAAAATTCTGGAACAAATTAAGGTATAAAGTACCGGCCCTTAGGATGCATAATCCGTAAAATCAGGGCTCGAAAAACCCGTTCCCGAGGAGGGCTTGTCCAACAATGTACCCGTCCTCCTTTGAAACTAACCCGTAGCTTCTGAATAAATAAAAATATAATTTTCTCTTATTTATTACAAACATATTATAAATTGCACAATGAATTAGTAGTTATTAGGATTACAAAAACTAGGATTGCATTATACATTAATAAAAGATATACTAGGGGGGGGGGATAATAGTAACCTAGTATTTCTTTTATGAAATAATTTAAATGACAAAGGCCAAGTTATCTGGAATGTCAATTTATCCGAGGGTACTGCGTTTTTTAAATGAATAAAATATGACGTTTGCCAGTTTCACAATCAAGCCAATGATTTGCAGAGGTTTCTACACAGAAATCTAAAAGGGGTTTTCCATTTTGGTAGATGTTCATAATTGCGTTTAACGCTTCTTGTTTCAGACCAGTACGTAATGTGTTTTTTTTGTAAGTTCATTGCTGAAAAGCCCCTTTCAACCGCTGCAGTACTCCTAGACAGAGAAAACATCAATTCCACCATGCGCAGTATGTTGCTGTATTGTGGGTCATTTTGTTGCATTAGGTCTTTATAAATAGCTTGGGCTCGGAGGGTTGACGTTTTCTGGTGTTTAACGATGTTATGTATCTTAAATTTTAATGACACCCATTCTTGAGAAAATTTTTCTTTATCTACTCCTTCAAAAAAGATTTTAAGATAACAAAAATTGAAAATGTATCACGAATATTTTACGGGAAAATTGCCATCCGCGTGGACGTCGGATTCGAGAAATTCGCTGTCCGCGGGGAATTTTCGACCGTCGAAGACGGGCGGTTTTTCGAGCCCTGCGTAAAATCCATTTTCACCGTAAAATATTATACCCTAATTTTTATAGCAATATTTACTTAATTAGGGTGATTCAAAGATTTTAAGGTAATTAATACTGAAAAAATTACAGTTTATAAGTTTTTTTTATTCAGTAACATGTTTTGTTAAAGATGGATCTTTCGGTAAAAAGTACCGACACTCTGAGTGTAGGTATTTTTCAATGTTATTTAATCGGGATTTTTTTACAGTATACAAGAAATACATATTTTCATCTAAATAACATTTTCATACTGTGCATTTTGAACTGGATAGCGCAATGTGTAAAATACTAAACTGAAATTCTTCTTATAACTATTATTATTACTAATAATAGTATTAATAATTATAATAGGAAGAGTAAGAACGAAGGAAGAGTGGAAGTAAGAAAATTATTTTAGCAAACTTGAATATAATTTCTAAAATATATTTCTTACTGAAGGAGATTAATTTGTAAACTTTGCATTAAAAACATTTTCATTTATTGTTGGCAAGTAATCCTAAACAGTAACAGTTCCAAAATTCCTGAAAGACTTTAACATTAACAGAGCTTAAGGCTATTTGTCCAAAACTTGTCCTAATAAAGCACAAATATATTCCCTTCCTTATAGCAGAAATGATCCTTATCCCCCAGCTAATAATAAACAATTAATCACCATCTTTATTTGACATCGTTAATTTTTAACTCTTTTATGACACATGATAATTCCGCTTAAAGTGTACTCTTACACTGTACTTTGACATAATTAATTTCACAAATTGCTTTCCTAAGTATATATAACTCATTAACGCTGGTATATATTGGCATTATCTTAGTAGTTTGGCGTTCAATTTTAATTGGGGAAACACTTAAGGCTCCAATAAATTTCTATTCATTCACCGATTCTCTTTAGATTTCTAATAAGTGGAGGTAGCTGTTTAGATTAAGATGGCAGAGGGAGGCTTAAAGGGAAAGACGACATCTCCTGTTTGTATCCAATTTTCTCTACCAGTACTGTCATCATGAGCTGACAAATTCGATGATTTTCTTTATAACTGAGAAATTTGAATGGAAAATTTGAAGAGCTTTCTAACGCAACACGTCTCCGTAAATATTTAACAAGACCACACTCAACAAATTTACTATCGTTTAATTATAGTTGTATCGTTTTAATTATAATTGTTTCGTAAGAAATAAAAATGGGTATGATTACGCAACCTAAATTTATTCTCATAATGTTTATTTGTAAACATTATTTGTTGTAATAGAAGTATGTTATGCGACCTATACATGGTTCCAATAGTTTTATAAAAGAGTTATAACTTCTATCCTTAACGTAAGTATCCATTAGAAAATATTTAAAAATGTAGGAACATAATTCAATAGTTCTTACTCTTGAAAAGCACTAAAACTGAAATAGTTTAAAAACAAAATAGTGTAAAAATTTAAAAACGCAAGAATGAAATGTTTTACTCAATTATTTAAATTCCGCGCGAATATATACAATTCATAAAAAAAAATAATAAAAATCATTATTCTTTTACAGAAGCACTTGTAGAAAAAAAGTTGTAAATGCTTAAATTTGTATTACTTGTATTCATGCTTCTTTTGATCATTTTCAAATTATTATTCTATTTCAATTTAATTATAATTCTCTAACCTTTTTATAAGTTTAGTTAGTGCAAATTCATTAGAATATTGGAAATCAATCCATTAATTAGCATATCCATTAATTAGCATAATCCATTAATTAGCATAATCAATTAATTAGTATATTGGAAGTCTTATTTGTACTTAGTATCTGAAAATCCGTTACTCGAAATATAATTTTGCTCATTTAACAAGGGGTTAAATTAATTATTTTCATCAGATATTTAAATTTCTCTTTAAAAAAAAAAAAAAAAAAAAGAAACAATTGAGTAACTCATGATCATGTACACACGTATTACATTTTCAACAGGAAATAATTCATTAAAATATTTTGTATTGAATTTCGGTTATTTTGATTCCAATTGGAAGGAAAATGTTTCAGTAGCATTAGAATAAAAATCTCCTCTGAGAATTAATAAAAAAGAAACAGTATTCTCGCTGTTTGATCTTAATGGCTGTTCTGGAAAGTGTAGTGATAGAATGATTAGTTCTCGATTCTAATCATAAAATGAATCCAATTTACAAAAGCAAAAAAGAGACGAAGAAGTAAAATAACTATTAAAACATTAAATCAAAATAGAAAAGCGCCTAAAGCAGCTAAAACCAAATTTGCTTTATTTTAATTTAGATATTCAAACAAACATTAAATAAGGAAAAATTAAAATATATGTGTGTCTGGTCAGCACTTCTTCAGAGGACACACTGTCTACAAACACACAGGAGCCTTTCTGTTGTCAGTGGAAAAACTAAAACTAACAGCGCCCAGAGGCCCCTTAATGGATAGACAAATAAGAAAATCATTATCAGAATTGAAAAGCACTGAAAAATAATGATCAGGAAACACTATACAAAAATGTACAAAGTAAGACCCAAAAATGAAACGCCTCCCTTAAAATCAAAATTTAAATATATAAATATATTGACAGTTACATCAACCAAATCAAAATACAATAAAATACAAATCGCCGAATCAGTAACAAAATATAAAAACCAAGTGCTGACACCTGTTTGAAAATCCTGAACAACGAAACAAAAATACTCAATGAGCAAAAAATTCTTCAAGTGCTGCCACTTGCTTTGGAAAAGAAATCCTTAATTTTCACCGCATAGGCGGGCTTCAATATCGGCCAAACTATTTTAATGTATTTAAAATATTTTGAATTAAAACATCAAAATTATAGTCATTAAAAGGAAAATTATTATTCTTTAAGGTAATCCTGAAAGTCCCGATAGCTGATAGAAAATCTATTTTATTATTACAAATAAATTTAAATCTAAGAATTTGACCAAAAACAATATTCTTAAAAATCTTAAAGTAAAAGTTGGAAATAAAATGTGTTAAACTAATTATACTAAATTTAGAATCCTTTCTTTTATCGTATAAACCAATTAAAATTTTATTGTTGAGAATTCTAATATTAAGATCTAAAAAATATGCACAATAATCTTCTGAATTAGTCTGAATTAAATTTAGTTCTTCAGGATAAATATCATTAATTAAATCAAAATCATTAAAATCAAAGATAATTAAATCATTAATAAATCTAAACCCAATTAATAAATTATTTTGTTATTAATAAATTATTGAAAATATTAATATTGCATAAATTTATCAAATCCTCCCTTTTAAGGTTGTGGTGATTAGGTTAATATATCAATAAATTGATTCAATAGAAATTAACAATCAACACAGTTTAATAATAAATAAATAATAAAAAAAAAAGAAATTATGTTAAGTTTCATTGCAAAAAGACAGACGAGACAAAAAACAGCAACATTTCAAAAAACGTGAATGTTCACCACCTCAGAACTTTTAGACTAGCCGTCTAAAAAGACGAGTATGAACAATCATTAGCAAGCCGTAATGATTGTTCATACTTTGTATCCTTCTTTGTTGCCAGATTTTGAACTGAGATTTTTACACAAGAGATGTTGCCATCACATAAAAAGTAATTTCCTTGAGGGAAAAGTTTTACACTGTCATCTGACGAGCAGAGTTCATCGCCATCTGGTGAGAAGGTGGTTCACCACAAGGTCTTTATTAATCAAATAATTATCAACAATTTCAAAACAGATATTCTTTAAATTATTGTGTGGTATACAAGTGAAAAGATTTTCAAAATCACAATGTGTGACACATGCAAGAATATTATTAATATTATTGTTATTTAAATATTTTATAACTTCTTGATTGTTATTAATAATAAATTGCTTATCATTTGAAATAATCTTATTTAAAATAATATTTAAATATTTAAAGAAACTCTTACCGAAAACAGAATTATAACAGCCAGTACTGCAACTTAGGGTAAACCAACCAGTGAAGGAACACACCCCAGTAAAGGAACATTTCATAGATATTTTTTAAAAATAAGATTTTAAACGTTTTAATTTAGATTGATTGGTAATAGTAGCTTACTACCTAACAATAAGAAGTCATCTAACAATGCATTGGGTGACTTGGTCATAGAGTCTTCTCTGGAAAATTTTTTGAATTTGTTAGTATCTGTTCAACGCCTTGTTTCTTTGATAAAACTATTAGGTCAGTGTTTGTAGTTATCCGTTACAATTAATTGCATATAATAATGCTTTTTTTTTCTCATTGTGAAAAGGAGAATTCAAAATATGGTTATTGAAGTTATGTTTCATTTATTTTAAGCATCATAATATTCTATATATTCATATAAAAATATTCTATAGTACCTAGGAAAAAAAAGAAAGAAGTACCTCCATTGTTAATTATTCTTTACTGAAGAATTCTTTGAGGTATTACAGAATCAGTTCTTGCTATAGATTTCATTGGAAAAAGTGATTCATTAAGTGAAACGATGACCGCAGCAACATTTTACAAATATATTGCAAATGTTTCAACCCATGGCTAATTGAAAATGCTATCGAATTTCCTATTTTGCTTCTTCTGGATAGTTATAAATCTCATATCAAATTGAAACTGAGAAAGATTTGTCCATCAAAACAAATTCGCTGGTTTAGCTTTCCACCTAATTCATGGAAATCTCCCGTTAGATCTTGAAAACAAAAGAATTGTAAAACAATATGTTGAGAAAATTTTACATTCATTTTTAAATAAGATTTTGAGGCATAAACCAATGAAATTAAAATGCTTTTATGAAATGTGGTATTTTTCTATTAGATGTAGAAAACTTTGACTTTAACAAATGCATGCAAGACAGACACAAAGAGTTAATAAGCAAGACAGCTTATCAACAAAACACATACTTCGAGAGTAACGATGCACTATTTCTTCAGATGCTTGAGAAGGAAATCTCACAAGTTATGTTTCAAATTTTTAAAGGAACATTGACAGAAGAGTTTAATCTCCCAAATATCCAATAGCCTGTACTTCTCTCAATAAGGAAGAATTTATTGCACAAAGAACATTTGGTTAAGTCGAATTTCGGCACTGAAGCTGATACAACTAACATGGATAATGAAAGTATCTTGAAAACTGATTTGAGATATGTCCTTTTGAGGCATTGTTAGTTGCAAAAAGAATTGGTTCCATAAGTAAATGGTAAATACTGCTAAAGACCCATTTGATATAAGTCAATGAGAGATGGATTTTACTCAAACTTTGAGGAATTCTAGAAATAGTACTGGAAAATCGGAAGAAATTTTGAAGATACATTTACATTGGCCAAAAATGTGGGAAAAAGAGGAAGGTCAAATCAAAAGAAATAAATTACTTTTTTGCATTAACTTCAGAAAAAGAATTAAAAGTAAAAGAGACTGAAAGAGCTGAAAAAAAGTTAAAGCAGAAAGTATGACGAGGAGAAAAAAATACTTAAAAAAATGAAAAAAAGCTTCAGAAAATATGAGGGGAAAGAGAAAACGTTACCTAATTATAAAATAACATCATCGGATTACACAATGATAAACATTCATGACTTAGAACAGACTATTAAACTACGAGAGAAAAAAAAATGAAAAGCAAATTTTCTTAATTCTGTAATCAACCATATTTTACTTTCCATTCCACGTAAAATTTTCCACGTTAACTGCGGCAGTATGTTGTAATTCCAAGAAAAATCTTGTTTTCAGAAATTTGTGTTTCCTATGGATTCCTAACGAGCATCAAACATTTTCAAAATTAAGTGTTCATTCACTGGAAAATTTAGTGTTTATTCACTGGTAAGAACTGTTCCTTCACTTGGTTATCTTACTACTTATTATTTGAACCACCCAAAGTTTAAAACAGTATTATGTAAGTTATCTAAATTTTTTACATAATTTGCATTTATTAACAAATATGTCGACACCATCATTTAACTAAAATTACAAAATTTGAAATTTTTATGATTTTTTTAAAGGCAAGCTAAGCTTAAGTGTTCCTTTACTGGTTAGTTTACCCTACAAATCTAAATTTAACTAGTGTTTTGTGAAACTTAATTGTAGGAAATAAATAAACGTAATTAAAACTATTGGGTTTTAATCCTATTTTCTTGGAAAAAGCTAAAATTCTATTATCAAGTTTTTTTTTAGAATAATTAATTTTGACGAAAGTATTATTTCTATCGTATTCTTTATTCCTTAACTGTTTAAAAATTTTTTTTGCAAATAAAGCAAAAATAATAAGGGGCTTTATCAACAACACAAATAATAAAATTATATCTCAATTCCTTAATGCATTCAATAATTTCAGAATTCAAATAAAACCCCTGGTATTTAATATCATTGTTCAAAAAATTCAATTTGAAATTATACAATACATAAAACTTCCATTCACTAAATCCCTCTATAGGCCAATAACATTTTCTTGAGCATTTTGCAATGAAACCATCTGAAACCTTACTGATTGAAGCAAGATGTCATAAAATATTTAAATAACAATAATGTTAATAATATTCCTACATGTGAGTTTGAAAATCTTTTCACTAGTATACCACACAATAATTTAAAGAATATCTGTTTAGAAATTTTTGATAATTATTTGATTAATGAAGTCCTTAATAAAGAGGATTGGATAAGTTTATGTAATGTGTTGTATCTTAAATTTGGAAATAGACTAAAAAATAATTAAGGAATCTAGAAGTTAATTAAATATTTGCGCTGTGCTAATTTTTACCTTCATTTATAAGTTACAACAAGTTAAGAAGAATCATAATGCTAAATTAAATTAACTATCAAAATTATTAAATTTAATATAATAAATTGTAATTAACTGAAAAGTAAAAAAATAGATTAAAATAAAGGATTCACATCCAACACTTGCATCCTAGATTAACATACATTTTATTTCAAAGAAATTAAACATAATTTGAGTTAAATTACATTAACAAAAATTATTCAACTGCCAATGCAAGTTTACATTTCAGTTATGCCATCTATCACAATTGACAAATCTTAAGTTATTAAATATTATAATGAAAATTATGGGCACTATGAAAAAGAAAGAGAAAATAAAACTTATCCTAATCGAAGCATTTTTTTGTTAGGGCGCGTGGCCGGCCACCCTCGCCGAAAATTGAGTACCATCAGCTACCACTAGGACGATCAAGCAGGGAATGCTTGAAAAAAACGAATTGCCTCTCCTTTCGCGCTCATGTATCCTTCCGCGCCAAAAGGCGGCGCTGCAGTCGTTTCACCTTATCACACCTGTGAGACAATCCACTCTCAAGCAGGGGTGAAGGGAAGCATTTAGATGGATTTATTGAGTATAGTAAAAAGGAAAATCAATTAAAATTAGAAACGCGGTTCCCAAAAAAATAAAAAATAAATTGTGCCCATAACTAGAAATAATTGAAACATACAAACATAACATTCCATCCCGGTAAAGAGAAAAAAAAAATTGAATTTTTTTTTTTATAAAAATCCGCAAATTTTTTCAATTCCTTTTTTTTTTTACTTAAGCCAAAACACAATGACCAGATGGAAGATTATGAAGGTATGATTTGAGAACTGAGTTGGTCAAAATTATCGAAAAATCTTTGGTTCCCTGAACCGGTCATCACGTCTTTAATTTTCAAAATTGTTCACAAAAGTTTTCGATACAGACTTTCTGCAGCAAGTCTGACCTGAAGGAAAAATTTTGATTTTGTCACTAGGTGTGTATGGAACGCTGTTCGTGTGTGTCAGCTTTAGGGACTTCCTGGAAAATTATCTACTCAGTCGACGAGGAACTTAACCGTCCCCCACAGGCTTTTTCTGAAGTTTCAGCTTTTTAGGTGTCGCATAGCCTTAGAGATTTCTGGTGTCATCAAGCAATGTTCGTTAGCTGCCCACTTTTGGAGCTTAGCAGAGTTTCACCTACCATCAGGGAGAGACAAAGGGCCCTTTTGCTGCCCCCGGCAGTAGTGTACCATCTTGCTGAGCAACTCATCTGAGCATACCTTGTATAAGATTTACATGACTTAGTTCTCCTTAGTCACAATCTTGTATTCACTTAGCACATGCTAAGGAAATTCCGATTTGGACAAAGTCTTTCTCGTGACCTGACAACACACACCTAATGTATAGGAAAATGTCCAGATAAACTTGCATCGTTTTCGAGCAATACGTTGACAGTCTTTTTATCTTGGAACGCACACAATGCACAAATATTATACCTTATTGCAACTCAATTCTCAAAACATATAAATATTTAAAAAAAATGAATGATAGAAAATTTAAAAACTGCTCTTTTGCCAAAACAATGAAAATACTTACAATACGTGACGAAATTGTCAATACACGTTAGTTTCACCCACAGAGAAAACCATAATTTGACAATTTACTCTTATTGACATTACGTCACTATTACACATAAAAATTCAATTTATTTACGCAATCAGTGTACTGATTAACCTCAAGTCATTTTTTTTAACAGTGTTGCTTTATTTTATATTAACAAATAATCACAAAACAAATTTCCTTTATATTAAATACTCAGTTTACCTTCGCATTTCAATAATCATGAAATTTTACAAAACAAAATGCATAGAAAGACATACATGTTTGTAACTCATTTGCTAATACATATTTCCTTTATTCCTTGAACGTAAGTCATAGCGGTGTTTTAATTCTACTGGCTGAGATTTTTTACTAGGGTGTACCTGCAATTTAGGTGTCATCGAATACCGCTGAGATTGATCTCGAAGTTGTTTTGAATTACACTTAAACGGGTCTTTTGTATAAATTATATGTCTTCTAATTCTTCGAGGAAAATTAGCCGGGGTGTCTGGTACATGCTTAATATTCTCCTCATTTTTAACATTTTCTTGATCTATCCTCAATTTGATTGACTCGTGACGTTCATCTA
Source organism: Parasteatoda lunata (assembly GCA_949128135.1). NCBI lineage: Eukaryota > Metazoa > Arthropoda > Arachnida > Araneae > Theridiidae > Parasteatoda > Parasteatoda lunata. The sequence continues at coordinate 104,712,559 of OX421974.1, read as the reverse complement.
CACGTTTTACCCTATCTATATGAACCCTTTTAATAATCTTGTTATTGCTTTTTAATTGAATTTCAACATTTACTGGTGACAAAATTTTTGTAATTACGAAAGGGCCTTTATTTGGTTTTGATAGCTTTTTAGACAAACCTGGTTTAGTTAAAGGTTCGTGTAGAAATACTAGGTCATTTATTTTTAATTCTTTACATTTTGCAATTCTATCTCTATATTTTTCTTGATTCTCAGCAGCTGATTTCAAATTTTTACTCACAATCCCAAAAGTTTTATTTAATCTTTGAGTTAAATCAAAAGCGTAATCCTTACATTCAGCATAAGAATCTTCAGGTTTTTTAGTTAATATTTGGTGCGGCATGGTAATCTCACGGTCATATAATAAGTGAGCTGGAGAGAAGCCTGTCGTGATATGGACAGCTGATCTGTGAGCCATTAGGGCGAATTCTAGATGCCTGTCCCAATCTATTTGGGTCTTATTTACTAAGTGGCTAAGGGCATTTATGAGGGTCCCATTTAATTTTTCGACCACTCCGTCTGACTGAGGATGGTAAGAGCTCGTAGAGTGTTTTTTAATTCCCAAATTATTGTAAACTTTGGAAATTGTGCTAGATAAAAAATTAGAGCCTCTATCCGAGATTAGGTGGTATGGTACACCATGACGGCTAATAAACAATTCTAAAATCCTAGAAACAGTGTCACTCTTTATGTCAGGCGTTGCATAAGCCTCAGACCAACGTGTGAAATAATCTGACATAACGAGGATATATTTAATTCCCAGAATATGTTAAGGGTAATGGGCCAACAGCATCTATAGCTACATATTCCATTGGTTCAGAAGCTATAGGCATTCGTTGAAGTGGGGCTAACTTTGAAGGTTGATGACCCCTACGCTCATTACATGAGTTGCAGGATTTAATATAATTTTGAACATTTTTATACATGTTCTTCCAAAAAAAATCTGTCTTAATGCGTCTTAAAGTTTTACTAAATCCTTGATGGGCTACAGTAGGTGAGTCATGGCATAAATTTAAAATTTCTGGTACAATTGACTCTGGAATGACTAACCTATCTTTACAATTACTTTTTGGTTGATTAAATTTAAGTGTGCAGTAAAGTATATCGTCTTTTTAAAAAAATTTTAATTTATGTTTAGACATATCAGCCTTTGATCTAATTTCTGTTAAAATCATCATACAAAAGGGATCAGCTTTTTGCTCTATCTTAATCTTTTCTAATAAACTCTGTTGAGTAGATGTAATATTTACATTATTGATTTGTTCTACACCCCTAGATAGGTAATCCGCGGTTAAATTTAATTTCCCGGGCCTATGAACAATAGTATGGTCGTATTGTTGTAAAGTCATCACCCAACGAGCTATTCGTGAAGTCGGATCTTTTAGCTTAAGAGTATGCAAAAGACTAGCTTGATCACAAAAGATGGTAAATTTCTTTCCTAGCAAATACTGTTTAAAATAGCTAACTCCGTATACAACACCGAGAAGTTCTTTCTCGACAGTAGAATAATTTATTTCAGGTCCTTTTAATTTGCGACTAGCATAAGCAACTGGGTGTAAAAATTTGTCCTTATCATATTGACAGAGAACAGCCCCCAAGGCATATTTTGAAGCGTCAATGCTCAACACAAATTCTTTGTCAAACTCGGGTAATACTAAACACGGAGAAGTCTCAAGACATTTCTTTAATTCGATAAAAGCGTTTAAAGCTTGTTCATCAAAATTGAAAGTGGAGTTATTTCGAGTTAACTGTGTAAGTGGAAGAGCCTTTTCAGCAAAGTTTTGTACAAATCTTCTATAAAACCCAATTAATCCAAGAAAAGATTTGACCTCAATTTTTTTTTGGAATTTTAAAACTATCAATAACTGAAATATTTGAGTCGTCGGGATAAACCTTCCCATCACTAATTTGGAAACCCAAATATTTAATTTTGGACATTAGAAATTTACATTTGGATGGTTTTAATTTCAAATTATATTGCCGCAGTCTACTAAAAACAAGTTTAAGTTTTTCTACGTGGTCATGTATATTATTTTTTGAAGCTATAATAATAACGTCAAGATAAACTGCAATTTGTAAAGGCTTAAGGCCAGCTAAAACAATTTGCATTAGGCGTTGGAAGGAATTTGGAGAGTTTTTCAAACCAAAAGGTACCCGATTCCATTCATATAGGCCACTATCAGTCGCAAATGCTGTCTTATAAGTGTCTGAAGGGTCAATTTTCATCTGGTAGATACCACTACAAAGGTCCAAACTCGAAAACAAGTAAGATCCAGATAAACTGTCTACCATTTCAGTGATAATTGGTATAGGAAATGAATCAGGGAGTGTCTTAATGTTTAACTTTCTAAAATCGGTACACAACCGATAACTGTTATCTTTTTTCTTTACCAGTATTACAGGAGCAGCATAAGGACAAGTACTTTCTTTAATTATATTGTTTTCTAACAATTCTGTAATTTGCCTATTTAATTCTGTTTTTAAGTGATGCGGTGTTTTATAGGGTCTTTGCCTAACTGGTTTTTCATCAGTCAAATCTACTTTATGTAATTACATATCGCATCCTGCTAAATCTTTGAATCCCGTTGCAAATAAATCTCTATTAATTTTCCAAAAAATCCTTCATTTGTTGTTTTGGTTCCTTACTTAAATGACTTAAATCAATGTCATCACTATTAAACTTGAATTCGTCAAAAGTTTGTTCAATATTATTGCAATTAAAAGTTTTCTGCTGATCAACACACTGAAGAGTAGCAATTTTAGAATTTTTATTTATATGGTAAGGGTTATCATTTATATTCATAACAGTTATAGGATAAACATTTTCATCGGAATTCATATTAATTTGCCTACTTATGAATAAACCATTTATCATAAAATTTTCATTTGGTGCAATTAGGACCTCTTTAGAATGACATTTAAAATTAGAATTTGAACGAATAAAAATGATAGCCTGAGATCTTAGTGGAATAATATATTTAGACTTTGCATATAAGCTAATTTCTTTTTCATTTAGACACAAATTACAATTAAAGTTATTTAAGTTGTCACTATTTAGAAACCTAACCGATAAAAATTTATTTTGTAAGCATTGATCCTGAAAATTTATGGAAAAATTATCTTTAGGAAAAGGTGTACCTAATATGATTTTGTACTCATTTGAACCTAAGCAAGGGGCTACATAAAAAGTTTCTTCAAAATTACAATCGCTAATTTTAAACCTTATATGAACTTGTTTAGAAATCCTTACAAAATTACCATTAAAATTTTGCACATTTAAATTGCATGCATCTAATTTCAATTTACAATTCAGTTTTAAAACAATCTCCTCAGAAATCATATTTAAAGATGATCCGCTATCTAATAAGGCGGGACATAAAATCTTATTTATTTTTATATTGATCCTTGGTAACATTGCAGAATTTATTTTGACATTATTAGAATTTAAATTTGGTACAAGAAGGGTATCAGGGGGAGAAACATGTACCAGATTTTCCACACCCGATCTTAGTTTAAATCCTTTTGTTTTTTGTAACACTTATCTTCAATGTGGTGTAATTTTTTGCAATAATTGCAAATCAGTGTCCTGCATAAGGCCTTAATGTGACCCATCTGTCCACACCTGTAACATGAACGCGTCTCTTCCCTGGTCCTTTGCTGTACGAACTGTTTTTTGTTTACTAATTTTGGACGTTGGTCCTGCCTTCTACTTCTATTTTCGCGTTCATTAAATTTAAACTCATCTATTCGACTAGTTAATTTCTCAATTTGGCATTTTAATTCATTAATTTGCTTTTCCGCACTATTAGTTTTTACCTTATTTACCCTATCAACTGGCCGAGCTATGGCTAAAGTATCCTCATAGTTAATTGCATGTCTTTTAAAATCATTATAATGTTCTTTACCTGACGAAATTATCCCCCTTAAAATCTCTCCGCGAATACCTTGTTTTGTAGATGATAGCAGTAGCTGTTGCCTATATTGTTCAAAACCCGTAGTATCTTCCGGTATACAATTATATGACAATCCTTCTGATCGGGATAAAAATTGTCTAACTGACTCAGTTGGTAACTGATATGTTGACGTCAACTTAGATATGCACGTGGCCATAGAAGTAGCATGGCTAAATCTAGATCTTAACTGAGACACTACTTCAGAAAATTTTTGATTTTTTTTCAATTCTCGTTGGCTACTAAAATATTCGTTTGCTTCTCCTGACAATTTTAGTTTCAATGCAAGTAATTTATCTGGCTCCTGCCAATTGCAATATACCGCAATTTCCTCAATTTTTTTTTAAGAAATTATCATTTGGTGCACTTCCATCAAAAGTAGGTATAATATGGAGAAATTCAGCTATAGAAGGTTTACTTAAAATGACCGGTATGTTTACCGCTTCACCACTGTCCGTTTCAGACATAATTAATTCCCACAATTTAAATCCAAAAAAAAATTCTCCACGAAATGTTTACCTACACTATTTTAACCTCCTTTTAACAAAATGAGACCAATCCAAACAACATTACAATGCTCGAAATTTGTCAAAAACATGCTAAGTTACGCTCAAAATTATTAAAAAAAAAATTATATGATTAACTAACGTTTAAAAATAATAATTTTAAGCATATATTTTTATATGCAACTGAGTTGCATATAAAACCATAAATTCAATCCCATTTGACATTACGAAAAATTTCCAAAATTTAAAATCAATTTATAGTACCACGTGCAGTCAATAAATTTTTTTTTTTAAGTAAAAATTTAAAATTTCAGAGAAAAATATATAAATTTAGTGTTAACAAGGATATCAGAATAAGTTAAAACAATAAATTTAACACTAACGTTGCGGATGCACTAAGATTCCAAAATATCAAATACACTGAATTTTAACATTAAATCTTGACATTTCCCCAAAATATACATTTACAATACAAAATCTAAAATACAAAAGAGCAGTAATGAAGCACACGCAGATGTAATGCTTCGACAATAATAACGTGCTTGCATGGCAGTAAAAAATTAATTCAATCTATATTTATATATTTTTTCTTTTATTTCTTTCATTAAAATTTATTTTCGGTAATCAAAATTAAAAAATTAATTTTAGCATTAATCATCTTATATTACTTAAAGTTAACGACCAGCAAGTTAATTTTTTTTCTTTCTAATCTTTAACATTAACACGTGGCCGTTGGTCATGGCACCATTCTGTTGTATCTTAAATTTGGAAATAGACTAAAAAATAATTAAGGAATCTAGAAGTTAATTAAATATTTGCGTTGTGCTAATTTTTACCTTCATTTATAAGTTACAACAAGTTAAGAAGAATCAAAATTCTAAATTAAATTAGCTATCAAAATTATTAAATTTAATATAATAAATTGTAATTAACTGAAAAGTAAAAAAATAGATTAAAATAAAGGATTCACATCCAATACTTGTATCCTAGATTAATATACATTTAATTTCACATAATTCGAGTTAAATTACATTAACAAATATTATTCAACTGCCAATGCAAGTTTACATTTAAGTTATGCCATCTATCACAATTGACAAATCTTAAGTTATTAAATATTATAATGAAAATTATGGGCACTATGGAAAAAGAAAATAAAACTTATCCTAATCGAAGCATTTTTTTTGTTAGGGCGCGTGGCCGGCCACCCTCGCCGAAAATTCTGTACCAGCTACCACTAGGACGATCAAGCAGGGAATGCTTGAAAAAAACGAATTGCCTCTCTTTTCGCGCTCATGTATCCTTCCGCGCCAAAAGGCGGCGCTGCAGTCGTTTCACCTTATCACACCTGTGAGATAATCCACTTTCAAGCAGGGGTGAAGGGAAGCATTTAGATGGATTTATTGAGTATAGTAAAAAGGAAAATCAATTAAAATTAGAAACGCGGTGCCCAAAAAAATAAAAAATAAATTGTGCCCATTACTAGAAATAATTAAAACATACAAACATAACAAATGTTAGTATTTTCGAAAATTATCTTTATAATGGTATTGGTTTTTTACAGGAAGATTAAAGGTATTTCAATGGGTAATTGTTATTCAAGTGCTTTTGCTAATATTTTCTTACATTATTATGAACATAAATTTTTACAAAATAATTTATTAATTGGGTTTAGATTTATTGATGATTTAATCATCTTTCATTGTAATGATCTTGATTTAATTAATGATATTTATCCTGAAGAACTAAATTTAATTAAGATTAATTCAGAAGATTATTGTGCATATTTTTTAGATCTTTATATTAAAATTCTCAACAATAAAATTTTCATTGGTTTATACGATGAAAGAAAGGATTTTAAATTTAGTGTAATTAGTTTAACACATTTCAATTCCAACTTTTACTTTAAGATTTTTAAGAATATTGTTTTTGGTCAAATTCTTAGATTTAAACTTATTTGTAATAATAAAATAGATTTTCTATCAGCTATCGGGACTTTCAGGATTACCTTAAAGAATAATAATTTTCCTTTTAATTACTATAATTTTGATGTTTTAATTCAAAATATTTTAAATACATTAAAATAGTCTGTCTGATATTAAAGCCCGCATAAATAGGCCTATGTGGTGAAAATTAAGGATTTCTTTTCCAAAGCAGATGGCAGCACTTGAAGAATTTTTTGGTCAATGAGTATTTTTGTTTCGTTGTTCAGGATTTTCAAACAGGTGTCAGCATTTGGTTTTTATATTTTCTTACTGATTAAGCGATTTGTATTTGATTGTATTTTGATTTGGTTGATCTAGCTGTAACTGTTAATATATTTAAATTTTGATTTTAAAGGAGGCGTTCTTTTTTTTGGTCTTACTTTGTGTATTTTTGCGTAGTGTTTCCTGTTCATTATTTCTCAGTGCTTTTCAATTCTGGTAATGATTTTCTTATTTATCTATCCATTATGGGGCCTCGGGGCACTGTCAGTTTTGGTTTTTTTCACTGACAACAGAAAGGCTCCTATGTGTTTGTAGACAGTGTGTCCCCTGTAGAAGTTCTGTCTTACAGACACACATATATTTTAATTTTTCCTAATTTAATGTTTATTTGATTATCTAAATTAGTTCTCGATACTCTAACTTGCTCTCGTTCTTAGATTGTTGAAAAGATAGTTTCTTTGCCTTGTAACTTTTCTGTTCTTCTGCATTTTCGGTTTCACATGGTTCTAATTGATACAATGTGTCATAGTAAAGTTTCATGCGTACCACGTTGACGGTGTCTGTAGTTTTGCGCTTTTAAAGAGTTGCAACGTCTTCGATCTCATAAGTAACATCAGAGATAGTTTCCGCTTTATTCTGTAGGGTCCAAAATACTTCTTTAATAATTTTTCAGACAAACTAATTTTCTGAGCAGGCTTAAAAATGTAAACAAGTTCACCTGGTACATAAGACACTGGTCGGTGTTTTGAATCGCATCGCTTTTTGTCTTATTCCTGTATATCAATTATAAGCAGGCGGGCAAGTTTTCTAGCTTCTTCCTCTTTACAAACAAGATGCGTAGCATAATCAGTTTTAAATCTAGGTTGATTCGGGAACATAGTATTTAAATTGGTTTCAGCTTCTTTGCCGTGTAGAAGATAGGAAGGCGTGAAACCGGTAGTCTCTTATTTGGCGGTGTTATAAGCAAAGATCACAAAAGGTAAAATAGTATCCCAGCCTTTATGTTTGACGTTAACATACATAGACGACATATCAGCCAATGTATAGTTGATTTTTCTGTTAGCCCATTCGTCTGAGAATGCTGTCGTAGTAAAATGATCAACGTTGCTAAGTTTCAGTTACTAACTTCGTGAGTGTTGAGGAAAAACTGTAATCGCACTTATTTGAAGCAGCTTTCTTCTACGTCCGCATGTTATCAGAATGTTTTGATTGGACGTTAAGTTTGCGCCCAAGAAGGCTATAAATACAAGTAACTCTGTTTCTCTGATGTTCTTTTTTATTTCTCCTGTCCCAGTGTACGTTCCAACTGTGTAACTCTCTGTGCAATGTTCTAATAAACATGTCATTCTTCAATCCATTGATCTCTGAATTTCATTACAATAACAGTGAGAAATAGAGCTCCGTGATCTGTTGTTAGAGCTCTTGGAGAATCATGCTTTAACAGAATGTCTTCAAGCCGAAATTCTGCCACCTCTTTCAGCGTTAGGGAGAGCTTTTGTAGTAGCGAATCAAGTCAATTAGTCAGTGCACACTGCAGTCCCTTTATTTTCTAAAAGTGACTTTGGGAAGCATCCTAGTAAATCCTTTTCTGTTTAAAGGTGCTAAGTAATAATGTAGTTAAATTTTTTGTGAAAAGGTGGTGCTTCTGCAGGAGGAATGGGTATCAAGCTTTTAGGTGGAATTTGTGGTATATGTTTGCGCTGTTGTCATTCCTTACAATGAGAAACATACCACCTAACACTTCGGTACAGTTGAGGCCAAAAAAAAAACCGTCATCTTACCCTGTCTAATGTTTCAGCGAATCCCAGATGTCCAGCTGTCGGTGCATCGTAAAAGTGCTGAAGGATTTCCTGACGCATCTTGGAGGAAATAAACAGGAGCCACTGTCATCCCACAGAATCACGAATCCTCTTGTAAAGAATTCCATCCATAACTATATAATCTGTATTATTACTTACTTGAGATATATTTTTCTTCATAATAGCTATCTTCATATAGTCTTGTTTTCCCGAGAGATTCATAATGACCGTTATAGACATTTCTGTTTCACTATTGTAGTTGATGACGTGATAGGTAATCAGCATCTTTATGCCAGCGACTGGATTTAGAAACTATGGTTGCGTCATATTCCTGCAACCTGAGAGACTATTTGAGTTAACGTTCCCTAAGGGTCTTTCAGTCTTGAAAGGCATAAACATGACTGATGATTAGTTATAATTGTGAAAGATCTCCCAGAAGATTGAGACGGAATTTACCGATGAACCAGATAGCAGTAAGGTATTCATCCTCTGTTGTCGAGTAATTTCGTTCAGCCTTTGTTAATACTCGAGAAGCATAAATAATTATCGTTTCTTTATCTCTACTTTGGTTTCTATGGTTTCTTTATCTTTTTATGTCTACCTGTATAACATCTCACTCAGAGACAGAAACTCTGAATGGTCTTTCACTCATAGGTGAATGAGTTTTGGTGTTGATGTGATGTTTCACACCGTTTTTAAGACCTGGTTTCTTAGAACAAGCGCCTTATCTGGGCGTCAGCGTTAAGTTGACGTTATCCTGACGCCAACAAAATACTGGTTTGTTAGTTCAAGCCCTGAATTCTTAGGACAAGTGCCTTATCAGGGCGTCAACGTTAAGTTTACGTTACCCTAACGCCAACAAAATACTGTTTTGTTAGCTCAGCGCGAGCAGTCGGTTCAACGCAGACATTATCTCGCATTGCACATGCGTTAATAACGTAAACAAATATTTATTTTGAATTTTTATTGATTTTGTTATTATCGACCAGTGCTTTAGAGAACAAATAACGACTTTGTCCAAGAAAAAACACATTATAGCTTAGCTAAAGGAAGAAGAAGAGGAAGAAGAAGCTATGTTTAATGTAAAAATCAAAATATTGGCTGATGTCAATGCTCTCTTGGATGTTGTCAGCTATTACTTCTGACGTTAACGTTACTCTGTAATCCAACAGCAGTTGATTCGGACGTCAGTCGTCGTTCAAGCTGAGTGTTCGATGACATAAGCTGTTTTCTTCAATTTCGTCTTCGTGTTTAATGCATATATTTTTAGTAGGGCAGGTATTGTGTTTGGAAAAAATCGTAATCCATACATGAAGTCCTTTGTCATTCTGTATAATGGAAGATGAGAATACTACATTTCATTGAAATGTTAGGAACCTACTGCAATGAATCAAAATATTTTTGTTCGTTTCGCATCTAGCTGTTGACGTCACTTGAACTTTTCTTCTTGTCATTGTCAAAAGAGGAATTTCACAATCATCAATCATACAAAGACACTTTTCTGAGACACTTTTACAATATCCTCATTCCACATATCCTCAAAGACTAATTATTTATGGCTACAAACCATGATAGCTAATGAAATTTGTGGGAAGTCTTAACCAAAAATTACATTATCGCTACATTTTTCAAGTACCAGGGGGTAGCGTCTGTCAAACGTACTGTACAACAGCCTATCGGATTAATGAATTTACCATCACCTACTTTTATAAGAAAGTTAGCATAGTTTTTCTTAATAGTACTGCTTTACGAAAATCGTCAGAAATTACAGAGAACGATGCACCAGAATCTATTAAAGCCACAACTGGCTTCGTCTCCATAATAAGTTCAAGTTCGTTGTCTTTCATTTGAGCAAACGTCGGAGGTTTCTCTTCCTCAGCGACCTTACTTCCGGGACAGGGTATTTCTTTTAGCTTTCCATGGAAGTCTTGACTGTGAGTGGCTAGGACGTCAATAAGGAGATGGAATTCTATTTCTACGTCTATATGGTGTTAGTCGCCGTTCTTCGAGACTGCGACAGGCTTGTGCGAGGATAATTAGAACTATCACTTTCGTATGAAGTATCAGTATCTATTTGACGCTGGTTATAGTCTCGGAATGATTGTCCTCTATCTCGGCAGTGGCGGTATACATGACCTCTAAAGGATAATACACAAGTCTGTTATCTTCTGTCCTCCACACATCAGTTGGCAGTTGAGGGCGATAAACATTTTGATGAAAAAGAGCAACTGGTGTACTAGGTTGGTGGTGAGCAGTAGCTGAGTATGACATAGGTGTAAGTGATTTAAAATTATCCATATCTTTATTCCTGTTCAGATTTGCTTCAGTTATGAGCGCCAATGTTTTTACATATTCATTCCGTATAACTTCTTCTAAGCAGTTAGCAGTCGGTTCAGGATTCGGGACTGCAGCAGGAAAATATCGGGTGATTTTTTCTTTCACTACTTGGCGTATCATTGAAAAAAAAGTCCAAGTTATCTTCAGCTGAAGCGTAATTTGCAGCATTTGCATGTTTTCAGTAAGCCCTTCATAAGATGAGCAACCTTGCCTTCTTCACTCATGCTGGGATAAACACGATCACACAATCCTAGAACAACTTGTGAATTGTCTAGGGCCTGCTCCATTGTTGATACATGTTCAACTTTGGTACTTAGGGAAAAAATAGGGTAATATGAGGGAGGATTAGAGAAAAGGGAAAAATGCATTTTATTCACTGCTAGTGGGATTTTTCGAATGTTGTTTTGATCGCCATTTTTGCTTGCCTCAACTGTCTCGTTAAAACTGCTGTGTTCCGATGTCCGATGATTTTTATAAAATAACGGCCCTTTTTAGGGCCAAAATTACATTAATACTGTAGACGATTTGGAACGGAATTCGGATAATGATTTTTTGAATGTGGACAAACTTATGGTTTCTTATAATGATGCTGGCGACATGCAATAGTTTTTTAAGGTCAAGGGCCACTGCTCGGTATACCCTACACTGATGTTTTTTTAAGGTCAACGACCAATGCCCGGTACACATTTGCCCGATACACATTTGCCCGATACTCCAAACTCCATATTTGCCCGATACTCCATATGTTTCATCTAATCTATCGTCAGTAAGTATTAAAATATCGAATAAATGTAATTATATCCACGAATAAATTAATATCAAATCGGACGTATTAAACATTTCGGACATTCACCAAAGTGACTATGTGATTGTCAACATTCACCGGTGAAAGTCAACAACCACAGATTTCGGTCATTCACAGTAACATGCACATCATTTACATAATAACCTCATCAGGACGTTTTTTTCTCATACTTTGCCTAAATAGCATTTGTCATTCTATAGAATGCCTAGGCAAAGTATGTAATACTTCTCATATTTCATACTTTGCCTAAAAACGTCAGGCATTATATATAATGCCTCAACATTATTTATAATACTTTGCCGGTCACATAAACAATAAAAGGAAAAATTGTACTGTGTCTTCTTTTTCTGGCAAATCAACGTTTTCATATAAAAAAAAGTTAATTTTCATTAATCAATTGCTTAAAATTTTCCCTAGTAATTATTTGTTTTTCATTATTTTTTTCTTTATTTTTCTATAACATGAAAAATTTTAAAATCAGCTCACATATTCCTTTAAAATAATGCAAATGAACAGAAATGATCATCCTACTGTTGTTCCGTAATGATAGATAAGTAGGGAATAGGCAGGGAATTTTCAAAATAACTTCTAAGCAATGCGCATGTGCATAACTGGGTTCAATAGTTAGATTGCAGTCTCTAGAAACTTGTAACAACTTGTATATATGATAGAATTGTTTCTCCCGGTAATTGAGCTCTGGTTTTCAGCTGTTCTTCAGCACAATATACTGATTGCAGTCTGTCAGAGAATGCAACTTTCAAGCTAGTTTGGAGCGCTTCCTATGATGCTAACCTGCTTCCATTATTTTCGAACCACTGTTTGGCTGTTTCACTTGGAAAAGAAAGGTAGGTATTCGTAAGGCACATTGTCCCATCTTAATGGTTATACTTGGCTACTCGATAATATTCTTTCAACCATTGTCCAGGATCTTGATTTAGTTCCCCAGAAAAGGTAGATAGATTTCTAATGTGTTACTCAACGTACGGAAGGTTCGGTAATTTTTTGATATTCTGAACCTAAGCCTTGTAAACGTCCTTAAATCGCCAGCCATCTCTGATTTGTTACTCGGAGGTCTCCACCAAATAATGTCATGTAGAATTAATCTAAAACAGTCTAGAAAATTAATGAGATTTATTAAAAATCTTCAAACTTACAGTGAATAAAGCAACTGGCATTTCGATTTGAAACACCTGAGCTTTAATGAAACTGAATAACGGAACGGGAAATGACGAATTGGAACATTCTTCTTAACATTCATTGGAAGAAACTTCTTGAAGACACAAAAATAAATAAAAGCTTATTATATTTATACATTTTCTTCAAGCTGTGAGAATCGAACTCAGTATGTTGGTCTCCCCAGGACGACGATTCTTACCACTCGGCTGCGCTGCCACACGTCAATGCTATAGATCAAGAGCTTGTTAAATACAAAAAAAAAAAAAAAAAAAAAAAAAAGAAGAAAAAAACGCAAATTAAAAATTTAACTTAAATCCAGGATGATGAGAGAAAAGGCTCCTTAAAGCCATTTTCTTGATGCATTTAATAAAATGTCATCGATATCTTAAAAAAAAAAGAAAAAAAGAAAATAAAGTCGTAATTATCACAACAAATTAAAACTGTCCCCTTCGACATCAGACGATATCAATTACATAACCTTACCTTCTGAACTGGTTAAATACAGTTCTTTATATTTTATAATAAATAACTTAAGTGATGAAAAGATTTTTGCCCTCTAAAATAAATTTTAAAATAATTATTTGGATAACTTTGAAAACTATTTAATTTGCATTTTTCGTCTTATTTCCTCTTCTTATTTCCATAAAAATTATGGTTGTTTAATTTTTCTGTCGCCTGAACTAAAATTAATTTGCCTTCGAAATTAATCAATGTAACCTACGAACGATTTATATATCAGAGAAAATTAATTAAGATATGGAACTTGAAAGGAAAAAAGTGATTACCTCAAAAGAAGCGAGGTTGTAAATAAATCTATTTGCTTCCAATATCATTGAAATTATTTTTCCCTTTTAAAAAAAATTCTAGGGAATTTTGAATTAAATTTATCAATGACAAAAAATCATAATTGCAATGCTGTTGCATTTCAAAAATAGAATTTTTGTAAAGAGACAAAAACATTTTTTACTTTTTTAATTATTGATTTTTTTAATAAGTCGGAGTAGGGAATATAAAAGTATTATTTATTTTTTAATTTTTGTGATGAAAAGTATTTTTTAAAATTAATTACCAAATAAATGATTTTTAAGCACCAAAACCTTTAATGTATATTTGTGAAATAAGAAAGAAATGTGTATAAAAAGAATATAAAAAATGTAATTACCTATTTATTACTGATATTTTTTCAGTGTTGTTATGTATTTTTGAAATCCTTTGCATATCACCATTTTTAATTTTAGTCTTCTCTACATATATGTAAAAAATTAATAAATGTTTCTGAAAAAATATTCTGCAATCATGATTCGCGATCGCAACGCTCGAGTACGCCTTCTAGCGGGAGCCTGAAAATATCGGACATTAAATTATTATTATTTTATTTAGTTTCATCAGAATCATTGGCAGAATCAGATGTCATTTTCTTAGCAGCAAATGAGAAGCAAAACTTATCTAAGAAAAAGGCCGAAGAACTTGAAAAAACTCACCAGAATATTGGTAAATCTTTCAGAAACAGAACACGCCAAACATTTGAAGAAAAATTCCTCAATAATTTTTAACTTCTATTATCAACAAACTTGTAACTGATAACTTCCGATTTCGGATTCGCATACTGTTACAGATGTGTGTATTACGGTAAAATACATTTCTTCCGTCTTCAATTCATTACAAATTAAAGTGAAGTCAGCATTGCTTACTTCATTCCAATGAATAAATGTGAATTCAGACCGTACAGAATTGTAATAGTTATAGAATATTCTTCTTCTTTATAGAATAGTATATATTTCTGTATCTATATAATTCGGAAAACAACAATAAAGAATAATCCGAATTACTTGAAAAAGTATCTTTTGTGCTGATTATAAATAAATTTTTATCGTTTTCTTGGTAAGTGTTTTTTAGTTTTGAAAGAATTTTAACTAGAATTCAGCTATTCTGTTTTTAAGCTACATATTAAAATTTATATCGAGATCTTACAATTATAAAATTTTGCTGCGTGGTATGTTATCTAAAAGTAATGAAGGGATAAACTATGTATATATTATTTGAGAATAAAGTTTTCAAACAAAGAACATATCATTTTGGAATTCTCTGGATTTATAAATCAGGTAAGTGTTATGATTTTTATAATAAAAAATTTGCTTGTAAATTTTTTTTTCTTATTTGTTGATATGTCTGATTAGGAACTATGTCTGTCTGATTTTTATGACTGATTAAAAACTATAAGAATTAAAAAAGAAACAATACGTGAGTTTTTATTTCAATATGAGGAATTTTTAAAATCGTTTTTTTTATCCTAAGAATTCTTTTTTTTACGTTTTTTAGTTTATAATTTTTTGATAAAAATTATTGTCAAAATCCATTTTTTGAAAAATGAAATGGTGTAACATTATGCGTTTATGTATACTTCTTGCATATTCTAATGTTTGAAGTAATATGATTCAGAAAAGTATGGAATAAAAATTCGGTACTTACGTATTGACGCCACCGCAACTACAGATTTGGCGGTTTTTAAGCGCTGCCAATCTACACCTAAAATTTTTGCGACAAATCATAAAATAAAACACTTTATTTAAAATCAAAACACTTTCAAAATTCAAAACACTTTATTTAAAATCAAAGTAGTTAATCAGAATTTCGGTGGAAAATGGGCCGATAGAGAGTTTGTCATTGATTCAATACAATCTCCATTTTCTTTCGTCGCCATATGAACTCTAACAAATAAGATTCCAAATGAAATTACATTTCCAAAACGTACGTTTACCATAATAAAGTTTCATGTCATGAGAATTGGTACATTTTCGTTTCTTCGGTAAAATATTTCACTCCTGAAAAATAAAATTGCATCTTGTTTTGTATTCGGCAAATCCCAAAGACGAATTTTCGTAGCACTAAAAAATGGCGTCAAAAAAAGAATTATTATTATTTTTTTTTTATTTTTGTTTTGTTTCGTAAGCATTCTTTATTTTAGGTTTTTTAGTTTCTGAATAATGATTTTTATTGAAACTTAAAATTTTTTGATAAAAATTGTTGTTAAAAAACTTTTTTTTACAAAATTGAATTTTATAAAATTATGAGGCTTATGTACACTTTTTGTTCATTTTAATTTTTGAAGTAATATGATTCTTAAAACTATCGAAAGTTTAAATAGGCTTTTCATGTTATATCATTAAATTTAGTAAAACTATTTCTCAGGCAGTAGGTTTTAACTCTTATAAGAATATACATTCTTTTTTCTGTTTATGTACAAATATTTTTCCGATGTGTTTTGGATGTTCCTTCTCTAAAAAAAAAAAAAAAAGAGATGCCATTTTGTTTTCGCCTGCATAAAAAAGAATATCAAACATTTTTCTTTTTTAAATTTGATAAGCCACAATAAAGAAGGAACGTTGCAATGCTACATGCTACATTAAAGATGCCTCTAGAGTAACTGAGTGACTGTTCATAAAGAAATCGCTGGTATTCGTCTCATACAACAACGCCCCCTATAGTTCGCTGCGATCGCGAATAGTTCAAATGTTAAGCAGGATACATCATTATTGAATTAAAAACATAATGAATTAGAAAATTTTAATAAAAAATGTAAAAGATTATTTTAATTTTCATCTCTTAGAATTTTTTTCTCAAAATAAAATTCCCTAAATAGAAATTTCATTTTCATCCCTAAATAAAATTTTCAAATCCATATTTTTTTGATATTTTTTTGTAATTTAAAAACATTGTTCGACGATTGAACTTTTCATTTATTTGGTATTGAAATGTTAATAATAAAGGTGGTTAGTGTAAGAAAGATTATCTACAAGTTATAAATAGGTATTCAAAAATAGAACTAAATTAAGAAACTGAGGAATGTTTTGGCATGAAGTATTTTCATGCCAACTGTGCAAATAATAATAATTCTGCTATTCAAATTGTTACTTTAATATTGTTAAAAGTAAAATTAAAGTAAGAAATCAAATTCTGAATGCTTAGCAGTCAAATCTGTGTTAATAATAATGATTTCGTAATTCAAGTTGTTACTTTAATAGTGCTAAAAGTAAAATTAAAGCAAGTGGTTAAAATTTGAACACTGTAAAATTGAAAATACTCAATAAATTCAATAATACTTTTTTCACTTCTTAATTGATGGTAAAGGTAAAATTACCTTACCTGTATTTTCTTTTGAATCTTCTTAAAGTTTCTATTTCTTGCGGACCACTTTTCTTTCGCTTAAAAAGATCGCTACTCTCGAAAAAAAGATTAAAAATAAGCAAGGTCTGTCATTGAAGGAATTAACTCATGTCCATTTTTTGAAAACATTTAATATTTAAGCAAGAATGTAACAGACAAGATTAAACGAAACATTAATATTTTGAAAAAGAAATAGCATTTCAACTTCTTCACTCGGAGGCGATCATTCAATTTCTACTTACTTACAAACTGCGGTTACGTCACAGTTACATTTAAGTTTTAGAGTCAAATAGTTCCTTGTGGTTTCTTGACACTCCCCTCTTGAGTTTTAGAGATATAGATCACTGAAACTCAAGATATACTTTTGCCCAAAGCGTTGAGGCACTCGCACAACCCTACCAGATCGAGTGGTCACAGGATAAGTTTTTCTGTTATCATCAGTCATTGAAGAAACAGTTAAGTTTTTTACCGCAGGATTGGGGTTGACACAATCATTTGGAGTAGTATTATTGGCAATGACATCACTGCCATCCATTTCCATAGGGCACAGTTTTTGGACAGGGTAAATAAAAACACCAGATTTTGTCTTTATTTTTTTTAAATGAACATGTCCATCTTGACTGGGATAAGTTTCAAAAATTCTAGCCATCAGCTAGTTTAGTCTCTTGACGTTATCACTCCATATTCTTTCTTTTTGTAATTTTCACGTAATTGTCCTAAGTATTCAACTCGAAATCTTAAACGTAGATCTTTTAAGACTCTTAATCGGTATGCCAAACGTTCATTTATAATTTTTCCATGAGTTTGTCTAAGTTGGTGCAGATTAGCAACATCATTATTTTTGTTTTCTTGCAATTATATTGCTGGTGTAATGGGATTTAAGTCATTTACATCATTAGAAATATTTGTAAGTGGTCTTGAATTGAGAAGACACTCGCATTCGCCCAAAACAGTAGCCATTTCTTCATAACTTAGAGAAGTTCTTCCCAGAACCTTTCTCAAAACCTGCTTCATACAGCCTACTAAACGTTCGCAGAAACCACCCTACCATGGAGCTGAAGGTGGTATAAATTTCTTTTAGTCTTTCGAGATCAACATTTCTCTGCCGTTTTTCAAATCCAACGAAGTTGGTCCCGTTATCAGTAGTAGAGTAGATTTTCTAAGGTCTTTTGCGTCGTGAAATGAACCTTCTTAGAGCCAATAAAAAATTGTCAGTGGATAGAGCAGTCAAGAGATCCAAATGAACTGCTTCGTATGTAGGACATGTTATTAGAAGTATCCACACCTTTTGTCTTTTTTTATGGTACAAAGGACCAGCTACATCCAAACCAATTATTTCAAATACAGATGCTTCTTTCACTCGGTCTTCCGGTCCTTCAGGAATACTTGTTGGACTTGAATTGAACCAACACACATGACTTTCTTTATGGCTCTTTAAGAACCAATAATTTTCTCTCAAGGCAGTCAATAAAAATGAATGTCCTAACTCTTGGTGTTTGCTAATTATTAGACCACGTAATGATTAAATGGTAAAGGTAGTGGAAATCAATCTTCTTTATCTATTCTCATGAAAACTTTGGTTTTAACCCTTAGGAGACCATCATTATCCATTATAATTTTTAGAGACTTAAATTGGTTATCTGTCATTCTAAAGAATTCTTCATCCTGGACATTCCTTATAATTTTAATTTCGGCCTTTTTTAGTTCTTCAGCACATAGTTGTCCAGATCTCTTAACACTAGGCGTCTTGGCATTTCTGAAGAATCTTAAAATCCAATCGGTGATTCTTACGATTCTTTTGTACGATGAAATGTGATGATATTATTCGTTATTTTCTTTATTCAAGGAAGACACCACAATTTTCTTCTTCTCAGAGTTTATCAACTTTTCATCTGGAATCAATTTGTAACTAAGCCAGTGGTCTCAAGAAACCATTCAGCCATGACGGTCCATGGAAAACCATTTTCCTTTGATTAGAGTCTTCACCGAACACCCCCTAGAAGGTAGATCGATCTAGTTCTGGACTCCTGGAACATAAGCCAACCTAAAGAAGGCACTTAATTTTTTTACAGATGAGCATATATTATAGCTGATAGGGTTAATCTGTCACTCTCATGACCGAAAGATCGGGAGTTCGAGTCTCAATGTTGACACCACAATATTTCCACCATTCCCTTCAATGCATGAAGAGTTCGCAGTGTTTCGCACTCCCAATTTGTGACCTTTGACTATTTGAATACGATACTCAAATTCAAACACAGAGGGCAGCACCATGAAACTGCTTAACACATAGAAGTCTAGCATTTCCCATCTCTTACGATAGATGAAATAACCAGACAAAACAATTAAGCCACATGCCACGGTTCATTAGATAAAAAACAACTGAACCACAACCTAACTTCAATGCCAAGTACCTAACGGAAACCCACTGTCTTCCAATGTCCTGTTAAATTTATTTTTTATTGTTTTGAAATTATGCTAGTTGTAAATGGTTAAAAGTTTCGTTTTTTTTATCATACTAGTTGTAAACGGTTTCAATACCGCAAAGGCAAAAATGTTCTTTACCTTAAACTTAACGGTTTATTGGATGGAAAGACAGCTCCCGATTATTTTATTGAAATTTTAGAATGATAATTCGCATAGTGTGGGGTATTGGGTTCCCACTATAATGACTTTCAGACAGTGGTCGGAAGAAACACTCTTCAAGTAAAGAAATTACTGTAGTCGCTACTTTTTTCTGTCGTTTGTAGTGTAGTGCTCTACTTTTTAAAAGAAGTAGTATAGTGAGTAGTGCGATACAAAAAAGCAGTAGTTTGTAGCGATTCCTGGGAACTACTTTTAACGTTAGTTGAGTAAAGAAACAAAGTTCAAACGCAAAAATTTTATCGAATCTGATTGGCGCAAATTCTTCGTGGGTCCGTCAATGCACGCAATGAGAATGTTTCTGTGGCGAGCATTAATAAGATCTACGTGTGATGCTAGGAAAATCAGCGTGAAATCGATCGAATTGTTCCTGAGAAATCAAATTTTAAATATCTGCCTTTTTTAAAATTCGATTTCACTCACTGGACAGGAACTATAAAGTACGTTTTTGCGTCTGATTTTTTAACTTAAAATATCGTCTGTTTAATGAATTAGCATGCTTGAGGTCACCCCCACAAACCATTAAGATTGAGTCCTAGAACGTGAGAATCCGATCAATAGATCAAAAGTTATTCAGAGTGGACCGTTTTTTATTCCTTGCACTTTACTTTATTTCTTGGGGGAGATAAAAAAGCATTGATCACTTAAATCACAAATATTTGATAATTTCCTAGCATTTCTTGAATGAACAGCATGAATTAAAATCTCCTTTTAATTTCTCATATTTAACCATGCCAATAATTTTTTTATTCAAAATCATTTTAAATGTTGGTGAAAATTAAGTTCTCCAGTTAAGTTTGTTTTCTAAAAGTAGTAAACACATTTTGAATGTAGTTAGTAGCCGCTACATTAAAAAAAGCAGATGTAGTTGTAGTTAACTACATTTATAATAAAGTAGTTGTATTTAGCTACAAAAAAATGTAGTTTTTTCCGACCACTGCCTTCAGAAGTAGCCAGTCACTTAAGCTCTCGAACCGCTGACTTTTTTTAGAAACACATTTGTTTTGGTTTAGGAATAGGTCAATAAATAAAAGAAGGAATTATTCTAATTTTCATGATAATCGGAAGTTAATAGTCATAACTAATCCAGTTTAGTACAGAATGTTTCTGAATATTCACTTTTTATAAGTATATTTACAGAATCCTTGTAAACTATGAAGTCAGAAAAGTATATACATTAGCAGTAGCAAATGATTAGTCGCAAATTATTAGTAATATCTTACTTCAAATACCGTTAGGGAATCAAACTGTTTTGGATGTTTTTAATTTTGTTTCCTCGCTACTGATCCTACTAATTTCGATACTGATTTTTACTTTTCTGTCACTTAAATATTAATTTGCGAACTCTTCTGCGCATATGTTTTTGAGTTCATTTTTGCATAAACAATAAAATATATGTTAAGTGTGGTGATTATGGAACATCTCGCACATGACTGGGTTTTATACTTTTCAAACTTGTGTCTGATCTCCGTGATTTTTTTTTTAGGTAAGACAAAAAATCAATTATTTTTTCCTTTTTAGTGCCCTTTAAAAACATTGTTTTTAAAATTTGTATTTAACTTTATTTTTTTATATTATTGACAGATTTTCTCCGTAGTTTTTTTCCATACCCAATAACAATGACTTATATACTTTTATTTTTTCCTTATATCAATGACTTATAGTTATGCATTTACAATGACTAACATTTCAGTTACAATGACTTATATTAACCAGCGTATGAATAACTATCAAAATAGTGTTACTTAACCAGAAGAGAGTTACATTAAATATTAACCATAATTCACAACTTTATATTAACTACAATAAAATTATATTAACCAAAATAGTGTTACATATATTAACCAGAAAAGAATAATTTTAACCATAATTCATAATAACTTCATTTTAACAAGAATAAAGTTATCTTAGAAGTCTCGAGACCCTAGGTTCTATCCTCGGACTGGGCAAGGTTGTCTGTGTCTTTCATCCCTTCAGTGCGTCGACAAAATGAATATCATGCTTGGAAACTAAATACTGGGGTTTTCACATCTGGCTGACCACCTAATCGGGATATTTGCACACCCGAGTACAAAGTAAAAAAAAATGGGATGGACATAGTAGGCCTTGCTGGTCAATGGGCTGTCATGCCACTGAATTTTTTATTTATTATAATTTTTTTTTTTAGCTTAGAGTTATCTTAAACAATAATAGCGTTTTAACTTTATTTATATCCATTCTTTCTAATTAAGTTTAATGATTAGAAAACTTTGTAATTGGACGTTTATAATTTTGTATGAAAGCGCTTCATGTTTTTATCGATGATCAGTTTATTTAAACTAAAAGTATTTTACTTTAATTTTAAAGCATTTTCGCAATGAAAAAGAGATCAAATTAAGGGAAAAAACTAAACAACGTATAATATCTATCGCAATATGTTCTTTTGGTTGAGATTTCTGAAAGAAAAATTGCAATGGCGAATAGAGTCAAAACAAAAAGTGAAAATTTCCGAAGTTATTAATTTTATTCTCATCAATTAAAATGACAGAAAAGGGTTTCTTTTAAGAAAGAAGAAAATAAAATGAAAGCTTAGTTAAGATCTTTCAAAAGTTAATTAAAACAAAAATATTTTTATTATTTGATTTTTTTTTCAGAGAGTCTTTCAAATATCAATTACTGTTTTTGAGAAGTTAATCAAAAATGCAATTTTGAAGTTTGTTAGAATGAATATTTAATAAGCAGAATTTAATAAGTCTGAAAGCCACTGGAATAAAAATAAAGTAAAGGAAAAGCAGATGTTTATGAAATTAGAAGTAACTTACTTAAACTATTAGGAAAAAGTTGCAATTAAATACATCTCAATATTGCAGTTTAAATTAAATATACATACTATTTTTTTATTAAAATGACTTCACGTTGTATGTTTCTGACTCTCAAAAATATTACGAAATTGTAGAGCAATATTTCTGTATTGTTATTCTTAGGTAACAAACATGTAGATAACAACATCTTACAAATTAGTTGGGAAAATATATTCCAAAAACTCACAAAATACTCTTTCAACTTTAATTATTTTGGTATTTTAGATTCGTTACAAAATATTTTTATGGATTTTATAGTGTCCATTTGCTCATGCGCATAAAAGCAACACGCAAATTTCATATACGCTAGTTTGATTGATACTTTCCTTTTTTAAAATTGTTTTGATTGTGTTAAATAGGAAAATATTTTTTCTTCATCCTCTCTGCATCTGAAGTTTCAATTTTCTAAAATATAAAATGACGCAAATGTTAAAATTTCATCTCCATAATTTTTCGCGTCTTAAGTTTGTTGTTCAGAATATTTGAACTGACTCTTATTTCCAAATATGAAAACAGCTTTTCTCATTTCCACGTGGTTTAAATGTTCAGCTCAGCTAAAATTATCTCTTCTACTAGAGTCAGCTAGCCACTACAGTTAGCTGACGATAGTGACTATCAGTCTACTATAGTCAGCTAAATCCACTGTACTTAGTCTTCTGATCTGCCGGCCAAAGCGTCCGAGAGGTTAGCGTGCCAGACAGTGAAGTCAATGGTCGCGGGTTTGAATCCCGCTCAGGGAATGGATGTTTCTGTTTGTGTGTTGTCTTCTGTTTTGTGAATGTGCCTATTGTGCGACCCTATGAACGGGTACCTGTGACAGTTTGGCGTGGGTAACGTTGTTCACCTCCGTGGCTAAGGTTCATAGGTGCACCTGGTAATTAAAGAGCAACACTTACGGCGTCTTCCGGGGCAAAGAATGAGAGTTCAGAGCCTGCCGTTAAAAACAGCTTTTTGCTTTATCTAATTAGTTTATTTACTTGTATCTTGATTTAATGAGTTTTTTGTTAGCTGTTTTATTTTTTTCAATTTTTGACACACTGATTTATTGACTTTCTTGTTCATAAGTTCACACACTCACAACTATCTGGTTCATTGATTTCCTGTTTCATTCATTTGCTGATTAATACGTTTCCTGTTTCAGCAATTCGCACATTCATTGATTCGATAATTGATTAGGTTATTCTTTGATTATCTTATTCATTTTATTCTATGCATAGCAGTGAATTTTATGAGCAATTCGGATATACTAGTAACTTAAATTGAGAGAGAGAAAGAGAGAGGGAGAGATTCATAATTTTTCAATTTATTTTAAATCTCTAATATAGTTTATAAATTACTTAATAAAATTCAAAATCGGGTTGGTAATGATGCATCACTTTGTACAAACAGTATAATTTTCGAGTAATAAATAATTTAACAATAATAGTTAAAACAATGCCCATAAAAAGTATTAAATTTAATTCTCTATAAGTAAGAGAAAAATAAAGAAACAGAAATTCAATCGAAAACTTATAAAACAAATACTTTGGGCGAATGGCTTTTTTCAAGATGTTTGTAATGTCTTAAGAAATCCCTATGCTATAACAGCTAACTTTTTTTTTTTTTTTTTTTTTTTTTTTTTTTTACCACATTACCAGAGTTATGCATTCTAAATCCCAAGACAGTTTAAGTACTTCAATAAAAGCAGTCAAATGATTAGAAGCGGTTTTTTCCCTTTTTGTAAGCTTTATTCTGCTGGAAAAAAAAAGAGGTGGAGGAGTTTGTTTTGGTTCAAACTATTTGACAAGAATTTAAATTAACGCTCTTTTTTTTACTTTCAAAAACGTAATTATAATCATATTGAGAACAAATAATTTTTTTTTATTTATGTTACAGAAACACATAAAAGTGCCGTTGCAGTAAAAATTAGGAACTTCTATAGTTTAATGAAGACTTATTTCAGATTTTACTTTTCAAAAAATCCCCCGCTTAAAATCATTAAAAAAGAACAAATTAAATAAAGAATCCATATTTATTTTCTAAATGATTATGATTTCTGTAATGATTTTATAAAATGTTAAAAATATTAAGCCAAAATAAAAATACATTTTTAGGAAAAAACTCTTCACCGATTTTTTTCAGTTTTCATTATTTAAGTGTTTTGTAATTTTTTAAACAATGCTTTTACACGTCTTTTAGTAACATTTGAACTTATTATAAGTCAAATTTTTCGGACTTAAATAATTTTAAAGTTTCTTCTGAGAAAGTTAAGGGGGATTCGAGCCCGCTACCTCCACGCTACAGAGCGTATGGCTCAGCCCTCTCAATTCCTCCCGCAATCAAACTCCAGACCAGTGATTCATTAGATTTCGATAGTATTTCGTCTTTGCTTAAATATTTGTGACTCTCGATGAGTTACTTTGGTGTTTTATTATTCATTAGCATTTTAAAAATACAAATTAAGGGCAGTCTTTACGGAACACCAGGTAAAAAGATCTATGTTTCATATTTCATTTTTGCTCCATGGGGAAGGAAATGATTTATTCAGTATTGAGGCGGTGTTTTCATATTTGATGATAAAAACTGTCTTGGTTTAAAAATAAATTTCAAAAATATCGTTTTTCATATTAAAATAAAATTTTTTTTTACTAGTTTTAGATTGATGTTTTTTTTAAATTCTGTTTTTTTTTTCTCTGACGATAGGTTAAGGGCAGATTAGAGAAAATTTTTCATCTTACGGTACACTATTCATTTGTGACGTGGTTATTATTAAAAATCACTATTTTTTACAATTAATAATCAACGTTTATTATTAATAACAAACAACTTAATCTATAAAAATACAATCCCCCGATTTACACTTTCCTGATACTTTTCCTTACACTGATGTTTTCTTAAGGCAGAGGACCATTGCCCGGTTTTCTTTTATTTTGATGTTTTTCCTGATAGAATCTAATCGGTTATTGTTACAACAATAGAGCAATAATAATCGATAATAATAGTAACAATACAAAACAAAACAATAATAATAGAACAATAATAAATAGAACAATAATAATCGATTACTACTAATAATAAATAAGCTGGTTATAGTGAAATTTATAAATCACAAAACATTGATTAATTGAATAAACAAAAGGTCAATTAGTTGAAATTCAATTGGCTGGCTAAATTTTGTTTCTAAATTCCTTGTGATAGAAGAATTGTAATGCAGCTGAAAATGTTTTTATAATAATTTTCCGCTTTATATTGTTCGGAATATAATTGACAAAGTTAAAAATTAAGATGTGAAAAAAGGTACAACACTCGCCTTTACACAAGATTATACAATCCTTCAAATTTACTTTAGACTTATCGAAGAGCCATAGTGTAAGTTAAATTATCAGGGAGCCATCTTCCAAGTTCAAGTAAGCAGCATTAACAAGATTTAAGGATTTGGAAGGAATTAGTACATAATAAATTTCGCCTGGTGATGGATTAATAAATTTTCAACTAATATGAGTACCTTAAATATTGCAGCACCTTAAATTTTGATTGCGTTTATATTAATCCATTTTAAAAGAAGTTTAAAACAAATAGGTATTAATTGTTCAGTTTTTCCCTATAAACTTTGAAAATTCATATTGGAAACTCCATCAATTCAAACATTTGATATGAAGAAATAGTTTTATGAATATTAAATGAGTCTACTTTTTTGCTAAAAAAATTCATCAAATATTGATGTAATATAATTTAAATATTGAATTTATAAATTTTATAGAATTTGGTAATGAAATTAATTCCACCTAGTTAAGTTAGTAGCATTAAACATGAATTAATAACTCAGTTTTTCCCTTTAAACTTTAACAACTTCTTCTGGTGACTCAATCGATTTGAACATTTGATATCAAGAAATATTTTTCTAAATATCAAATTAGTCTATTTTTAAATTTTTCAACAAATTTACGATGGAAATATTAAATTTATAAAATTTCATAAAATTTGGCGATGAAACTAGTTCCGCCTCGTTAAATTAATTATATTAAATATTAACTCAGTTTTATCCTATTATCATCAACAATTCATTTCGGAAATTGTATCGATTTGAACAAGAACTTGCGTTATCAAGGATAAATTTTGATAAATATTAGAAATTACCAACTTTTTAAAGACCTAGCATTGAGTCAATTATTTAACTAACACATTTATATTATTTTAAAAATATTTGGTCATAAAATTGATTCAACTCAGTTTACCTGGCTAAAATAGTTTAAATCCTTCTAGTTAAAACTTAACATTAAGAACTCCAAGTAATTCACCGTAAATTTTCTATTTATATTACATTTCCAGAAAAGCTATTGAAAATGGTTTTGGAATGAATTGCTATATTCGATGGGATAAAAGAGACCTCCAATTATAAATGAAAGGACTAATTTGACGTGTCGAATGGAATTCTAAATGGTGTTATTGCTATCGAAACGCCCCAAGTATAATGCGTATTAGAAGCGCATGTAACTTTTGTACAGGACTTGACACGAAGTTTTAAAATTGGAACTATTTATTATTGTTACTCTGAATTTTACTTATCTTTAAACATTGTCGAACTCTTTTACCTTGAAGGCAATGCTACCTTTTAAAGTTCAACTTACACTTTTAAAATGCTTGAATAACTTCAACTTGCCGGAAAAATAGTAAAAAGACGGTCTTGTTAAAATATAAAGAAGTGTTAAAATAAACCATGGATTAAATTTATTGAAACTTATTTCGTAGTTAATGATATAGAAATAGGGAAATGTTTACTATTCTTAATTTGTAATGACTCAATAACAATATAAATGCTGCGCATTTTGTCCAAAACTGTGTCTTAAAACACTCGGGTGGTAAATTTAATTTTGACAGCAACATTTAATTAAAGCTTTCTTTATTTCTAAATTATGTACGGTCTTTATCATCTACAACTAAGCTTATCACCTAAGTCCGATAGCATGACAAATACTCGTATATCATTATTGCGTTTTGGAAAAAAGGGGAAAAGTATTTGTAAACTGTTTTACTCTCAAGAGACATAAAGAAAGGTTTTGCCACGAAACAAAACCAAACGAAACTCTCTATATATAGATTGGGTGTCCCGTTATGAGTACCCTCAATATATAAATTTAGACAAAGATATAATACAAAAGAAATCCCTATATATTGGATACTCCGTTATAAGCATCCTTAATATACAGATTTAGAAAAAAATGTAATACACAAAAACCCTTATATATTGGGAGTTCCGTTATGAGAACCTTTAATATACAAATTTAGAAAAAATATTATACAAAAAAAGCCCTATATATTGGGTACTCCATTATAAGCACCCTTAATATACCTATTTAGGAAAAAAATTTAATCTCAAAAACATCTATATATTGGGTCTTATGTTATGAACATCCTTTTAATATTATGCATATTAAGAAGAAAAAAAATGTCGTACGAAGCAAACCGCTTTATAATGGGTAATACAAAGCAAACCACTATATATTGGATGTACGTTTTGATCAACATTAATGTATCCACATATTTAGAAAAAAATTCTAGACAAAAGAAACTCCTATGTATTGGGTGTTCCGTTAAGAGCACCTTTGATATACATATTAAAAAAAACTTAATGCTAAACAAATTCTTGTATATTAGGTGCTTTGTTATGATCACTTTTATTAACAAAACAAACTCTTTTATA
This sequence comes from Parasteatoda lunata, assembly GCA_949128135.1. NCBI lineage: Eukaryota > Metazoa > Arthropoda > Arachnida > Araneae > Theridiidae > Parasteatoda > Parasteatoda lunata. The sequence goes on along the minus strand of OX421974.1, from coordinate 104,684,434 downwards.
TTTCGTGTTCTGTTATGAGCTCCCTTAATATCCAGATGAAAAAAAAGAAGAAAATGCAAAACAAACCCCTATATATTAGGTGTTCCGTTATGAGCACCTTCAATATACATATTTCAAGAATAACAATTACACACACTATAGGGATATTCAAAGAAGGAAAAAAATGCTTTGGTAAGTCACTTCTAAGAAAGATTGTGTATAAAACAACAAAAACTAATTTAACTTCCAGTTGGGTGCTTCTAATTATCGTTTTTCTACTCCTCTCTCCAGAAATCAACCAAATTTTGATATTTGTCACAACCACATTCCTTAACGGTGATTTGATGGAGTTTGAAAGTGTTTTTGAGTCTTTCTCCCTTAAATGTGAACCTGTCGTATCCAATGAATGTACTTTTTTTGTTTTCATGTCTGACAAAGATTCTAAGTATAAAAATTAATGATAAACAAATCGGTTCAAAATTGTGGATGTGTATAAGGAACGTACGAACATTCTGCTTTATTTATATAGATTGCAACACATTTTTAAGACTCTAAGATCTTCTGCTTGAATGAAAGCAATGAACATTCTGGTTCCTTCTGTTTACTACTGTTATTTAATGGCATTTCAAAATATTTTTAGGGGCAAAACGATAATAATTACAATAGAAAAGAAAGAAAACTCTCACTAAACTGATTTTTACGCAATTTGACACACCTTTAAATAAATTAACTGAATTTTTTAAGAATTGAACATTAAAATTTAAAATTCCAGTTATATGATGAGATTTGAATTAAATCATATAAATAAAAGCCCTCGTGAAATTGTAAAATAATTTTTAGGAAAAACAGACTTATCATAATGTAAATAAGAAACTATATTTATGTTTCTTATTTTTGGAATAAGGGCGATTCTTCTTTTGAAAAGGATTTTGCTCCTTTTAAAGAGGTGATCTTTTCTAAAATTAAAGAATAAAACTAAAGCTAATTAAAGAATTTTTTCTAATTTTAAGTTAAAAGGAAAAAAAATATGATTAAGAGGTTTTTGAGTGGTAAAATAATTGTTAAAAGTGTTTTTTTTTTGTTAAACGATTAAGCTAATAAATGAAAAATTTCTTTATGTCTAAAAAACAAATTGAATAATAAAAGCAATGGAAAAGTAAGATATATTTATTTCTTGTTATTTTTTCAAATTTTCTTTTTCGTTTACTCGGTATTTTTATCTGTCCGGTGTCTTTGATCACTGTTTCAAATGTCTTATAACTGTAGAACTGTTTGTTCTAAGTTGCTGAAAGACATTCTCTACAAAGAGCAATTTAGGCTTCGATCCAAGAAAGCATTTAAGCATTTTATTTAGTTCGTTCAGGAGAGAAGCTCGAAAAAGGATTTGGAAGGCATTGGGTTTCATTAGCTACTGTTATAAATAAAACAGTGGACGATTCTGTTTAACATTTAGTTGCCCTTTCTTTAATTTTTAATTATTTTTTTACCAGTGATCAACGTGATCAGTGATCAACGTGAATGACATGTGGATCGGTGCATCAGTGGATCGGTGCATTTAAAATTGCTAACTATATATTGCTTAAACAACTACAGAATAAACTAAAAAGATCTTACTGACTTAAAAAAAAACGTAATTTTATACATATAGTTTAAATTACTAGCCAATCAGTTAAGATTTGCTTTAATTCGGTTTACTAAAACTATATAGTTTTTTTTAAAAAAAATAATTTTTTTTTCGATGTTTTTCTTAAGAAGAGAATATTTAGAGCACCTTTTAAGAACGAAATCAAAAAATTGATTTTTCCAAAGCCTTAGAGTCGTCTAACACAGAAAATAGTATTGATTAGACTGAAAAAAAATGTCATATATTTGATTATTTTTCAATGATAAGGGCTGCACTAAGGATTTAGAAACTGCACTTGACCTGAAGACACATCCCCCTCCGGCATGAATAATTTCTAAATCTGAATTTTTTATTCTGCTTTTGTAAGGAATTCGCAAACTCTCGTTTTCTTTTAAAATTCGAGCATCTGTACACATGTGAAATGAAAGCTTGTGTCACAAACAAACAAGCAAACTGCATGAACATGAATAGTTCATAGCTACTGGATTATAAGAAATAGTCATAAAAAGTTAGCAGATCTCTGCTTCACTCTAAAAAATTCCGAATCAATTTGCAGTAAAAAGAAATGGCATTCTGGGTGCTTCTTCCGTAAAATTCATTTTACCGTAAAATTTACTTTTTACCGTAATTTTATAGTAATAGTTTAATTACAGTGATTTTGTGATTTTATAGTAGATACTATTGTATAAATTACGGTATATTAAATTCTTTGTTCCATGAATTTTACAATAAAAATGGATTTTACGGCAAAAAATACCGGGACCCAAAGTGCTGGTACTTTTCACCGTAATTTGATCCGGATATTTTAAAGTGTGTAACGAAGTGTTGTAGAAATAAAGATTAAGATATACCGATTTTTTTCCTTAAAAAAGTATTTTAAACTAACATTAGCTATAAAAATGAGTTATCCGAGTTATCTAGTGAGAGAAATAAATTATAAATTTACTATAAATTATAAATTGATTCGAAACCTAAGTTTGTGTTTTCGCATGGAAACCATTACAAAATATTGAATTATTTAAACTAAGTTACTCAGCAGAAAATAATCATGATTTTTCATGATTAAATAATACTTAAATTACCGTTCTTCTAGTACACTGTGAGGAATAAATTATAGTAAAAAGTATTGGCACCTTTGAGTGAAGCCTTCGTAAAATCCATTTTAATGTAAAATCCTTTTCAACTTAAAATTTTATATTTTAATTTATAAAGTAATATTTAATTGACTACACTGATGCAGTGATTTTACAGTAAATATTAATGAAAAACAATGACAAATCAGATATTTCTGTTCCGTAAAGACCCACTCAAGATGCCAGCATTTTTTACTGTAATTCATGCAGAATAAATTTTAGCTACTATTAACATTATTATTATAAACTAGTATAAAATATTATTAAGACACTAAGGTTGTAATAGAACCGCCCCATTCTTGGACTAGTAATCACAAAACTACCCTTTTGAAAATTTTGGAGTCTGCGGAATCATAAAATGACTCAAATTTGCTAAGACTGTTATACGGTGCTAAGTTGAACCAGATTATAGTACTTCGTAAACTTAACTATACGCAACTATGGTTTAACTTCAACAGAAACGTGGTCATATTTAAATATTTGGTTTTAAACCGTACTATAGTTCAAGGTACCATTATTATGGGTCAACAGTGAATACATTTTTCTGAGGGCAAAATATTCTTCATGGTAGTGATAATTAAAATTGAAGTAATTCAGCTTGCAGTCCAGAGACCAAATAAGACCTCTGACCAATATGCGGCCTCTGCCCTAACCAAAAATTAATTATAATAAAAAAATTGTAATTAACATGTGAAGGTATTAACCAAGGTGATAAAAGAATTTAAATATTGCATTTATGAAAGAAAAATCTCTTTAATAACACTTGGTTCAAAACAACTGTAGTTCAGGAAAATCTTTAAAGAATTAAAGATGTTATATATTTCATGTAAATCAAAAAATAAGAAAAATTATACAAGTAATTTTCATATACACAAAGTTGAAAACCTTCAATTTTATTACATTCATTGAAGAACATAGTGTTCGAAAATTCTTGTTCTTTTCGTACAAAACTATAACTTAATACTGTATTTTCTAATTTTTTTAGACAAATTGATATTTCATTATTACAATAACCTGGTGGATCCCTTGGCATCACCTGTGATCACAGGGACCAGACAGCTTTGTCCAGATTCGCCAGCGGCCCTTGCTTTTCTTGGAGGTCGCAAGGTTTTCCCAGTTAGTGGAAAATGTTCTTCAGATTTGGCCTCCCCAGACCACACACACAAAAAAACAAAAAAAAAAACAAAAACATATAGACGGGAACGAGAAAATAAATTTAAACACAAATTTACATATAAATAGGTCACTCTGTTTAAATAAGAAATCTTTGAGTTATGAATGAACCACATGAACAGAAAACATATCAAAGCAATCAGAAACATAAACTGTTAGAAATTTTTGAAAGAATCTAACTATAATATTGTTCAACTTTGTAACAATCTTAATATACTTTGAAGTTAATAAAAATTGCTGCACGTTTGAACGAAATTACTGCTCAAAGTATTGATATTATGTTTTAATGCTGAACGGATTTTTCTGAGAGTATGTTAAATTACAGAATTAATTTTCTATTTTAAAAATAAATTATAATTCATTCCCAATAACACGCATTTTACTGATTACTTGCAAGGTAAATAATATATATACATATATATTACAAAATTATCATCTTGTTTAGAAATCTTTCTACATTAAAAAAATAATTTCAATTTGTAAAGATAAATATAGTTTGTAGTTAATAAAAATTTTTTTTCACTTTTTGTCACCCTATTTTTTTCTTTTTCTAATGTCATAGTAATATTTAAATAGAAGATTTCACCACGGAAGGTTATTTTATTCAAACAGCTCATTCTGTTTAAATTATTCAAATATATTTGTTTTGTCGTTATTCAATGAAATAGAATTATCCCTATGGACTCAATCAGAACGCTTTCCTTCAATTGCTTTAGTTATTGGTGAAAAGTTTTCAATGCGGGAGATGCATCATATATATGTAAATTGATTCCTTTGTCAATTCGAAAGGAATCCACATTATTATTTCTCTCTTTAACTCAATTTATTGAATATATTTTAACCGACGAATTCAAAAATGATTCCAATTTTCACTCATAAATAAAATTTATAAGGATGCAGGAACATATGAGTATATGTGAAAGTTAATAACCATTCATTACGCAATCATTTCATTTATAAGAACTCGTTGTAATGTTCATCAGTTATTCAGCATGTTGGTCTAAAAAATACAGTTCAACTTGCTCGTAACAAATGCGAAGAAACTACAATGTTTCAAATTTTAAGCGCACAAAAAATAGAGGCCCATTTTCAAGACTTGCCAAAAGTGAATGAGAAGAAACAAATGTGATTTGAAATAGAAAACGCGAAGTAACCGAACGAAAATGGAAAAATGACGATGAGAAACGAAACTAGAAAAACCACATTAGCCGAGAGAAAAAAAGAGTAAAAAAAGTAGCCGAGAGTTTTTTTCCTAGCGTTTTCTAGTGTTTCGTTTCTTACCTTTAATTTTGCCTTTTTCGTTTTCAACTTCATGTTTTACATTTCAAATCACTTATGTTTCTCCTCGCTTACGTCTGGCTAGTTTTGAAAATGAGCGCCTATTTTTTGAGTGCTTGAAACATGTCGAAAGTTATTCCTTTTTCGCATATCTTTGAAGGGAATTAAGTTTTTAATCAAGTAAAACCACAATGTTTACTCATTATAACCGAGAGCTCATCATTATGTCATCAAAATCATAAATGTTTATAGATACTTATTAAATTATAAATATAGCGCTTACTTTATGTATATTATTTTTTTCATTTCTGTGCAGTATAAAGGAAGCTAAACTTATATTCTTCTGTTAAAATTCATAGCTCGAAAAACATCACCATTTGCATCTTTCTTTCGAAAAAGAAAGTTTATGTGTCCACTGAAATTATGACACATCATTAACTATCAGCTGACTTTGGAAAGTGAAAAAATTTTTCCAAAAAAAGGTCAGTTGATCTGAAAGAGGGAATTATGAATGAAATTTATATATCACTAAAATATTGCTTCCTAAAATCGGGGTTTGCTCGTCAAAATTGAGCTATGCTTCAATCGACATAACATTGTATCACCCCCATACAGCGATTTTCGATTTTTTTTTCTCGTGAAATTCGTGTTCTCGTTAAATAAGGAGACGTTTTAAGCGAGTTAGATTATATACAAAATTATAAAGAATAAATAAAACTGAGTGATGAGCTAATAAATATTCTTTATGGACACATTAAACTTTAATTTATAAACACGATAATTTCTAAATTATGAACATAATTAAGAAAATTTCCTTTCACATTTTTTCCCCTTTTATCAAAGATCAACTACACAAATAAACTCTTTATTACTAACAAGTTAAAACTCTGCTCAACAATCGGCAAAATCATTTTAAGCGAAGAAAAATGAGCTTAAACTTAGAAAAATTTATTTGTTGTAATTTTTCCGATGTAAAATTGCCCCGAATTATGCTTAATTTGAATTAAAAAGAAATACGTGATAAAACCACTAATGCCACAAGTACTTGCAAACTTCTGAATTTATTTAAAATCACTTTTTTTCTTTATTTTACTCTTGTCTAACTCCCAGTAGGATAGATTACCTATAAAGAGGGAAAAAATCAATATATTGAAGTAGATTGATATTTATTTGCAAAAGTAACCCAATTTTATAATTTAATTACTCTAAAACTGATAAGAAATTTTTAAAAAAAAGTAAGACTAATTGCTCATTTTCATTTGAAAGAGCACGTAAGTGCAAAAGATCATAATTTTATTACTAATAGATAATTTCATTGCTAATAGTTAGTTAATCTTGCAGTAAATTAAATTCCCTAGTGCAAGAAAAAAAGAATTTTAACCTAATTAAATAAATGATCTAAGCATTTTGTAAACTTAGTTAGCTTATTTTTCTTTGTTATATTTATTTTCCAAGCTTTTATACTTTTATAATTTATGTTAAACATATATTAGATATATATTATGAGAATTCCGTTTAATCTGATCTCTTAAAGGAATTGGAAGACGAAAAAATGTGAAAGAATCAGATATTAAGCGAAGAAATAGTGGTGAACGTTCAAAAATCTTTCTATATTTGTTCATCTTATGAATTAACATCAAGCACTTTGAGAAATTCAATTTTTTTATGAGACCAGATTGTTAAGCCATGCCAGACAGATTACGGGATGAAACAAATGAATATCATTAAAACACAAAAACTAAGAAATTTGACAACTTCAAAACTAATTCAACATTTTAAAAAAAATCAAAAGTATTTTTAAAAATTATTTTTACTAATAAGGGTTTGTAGCATAAAAAAATAATTATATTTCATTGAGTTTTTCGATTGAAAAATCCGAAAAACCGTCAAAACCTAATAAGCTATTTCATTTGTCCAAAAGTGATGTTTTAAAAATTAAAGAAAGTGAGACGTCTTGTTTGTATTTAGACATAATATGTAGTTGCAAAAAAATAAAAATTCTCCTGTTGATATTTTTCGTAAAATTGAATAACATATATAAAGTGAAATACTTATTTTTCTTTTACTGTAATGTTTATTTGTTTACAAAGAGTAAAATCACTCTGAAAAGAGTAGTTTTTTTCCCATTTTTATTGATAACCAGCTGGTTCACATTTTCAAATGTAGAATTTTAGCTCAGTAATGAATACATAGCTCAGTAATGAAATCACCTTTTTACAATTCAGTGATTTGAATTCATAAATGAGTACTGATTTTAGGAAAAAATTAAGCTTAAAATATTATGAGCACATTCTCATGTATTGAGGTGGTGAAAAACATTTATTTTTAGTTTTTCTACATTTTTATTATTTTAACTTAAATTTTATTTTGTAGTTAAAAGTATTATGAAATTTTCTTCATTTTTCTCGAATACACGTTTCATAAATAAACGTAATACTTTATTTCCGACGCGGAGAGTTTTTTTTAATCATAAATCGATTTAAAAATGTACATAAATTGGGAGTACAAAAAATGCACAGACAAAGGTAATTAATAGAAACTCGTCGTTCCTGTGTTAAATAGATTGATTTATCAATTTAACAAATCGTGATAATAATATTTTATTATATTAATATTTTGTTGCAACAATATACAATATTTTATTGTTTAATATTTGCGTCTAGAATCATAATATGAGCATCATTGGATGATTTAGAATACAAAATATTAGATATTGAAATATTTTAATATACATTGTTCAATTTTACGGGCTACTGACTGATATTCATATAGCCGAATAATTTATGCTTTGAAGCATGCTGCATAAAATATTTATATTTTAAGACACTTTTCCCTACAGTTTATTTAGTTGAATCCGCTGATATACCTGAATTTTCAAAAATGCTTCTGGATAATTTAAAAAAATAAATAATTAAAATTTTGGTAACTAACTGACATTAGTGTAACCTGAACGAAAGATATTTTATTGAATTAATTTTACTCATAGTTACTTTAAGTATCAAAGAATAATCTACTTAATTCTGGATTTGAGTTCTGTTGACACTGTTGAAGTAAAGAATGTCAGTAGTTAGAATAAATTAGTAACTGACTAAAATTTCTGCAATTCATTCGTATCCTAACGTAAAAAGAGAGAAAAAGAAAGTTCTTTTTTTTTACTCTCTCAAAAGATGAAATAAACTTTCTCCCTTTATGAATTTCTTTAAAAAAATTGTTAGTGAATAAATTTTTAATTTTTAATGATCAATTGACTTTCTACAGCTATTAAAAGGTTTCCAAAATATGTTTTGCAAGATTTAATCAAAAAGTCACGATATCAGCAGTTATATTTAAATTCGAGGAGCACTCTTTAAACACATATTTTTCTGTGTATAGACATCAAACTAAATCTTTCTCAACACCATAACGTAGTATTATTGAAAAAACGCTTTCTCTGTCCGATCTCGTCCAGTATAATAGCCATGAGGTCGCATGCCGAAGTTTGTAGTCCTCTCTGCCGCATAAAGCGTTGCTTCTGGGGAAATGACTACGGTCTTTCTTTTACTTCTTGTGATTTCTTCTAATGTTGTATTTGATTGTTTTCCCCCGCCATTGGAAAAAAAAAATAAAATAAAAAAAAAAAATTTAAAAAAAATTGAAAAAACGTCACTTTTTGCCCTTTCAATGATATGTTTGAATGAGACACAATAATTGAACTGAAGATTTTGGATGGTAGGAATCATTTTAAAAAGATAACGATACCAAAGCCGCAAATCCATTTATATACAAATGATGATTCACTTCATCTAACATTTGAGCTAGAGATTCTTTATCTACCGTAGAAAGGGATTAAAGAAAAATAGCTTCAAAATTGCCCGTAAGAGAAAGCTAGCTAGAGTCATTTGGGGAAGTCGAAATTTGAATCAACCCTTTCCTCCGTCAAAATAATTTAAACTGTTTCAAGTTACGTTTCATTTCGTTTTTATACCAGCCAAGGGGCAGTCTGAATTATACGGAAGTTTCGTAAATTCATGAACTCATTCAACTTTTTAAACATAAAAATATAACTTTATTTTGAGTTATTAAGCAGAATTTTCTATCATAAATGACTTCTTAGCCAGGAAACTGTGGATTTTATTCCCTCTATTCCTTTCTATTCATCTATTCCCTTCCATTCCCGTCCTTTTATTCCCTTCCAAAGAAATAAAATAAAAATAAAATTGTCACGTATGTAGAATAGTTTTTCAAAACTTATTTTTTCATAAAATATACAGTCATATCATTGATTATTATTTTTGCATAGGTCTTTAAAAAGTTAAGATCTATTTTTAAAGCAAGAAAAAAAGAATAATGTCTTATAGTTTTGAAATTTCATCGAATGAAGATACCTTGCTGTTTATTCCAAGTTAAAGAAATTTTTATTTAATTTCTTTTCAAAAACTCAAATTTTTCTGTATACAAAATTTGTTAAAGTTTGTGTTCAAGGTAACCATCCATTTCTTACCTCATCTGAAGTGAAGTTTATTTGTTAATTGTTTAGAAAGTTTCAAATAAATGCAACTCTTTTCGCGACATTTTAGTATGCAGCGGCAGAAAATAAAATTCGTTCATGCCTCCTCCTTATCATCTAATTTAAGAATTCCAGACTATCTTTTTACTAGTTAAGCTCTGTTGTCCCCATAACATAGTAAGCTTATTTCCAAATCCCTATCTATTCAGGAAAATAAGGAAAACATATTTCTTCTCCTGTATCAAATAATTTTAGGATCAATATAATTTTCAATATTACTCTATATTGTATAAGATTGAATTTAGAGTTTTTTAGTAATAAATAATAATTTTTGGGCCGATTCACTGTAAAAATGGATATTTAAATATCAATAAGCTTTTTTCGTTTTGGACGAAACCGTTTTCTGATATTTGCTTGGAGCAAAAAATTCGTCAAAGTGACAAAATAACTATCGAAACTTTCTTAAGGAAATGGATTTCGACAAAATTAAGGAAATATTTCGTCCTTCTATTCCCTCCCCCCCCCGAAAAAAAAAACGTAGTGCCTAATGCGTATCTGACTTTACCAATAATCACTTTATCGTGGGCCCCAATCAGGTGGATCAATGTCGCTAACAATACAAGGACAAATCGAACAGAGAGATAAATTACAATAATCACCGAAGCGAAATTCGAGCTCGAAATCTGCTTGGTACGAGGCCAATGCTTTGACCATCATACGGGCTAGTCGGCTACCTCCGTCACTTTATTTTCGAAAGTCTAGTTTTTATTATAGTTTTGTAATTCTTGTTAACAATCTCCCACAATGCACTATGATGAGGTTTCGAGTTGAGGATCCATTTTTTTGGTCATATATTAGAGAGTTCACGTTTCGTCAAAAATCACGTGATTTCGAGACGAAATGATTCTCAAAATTAACGAAATGCAGCTCAAGGATTGCTGAATTGTCAAAAGTGAGAATATTATTTCTCGGATATTGAATTAGAATATTATTGTTCGGATATTTTATAAAAAAGCTGAAGTTTAGACTATTGGAGTTATCTAAACAGTTCTGAATATTACATATGAGAATTGTTAGATTATCAAAGATCTAAAAGCATGTCGAGAATGATTTTACATTTCACTATCAAATAATATGCTTAGTATAGCAAAAATATTTCAGCAAAACCTATAGATCATGATTCGGCATTGAACATTATGTCTGGATACGGAATCATTACGGTTAGATATTGAGTTGTTATTATTGTATAATGAGCCATTATATTTTAAGATTCAACAACAACATACACATTTTCTTCATTATTAGTGAGATACCAAATCGAACTAAATTTTTATTTCAAGTGAATAATCATATTATTGCAAAAGCGAAACAACTTTGTCTAATGTTAAAGTTTATCAGAGTTCCTCTGAAACCAATTTTTTCAAATGTTGTATTCTAAAAAATAGTATTAATTACATGTGTTAGCATAAAGGCCATAAAATTTGATGGTGGCAGAAAATTTTTGAAATTTTATCTACCCAAGGCTGTTAGTAGAATGTAAATAGAATGGTGTAATATCCTGTTGATCGACCCGAATATAATGCTGATCGATCCGATAAATAGCGTGGAAAAACAATTTATTTCAGGTAACACCAAATCGAGCTTTTATATACAATTTAAAGAGAGTCATTTAAATTTAAATACTTATCATTGAATAATCTTACACCAAATACTCACTAATTCACCCCAAACGAGAATCATTTTTACTTCCGAAAACACATATGATGGCGAGCTTTGAATATCGTCCATACCTTGGCGAACAAAGAGAACAGAGTATCCTTTGGCCAAGGTCCATACATTGCTTACATTTACATACAAGTTGGCTTGAGTTAGTTGACTGAGTTTGACGCTGCTATGCACCAACCAAAGCAAAAGGAAGCCGTTAAAATACATGTGTGTATGTTTTTATTTGTGTAATAAGGATAATTATATTTGAATTTTTAAATTTCTGTGAACTAAGTGATTTTATTATGTATAATTTCTATCCATTCTGTTATGTATAATTTCTATCTATTCTGTAGAATTCCACTTCCATTCTGCTAAGTTTATTTCGAAACCGTCTTTGCTTTCTTTTTGTGTTTAAGCATATGTTTTTAATTTTATTAATTGGTTAAATTTTGTTTTAAGAATTAGTGTATCTGTGCAATCTAAATTAATGATTATTATTTCATATTGTATCGTAAAAATTACTTTACTTTTATGTGTATCGTATCTTACTGTATTTATAAATTTTCGTGCAGCTGAATATTAAAATAAAATGGTGGCTGATACTTCACACCAATAAATAGAATTTCAAGTATTTCGAGATTTATAATTATAAAGTTAAAAAACAAAAAAATATTTAAGTATAAACTCATATTGCTCAAGTGAGTGGATTTAAATTTTGAATCTTATATGTTTGTATGTCTTAGACGTTTCGAGAAATTTTCGAGGTTTGATGAAAATGGATATCTTGGAGAATTTGTGATAAAATGTTCAATACAACATATGCCAACATGTTAAAAAAATGTGCTAATTAGCTCATTTGTGTTTCAATGTAAAATAGAACAACTTAGTAACTTTTTTATAGTTGTGTTAGGAACTAAAATCTTCCATTGTTTATAAATGAAATTTATTTGTAAGGATTTTTTTTTTAGCCAAAAGGAAACGAACTTTAACTGTAATAATTCTTTTTAAGCTAAGTGAATACACAAATCTAAAACAGCAAATATTTTGTAGCAAAAAATAAACTTCAAGAAATAATTTAGCTAAATAACGCTGTCTAAGAACTAAAAGACTGCATTACCAAGTAAATTAGTATTTACGTAAAATAATTAAAACCAGTCTTAAAATTCAAATTACCCGTTTAATTGATAATTAAAGTAGTAGACGTTTTATTGCAAATCAGTTTCTTTTATTATTTTTAGCTTAGAATAAAAATTTTTTGCTGTTAAAAAATTTTCTTTCCTTAATATTTAGACTCAGTATTTAAAATTTAACTAATCTTGGCTTTAAATTTGAGTACACAAACGTACAAATGCACGTTTAATGAATTGAGCCGCTATTGGTGCCCAACCTCTAGCCATTAAAAACTTAAGATTAGTTTTATAAATTTTATGAAATTTTGATTTAAAGCATAATAACTTCATTCTTGCAGGCGTTATTACTTCAGCATATAAACTGTGAGCTTTGATTAGGTATTTCTTTTTTCCTGAAAATTTCGTCTTTTTCTTTTTCTGTCGATTAACGATGCCGTTTCCATGACAGCGTAACTTTGAAATGATGGAAAAAAACGAGCAAACACGTTTTTTCGATATTGTATGCGAAGAAATCGCGTCGTAAAGGAATGAATACATTGCAAAATGATTCATGTACATTTTAGCTATGTACAACATAAACCGTCGTGTAAGTTATTCAAAAGATATGAAGGAAGGTATAATATGTACATTTTTTTTTCAATAATGGAATAATGATATTGTGTTTAAATTAAATGACGCCGAAAAGTGGTGGTTGCTTTCAAACCACCCATGAAAATGTAGAAACTTCAGAAGAAAAAAAAAAAAAAAACACGATTCAAATCGGTGGTTCCGTTCTCGTGCTATAAGTAAACATCCGTGCAGACAGACTTTCGCTTTTATGTATAGAGACGTAAAAAATTGTATCTGTATTAGAGGACTGTGATACATCAAAATAAATAAATAAATAAAAAACATAGCTATTTAGTTTCATCTTTAATGTATTATTGCATATTGAAGGACTTTTTTCATTACTACAATACAGGTACAAAAAAATAAAAGGTAAAAATGGCTAAATTAAAAAACTTGAAAAATATTTAAGGAACTGGAACTGCAAAGTGTTTATATTTTTACCATCATTTCAAAATTTAACTCTAAACTAAAGTAAATTTATCACCAATAAAAATTTCAGAACTACAGAAAAATATATTTGTGTTCTAGTTCACAATCTTAAACATTTTTTGAAGAATGTAATTACATTAATCTTTTATTTGATTTGTTCTCTTTTTAAATGACTTTATGCATTATTTGTGGTAAGAATTCAAATAAATCTTCATTATATCATAGAAACTACTTATTCCTTTAACATAAAATAAGATTTTTTGATTCCAATATGATTCCAATGAGGTTTTAGAAAAAAAAAGGAACGTCAATTTAAACTCTAGTCAAATGTTTTGAATTAAAACAAAAGTTTTCTTCCTCGTTTTTATTAACAAGATAAAGTTTCAAACAAGGAAAGAAATGTTTCTAATCCCTTGATTGAAGTACCAAAAGTGTCTTGAGATTTCAAATGCATAATTCTGGGAATGTGATAAAAAAAGTAAACTGTTATTGTACAGGGACATCTTTAGACGTTTCAAACATCTTGAAGAAGAAACCATTTGCTAAAAGTATTTGTTTTAAAAGTTTACAATTGATTTTCGCTTTTTAATTTTTCTTTCTTATAAAGAATTTAATTTGATGCTTTTTCGTTTACATTGTCTCAACTATTTCTGTTAAATTATTTATAAACTGAAAATTATATTGTTTGTAAAGGTAACCAGTAATTGAGTACCCAATTTTAAATTTAAATTATTTTGAAATTGAAGGTTATAAAGATTAAAGACACTTGATAAAGACAAAGATGAAATATTATGATAATCTATTCCTCCCCTTTTTGCGTTTTATTCACCAACTCTCTATCTTTTTAATGACAATAAATAGATAGTTAAATCAAAATTAAAAAGTATTTAATAATGTTTTAAAATGATTTATGTTAATCAAACAGATTTGATTCCGAAAGTTTAGTTAAAATTCGATTAGGATAATATTTAAACGTAATAATTTTGCTCGTTTACGCCCAATTTTGTTTCGCAAATTCTTGTTTATTTTGGCTAAAATTAATCGAATTAAATATTTAAATTATTTCGTTAAAATTACGAGTGAAATTTGGTTATCACAAGATGTTGCACAACGGATTAATATTTTGTGACTTCTTTAAAGCATGATGAATAAACAACACTTTTCAGTTAATAATTTCTGCAAATAATCAAAAATAAAAACATAAAGAAACAGAGAATACTATTAAATAGTTATTGTAAATTAATATTATTGCTGAACAAAGTTTAATTAAGGCTCCTCGTTTTATAGGATAACTGCTGACCGTAGTACGGTCATTTCGATCTTGATTGGTTGTTGAAACGTGGCATTTGTTCACGTTAGCAACTGTTTTTTCCACCATTCTATTTCGAGTAAGACAAGTCTGTCAAACATCAATTTTCTTAAGTGACACACACTATTTTCTTTCACTATAAATTTCTTCTTTAACACAACGACATGTACGAAGCCATGCAGAACATAAACAAACTAAATAGGCATCGAAGTTGCCAGACACACAAATCAAAAATATATCACGGTTACAATAAAATGCATAAATAAAATAATAAATTTAAGTTGAGAAAAGGAAGACAACGAAAAAGAATTATATTTAAACAAATTCAATACAGATTTGTTTTTAATTGTTGTATTTAATTAACTTCATGTTTCATTTAATTAATTTCACGCAGTATTTAATTAACTTCACGTTAATTAACATTCTAACTTATGTGGAGAAACTTAGCTTAACACCTCATCTTGTTTATAAATGATCGGGTGGCGCTGAAATCATAGGTCACGTGTGTATATATCAGTGGTCGTCTCCTTATTGAGTTGCGAGTATCTAATTTGCAATAAATAAATAATAAGTGAGTACCATTGCAACTTTTTATTAATTTTATGCCCATGGTCATACATGAGTTTTCTTTGTTTACGATGATTCATGTCATATGATTGTTCTATCCTAAATTTTCTTTGTTTTTTACTGAACATATTATGCAATTTTTCGATCCAATAAAAATGCTGGAAAAGATAGTTATCTTTTTATGCTCTACTGAGAATAATATTTTTGGCTACTTTAATGGTTAGTTGATTTTTCCTATTTCTTTAAATACATTTTATTAGTTTTGATATGTTGCTGTTGCTATTATTCAGTCTGGTCTGACGGAGTGAGATCAGATCTGTGAATCCATTGACACGCATAAAATCAATAACCAGTATAGATGTCTTTCCGTAAAAGTCCGGAGTAGTCTAACATGTGTTCAGGTGAAGCTCTGTAATGGTGGCATTTAGTTTAAGGTGCTAGATTTTTCTGCCCTCAGAATATAGTAGGCACTTAATGTAGCCGCTGGCGAAACGTGTGAGGCTGGTGTTGGACCTGAAGTTAGTTTTGATAGAAAACAATTAAACAGCTCAGATATTATGCATTAAATGAGTTATCGTATAGAATTTAAAATTAATTAGGTTTAAAACAGCATACATTCTATTTTAAAAATTTGAATTAAAAGTTTACTTTTTAGAATGAAAGTAATTCCTTATTAAGGTAATTCTTTATTATTCCTTTTTTCTCAAATAAAAGAATAAACAACTTGTGATATATTAACGTAAAAGAAATGAAATCACTTGATGGGTAGGAGGAAAAAAAATCTTCCTTTCAAGAGGCCGATAAATAAGTGAAGTCCTTATTCAAATTAATCATCCATCTTCATACAAGCAGAGAAAAGAAGTAAAAAGCTTCGATAAAATTTTCTAACGTGAATAAAATTGGAAAACTGTTTCACTTTATTCGAGGTTTTCCATAATTATTTCATAGCACAAATTTCAGTTGAATTTTTTTTTTGAATAGACGGTTAAATATTGGGGTAATTAATTTTTATACTCTTTAAAATCACATTTAATGCGTTAATTTCGTGTTTTGATACTAGAAATTAAAAGAAATAAAGGATTTACATACGATTTATGCGCTTGATTTCTGTATTTAAACAGTGTGTTTAAAAACCATGGAATCTCAAAATACTGAGAAAAATGGTTTACATTAATTCTTTCTATAATACACAAATAGGAAAGATGTATCGCTGGGGTTTTAGTATAGAATCGGGGGCCTTCTTGGTTTGGCGAAAAATTTCAATTGTACAATTTTGCAGAAGCCGTGTTTCTTGCTTCTTATGTTCTTTGCTTTCTTTGACGTCACTTACAGGTTGCTGCAATTTTCGTTTATTGCTATGAGATTGGTTCTTGATTTAATTTTATATACATTAATTTGATTTAAACTTTTAACCATCGTTGTTCTTCTGCCTTAAGTTTGCTCGCTTGTTATCGTTGCTGTAATTATCTTTGTCTCAATCTCTACAAAGAATATCGAGATCAGACGGTAGCTGATCCGCTTCAGGACTTTATGCAATGCATAAAAAAACAGACTTTACTGACGGTGGCAAAAATATCACAAATGAATATCACAAATAAGAGGTATTTTTCTTCTGTTTTGAAAGGGCTTTTTGTTTATGACATTTGTGTTATGAAAAAAAAAAGTTACAATTTTTAAACTATTTTACGTGGATGTTAAATTAATATCCATGTTAATTTTTTAAATGTTCATTATTACCATAAAATGTTTTAATGTGTTTCAGTTGTTTTAAAAATATTTGAAAAAAGTATAATAAAAACCAGTTACAAAATAGCGTTTTAAAATCGCCAAAAATAGGCAAGAGCTATTGTAACGTAAATGGAGATAGATGTGTAAAGGAAATATATAAGAGACAGAAAATAATGTTGATGGTATTCTGTTTGATTTATTGTAAATATCCTGCTGAAATGCTATAGCGTGGATTCAGAACCTCATTAGGATATCCAACTTCCGCAGGAACGGCTTCGAAAGAGCGACAGGCTTTTATTTGTTGACAGGGGTGCTCATCTCTACAAAAGTGATGAGGGCATAATTTCCAGAATACAAAATCAGCATCATAAAAAAGAATCACGAAAAAAAAAATACAGGAAAAAATGCCCGAAGAAAAAAAGATAAGATGGTAATGAAACGGACTCACAAAGGTATTAATGTGTTTTTTAAAAAATGATGTAAATTTTTGAACCGATTTAAAAATTTTTATATTTTTTTAAATTATATATCTTTCATAAAGGTATTAATATGTTTCAATTAACAATAGTTTCAAAGAGGTTTAATCGTGCTTTATATAAATATTATTAATAAAATTGTTAAATATTTCAGTTTGAGACAATTTTTAAAATTTTATTTGCACATGAGTATTATATCGCAATATGATAGGTGAAATTATTGGAATTGAAAACATTTTTTAACTCCTTAAGATTACTAATAATTTAATTAAAACCGTTGTGTCAGATTTTTTCTGCTAACTTCTACCTAATTTTTGCATATTTAATTTTAAAAATTATATTTATCTAAATTCGAATTTTTGGGCTCGGTTTTGCATTATGAAAAGGACTTTTTTTTCATATTTGTTTAGACCTTTTTTCCTAAATTTTATTTTTCGGCTCATCTTTTAGAGTGCTTGTTCCAATTTACACGTAAAAATACAAATTCTCGAGCATGGCACCATAGAGTCTGTTTTATACATGTTTATATATATATATATATATATATATATATATATATATATATATATATATATATATATATATATATATATATATATATATATATATATATATATATATATATATATATATATATATATATATATATATATATATATATATATATATATATATATATATATAATAATATATATATATATATATATTAAGGTAATTCATTATTATTCCTTTTTTTTCAAATAAAAGAATAAACAACTTGTGATATATTAACGTAAAAGAAATGAAATCACTTGATGGGTAGGAGGAAAAAAAATCTTCCTTTCACGAGGTCGATAAATAAGTCAAGTCCTTATTCAAATTAATCATCCATCTTAATACAAGCAGAGAAAAGAAGTAAAAAACTTCGATAAAATTTTCTAACGTGAATAAAATTGGAAAACTGTTTCACTTTATTCGAGGTTTTCCATAATTATTTCATAGCACAAATTTCAGTTGAATTTTTTTTGAATAGACGGTTAAATATTGGGGTAATTATTTTTATACTCTTTAAAATCACATTTAATGCGTTAATTTCGTGTTTTGATACTAGAAATGAAAATAAATAAAGGATTTACATACGATTTATGCGCTTGATTTCTTTATTTAAACAGTGTGTTTAAAAACTATGGAATCTCAAAATACTGAGATAAATGGTTTACATTAATTCTTTCTATAATACACAAATAGGAAAGATGTATCGCTGGGGTTTTAGTGTAGAATCGGGGGCCTTCTTGGTTTGGCGAAAAATTTCAATTGTACAATTTTGCAGAAGCCGTGTTTCTTGCTTCTTATGTTCTTTGCTTTCTTTGACGTCACTTACAGGTTGCTGCAATTTTCGTTTATTGCTATGAGATTGGTTCTTGATTTAATTTTATATACATTAATTTGATTTAAACTTTTAACCATCGTTGTTCTTCTGCCTTAAGTTTGCTCGCTTGTTATCGTTGCTGTAATTATCTTTGTCTCAATCTCTACAAAGAATATCGAGATCAGACGGTAGCTGATCCGCTTCAGGACTTTATGCAATGCATAAAAAAACAGACTTTACTGACGGTGGCAAAAATATCACAAATGAATATCACAAATAAGAGGTATTTTTCTTCTGTTTTGAAAGGGCTTTTTGTTTATGACATTTGTGTTATGAAAAAAAAAAGTTACAATTTTTAAACTATTTTACGTGGATGTTAAATTAATATCCATGTTAATTTTTTAAATGTTCATTATTACCATAAAATGTTTTAATGTGTTTCAGTTGTTTTAAAAATATTTGAAAAAAGTATAATAAAAACCAGTTACAAAATAGCGTTTTAAAATCGCCAAAAATAGGCAAGAGCTATTGTAACGTAAATGGAGATAGATGTGTAAAGGAAATATATAAGAGACAGAAAATAATGTTGATGGTATTCTGTTTGATTTATTGTAAATATCCTGCTGAAATGCTATAGCGTGGATTCAGAACCTCATTAGGATATCCAACTTCCGCAGGAACGGCTTCGAAAGAGCGACAGGCTTTTATTTGTTGACAGGGGTGCTCATCTCTACAAAAGTGATGAGGGCATAATTTCCAGAATACAAAATCAGCATCATAAAAAAGAATCACGAAAAAAAAAATACAGGAAAAAATGCCCGAAGAAAAAAAGATAAGATGGTAATGAAACGGACTCACAAAGGTATTAATGTGTTTTTTAAAAAATGATGTAAATTTTTGAACCGATTTAAAAATTTTTATATTTTTTTAAATTATATATCTTTCATAAAGGTATTAATATGTTTCAATTAACAATAGTTTCAAAGAGGTTTAATCGTGCTTTATATAAATATTATTAATAAAATTGTTAAATATTTCAGTTTGAGACAATTTTTAAAATTTTATTTGCACATGAGTATTATATCGCAATATGATAGGTGAAATTATTGGAATTGAAAACATTTTTTAACTCCTTAAGATTACTAATAATTTAATTAAAACCGTTGTGTCAGATTTTTTCTGCTAACTTCTACCTAATTTTTGCATATTTAATTTTAAAAATTATATTTATCTAAATTCGAATTTTTGGGCTCGGTTTTGCATTATGAAAAGGACTTTTTTTTCATATTTGTTTAGACCTTTTTTCCTAAATTTTATTTTTCGGCTCATGTTTTAGAGTGCTTGTTCCAATTTACACGTAAAAATACAAATTCTCGAGCATGGCACCATAGAGTCTGTTTTATACATGTTTATATATATATATATATATATATATATATATATATATATATATATATATATATATATATATATATATATATATATATATATATATATATATATATATATATATATATATATATATATATATATAATAATATATATATATATATATATATATATATATATATATATATATATATATATATATATATATATATATAATAATATATATATATATATATATTAAGGTAATTCATTATTATTCCTTTTTTTTCAAATAAAAGAATAAACAACTTGTGATATATTAACGTAAAAGAAATGAAATCACTTGATGGGTAGGAGGAAAAAAAATCTTCCTTTCACGAGGTCGATAAATAAGTCAAGTCCTTATTCAAATTAATCATCCATCTTAATACAAGCAGAGAAAAGAAGTAAAAAACTTCGATAAAATTTTCTAACGTGAATAAAATTGGAAAACTGTTTCACTTTATTCGAGGTTTTCCATAATTATTTCATAGCACAAATTTCAGTTGAATTTTTTTTGAATAGACGGTTAAATATTGGGGTAATTATTTTTATACTCTTTAAAATCACATTTAATGCGTTAATTTCGTGTTTTGATACTAGAAATGAAAATAAATAAAGGATTTACATACGATTTATGCGCTTGATTTCTTTATTTAAACAGTGTGTTTAAAAACTATGGAATCTCAAAATACTGAGATAAATGGTTTACATTAATTCTTTCTATAATACACAAATAGGAAAGATGTATCGCTGGGGTTTTAGTGTAGAATCGGGGGCCTTCTTGGTTTGGCGAAAAATTTCAATTGTACAATTTTGCAGAAGCCGTGTTTCTTGCTTCTTATGTTCTTTGCTTTCTTTGACGTCACTTACAGGTTGCTGCAATTTTCGTTTATTGCTATGAGATTGGTTCTTGATTTAATTTTATATACATTAATTTGATTTAAACTTTTAACCATCGTTGTTCTTCTGCCTTAAGTTTGCTCGCTTGTTATCGTTGCTGTAATTATCTTTGTCTCAATCTCTACAAAGAATATCGAGATCAGACGGTAGCTGATCCGCTTCAGGACTTTATGCAATGCATAAAAAAACAGACTTTACTGACGGTGGCAAAAATATCACAAATGAATATCACAAATAAGAGGTATTTTTCTTCTGTTTTGAAAGGGCTTTTTGTTTATGACATTTGTGTTATGAAAAAAAAAAGTTACAATTTTTAAACTATTTTACGTGGATGTTAAATTAATATCCATGTTAATTTTTTAAATGTTCATTATTACCATAAAATGTTTTAATGTGTTTCAGTTGTTTTAAAAATATTTGAAAAAAGTATAATAAAAACCAGTTACAAAATAGCGTTTTAAAATCGCCAAAAATAGGCAAGAGCTATTGTAACGTAAATGGAGATAGATGTGTAAAGGAAATATATAAGAGACAGAAAATAATGTTGATGGTATTCTGTTTGATTTATTGTAAATATCCTGCTGAAATGCTATAGCGTGGATTCAGAACCTCATTAGGATATCCAACTTCCGCAGGAACGGCTTCGAAAGAGCGACAGGCTTTTATTTGTTGACAGGGGTGCTCATCTCTACAAAAGTGATGAGGGCATAATTTCCAGAATACAAAATCAGCATCATAAAAAAGAATCACGAAAAAAAAAATACAGGAAAAAATGCCCGAAGAAAAAAAGATAAGATGGTAATGAAACGGACTCACAAAGGTATTAATGTGTTTTTTAAAAAATGATGTAAATTTTTGAACCGATTTAAAAATTTTTATATTTTTTTAAATTATATATCTTTCATAAAGGTATTAATATGTTTCAATTAACAATAGTTTCAAAGAGGTTTAATCGTGCTTTATATAAATATTATTAATAAAATTGTTAAATATTTCAGTTTGAGACAATTTTTAAAATTTTATTTGCACATGAGTATTATATCGCAATATGATAGGTGAAATTATTGGAATTGAAAACATTTTTTAACTCCTTAAGATTACTAATAATTTAATTAAAACCGTTGTGTCAGATTTTTTCTGTTAACTTCTACCTAATTTTTGCATATTTAATTTTAAAAATTATATTTATCTAAATTCGAATTTTTGGGCTCGGTTTTGCATTATGAAAAAGACTTTTTTTTCATATTTTTTTAGACCTTTTTTCCTAAATTTTATTTTTCGGCTCATCTTTTAGAGTGCTTGTTCCAATTTACACGTAAAAATACAAATTCTCGAGCATGGCACCATAGATTCTGTTTTATACATGTTTATATATATATATATATATATATATACACACACAAATTAATAAGAAAAACATGAATAAAATAAAAACTAAAATGCAGAGAAACAGGAATGGGAAAAGCAATAGTCGTTCTCAAGACACATCTATTGCTATAATTGCGATATTTCTGAATAAAGAATAATTATATATTAAGATAAAAATTATTCTTTATATGTGTCGATATCGCAAAAAACATTTTGTTGAAAAATGTAAAAAGTTATCTAACTTACCGGCATGTAGCAAACTTAACGGCGTGTTTAGGTTTAAAAGTATGATAATTAAACAGTTAGTAAAATTGGCGAAGAGGTAAAATATTTGAAGTTGTGCTTATAGCTTGAATCGAATAAAAATATATATATTTGATCGAAGTAGAAAAATATTTTAAGTAAGTAAAAAATTAGTGCTGCCATCTATGAGAAGAATTAATAAAATTTGGAAATTAATTTATTAGAACCCAAAAATGGAGAAATTTATTATGTTTAACGAATTCAATTTAAAAAAAAAAAAAAAAAAAAAAAAAAACAATCATTTCCATTCTATCATTTATACGGATACATCATACGGATAGAAAGTCGTTTATAGACTTTATCCTCCATTCATACATCCTTACATCCTTATATATATATATATATATATATATATATATATATATATATATATATAAATGTTTACAAGTTTATAATTCATTAGTTCACTGTTGCAACTATTCGATAATCAAAATCTATGTGCCGTAATCCCTCTTCAAATATGCTAATTAATTAGTGCAGGCGATATTTCAAATTACAAAATCAGGCACAAAGACACACTTCCTTTGAATAAGCATACCTTTTTTTCAACAGATTCGGATTTCTGACCCCCAAAATAGGGGGGGGGGGTAGCCACTATCTGGGAAATATGGTTCTCATCGTTTTATCAGAAGAACGTTCGAAATTTTGGACCCCTTAATGCTAATTTTACATTTTGCGTATTTCGCAGTAGTTCCAGAACTTTTAAGCAAGTTGAAAAATTTTTGTTCACAATTAAAAAATTCATTTGTCCAAAGATAACTTCGAGCAAAAAATAAATTTTAGTAGATATTTATTATTATTTTATTTAATAATAGTCGAAAAAATGTTTGACTTGTAAGGTATAAATTTTTTTTTAACCATTTTAAAGTATGTAATTGTACATGGCAGAGTAGGAAATTTGAGCGGAATCGGTTGAATAGTTCCTGTGAATTGTAATTTTAAATTTACGACTTTTATAAAATTCTATTTCTCTGGAACTACTCTACCAATTTCGCTGATATTTGTATTTTGTCATGTAAAATTACATCCTTTAAAATGACGTAAAAAATTGTATATCCTACAGTTAAAATTTTTTTTTCACTATTATTAAATAAAAAAATAATAAACAAAGAATACTTAAAAAAAATTACTTATTTTTGTATGAAATTACCTTTATATAAACGATTTTTATAAATATGCGCAAACATTTTCCAATTCGCTTAAAAAGTGCTCGAAATATGGCAAAATACGTAAAATTTAAAGTTAACATTAAGGGGGAAAACTTTGAAACGTTCTCTTTACCAAATTATTTGGGACTATAATTGATTTTATAATTTTATAACCGTCGTTGAACAGCCGACCCAATTTCATGGGTAACTATAATTGATTGTGGCTACTCCTTATATATTGGGGGTCTGAAATTCGAATCAGTCGAATAAAAGGTATGTTTATTCAAATAAAGTACGTTTTTGTGCCTTATTTTGAAACTTAAAATATTGTCTTCATTATTAATTAACATATTTAAGATTATCTCCTCAAATCATTATGATTGAGTCTTAGAACGTGAAGATCCAATCATTAAATCAAAAGTTATTAAGGATGGTTCATTTTTTGGCCCACTGTACAACTGAAATTTCTGCTATACCAATATATTGCTTTCATGGACACTAAATTTTTCGTTTTGGCCACAGGAGTCACCGGCGACTGACAGCGTAACATACGATAGAAATCTGAAAAAAATTACATAATTTTAAGTAATTAAGGAAAATTTATTGAAAATTTACTAAATATTTATTTATTGCAAATCTAATTTTTATTTACTTTAATCTGTTAAAAGTATAATTCGCATTGCTATGCTGTTATACGCGAGCTTTTAAACAACCCGCACGGCTTGGCAGAAATTACCTTAAAAATAAGCGTTGCGTCAAAGTATTAAGAAATATAGAAACAAAAATAATAAGAACAATATAAAATAAGAAATACTATGTAATGGTGGGAAGGAAAAAATCGTGTCTGGCCCCTCCCCTCAAAATAAACTTTTAAGCATGTAGCCAAAATAAAAAGTAAAGCAACTTACCGATGAGAAAATTTTAACTTAAAGCTTAATATATGTAGATTTTATGAGCGTATCTAATTTAGCAAAAATCTGTGGCAAGCAACCACTTAGGTAAGTTCTTAGTGTCAGTATAAACACTTTTTGAAATTTCACGCTGACTCATTGCACAGTGGGCCAGAAGACCATGATCTTTGGCCAGAAGTCAAAATTAAATTTTCAACAAAAATATGTGTAGGCAGTTTTAATATCGCCCAAATTAAGCATTCATAATCATTCCAAACATTATAATTTACTTTTTGGACCGACGAGAGAACAATGTAGTGAAAATTATGTTAAATTTTTTTTTAAATTTTTTTTTTATGTAACTTTTAAATTTATATTTCAGAAATATATATAGGAATTTCACCTTACTGTTGCATTTTTATCAGAGTAATTAGTCTGAAATTATAGTACAATTTTTCAATTAGTTGAATTAATTAATGCTCTTGACAAACTTCTGGTTTATATCTTATCATTTGACATTTTACAATGTTTGACTCACTTTCGAAACTTATCTCCAAAAAGTTCCACAAGGTAATTAGCTAAACTTTTTTTTGTTGTCTTCTTTGATGTTTCTTCTTTCGAAAAAACCTGCTCAATTTTGCCCATATTGCTAAGGTGGACTAAATGTACCGAAAAACAATTTTTTTTTTCATGTTTTCGCGTTATTTCGTAATTAATTCGCGCTATTTTTTAATATTATTTCAGAAATATAATTTGCTATTCATTTTTAATATAAAATTACGAAAATTATTATATTTTCATTGCTATATTTAATTATTTAAACGTATTATGTTTTTTTTTCTTTTCTTTTGCTCGCCATATTTCAGCCGCCATTTTTTTTTTTTTTTTTAATTTTTAGTGTATTTCAAAATTTCAACTATGAATTCAATTTACCTGCACATGAAAATCCCCAAATTTTGAAACAAATTTTATCGAAATACTAATTTTGGCCACGAAACCTTGGATGCTGGCCCACTGTGCATTGTTATGATTTATTGTAAGATATAGGAACTCTAATTTAAATTAAGAAAAATATTAATTTCTAACTATGAATGCGGGAACTGTGTCCTTAGTTCTTTCGAAAATAATATTCGAATGCGTGAAGTAAATTTTTATTTCTGTAAATATTCTTTACAAAATTATAATATTTTTAAAAAGTTTACTTAACAAAGCAAAGTTTACTTTCAGTTGACAGAAAGTAATTAATTTCCCTTAAAGAATCATTAGTTAAAAAGTCAAGATAACCAAATTTATATATTGTTTTTCGTTAAATCAAACAATTTTGTTTTATTTTGTATGAAATTTCTACTTCTTTTTCTGACAGTAAAATAAATGAATAAGCTTTACATAAGAAAAATTATTTGATAAGTTGTATAATCAAAAACATTCTTTCTGTATTAAATTTTAAAATATTCGAGAAATTAGATTGTTTAGATTTGGGGAGCGTTCTTGTAATTAACTGAATCTTTGTTTTAAATTCCTTCTAGGAACAGGTAATGTAACGAACGAGACTAATTACATTTTGTAGATAAGATTTATATACTTCGAGTTAATTAACAGTGACAGCTTTTAAGTAAATTATAATTTTCATCATTAACCCATGCCTATAGTTACACCGATTTTACTTTTAAGTGATTTTAATTATCATTTTTGACAGAATTCTTATAGCTTTTAAAATACTTTAAGACTGAAAATAAAGAGTTAAAATTTAAAACTAATTAATGAAAGTAAGTACTAAGTTTTATTTGGTATTGTCTCAATTATTTATCCAAATATGTATTCATTATTACCGTATTTAAAATTCATTTGAAGTCATTTGTTAAGTTTTATTTCTATAGTTTTATTTCCACAATTAATTTCAGAGGAAATAACTTTGTGTTGCATTTTAAATTTCTAAAAGAAAATTACATCATTATTTTGAATTTTTGACTGTTATAAGGAGGACACGAATGACATGAAAATGAAAATCAGTAAAAAATGAAAGAAGATAGAAATGTATGATTTGCTTCGTTCTACTTACGCTACAAAAACAGTATGGTTGAAACTAACAGAATATGGTAAAATTTGCCTTGTTTTTGGCTCTATGAGAACACCAAGAAGTGTGATAATTTTTCCGAAGCGCTTTGGTAATGATTTCGGTAAAACTGACTATAAAATATGGTTTTTATAATATGTTTAAAAAATTTGGTAAATGGAGGAAAACTGTGTTTATTTTATCTTGATACTTTTGAACATGATATAAAAAACCATTTATTTGGTAAAATTAATTTTTCAGTTTTTTTTCTTCCTAAATGTGTGCTAACAAGAACTATAATTTTAAAAAGCAGAATTTCCAGTAAATCGTTACAATATGAAAGAAAATAAGTACCAAAATGAATAGTTAAATACCGTTTATTTTGGTTTCATTAACCAGAATTATCTTTTTTTACCAGAAATGTTATTACCAAATAGCTTGGTAATTTTACGAGAAGTTTTTTCAGTATAAGTGAGTTTACATTTTGTGTGTTTTTCAGTGTGTTTATGTTGCTATGTTATATTGGGTTGTTCGGAAAGTAATCTCGTTTTTTTTTTGGGGGGGGGGGGCGAAAGACAATTTTCGTCTAATTAATAAATATTTTATTAAATTATATATTAACCATTCTGATCCAACACCTTTTGCTATCTTTCTGGTAGTAGCAAGATTCCACGCTCATAAAATGTTTGGTCTTTGCTGGCAAAAAACTGATCTAGGTGATTTTTGACCTCTTCTTTTGAAGTAAAGGTTATACACTACAAAAAATTTTGCAGTGACCGGAACAAATACTAATCCGAAGGCGCCAGATCTGGAGAATATGGTGGGTGTGGCAGTGCATCCTATTCAAGCTGTAAAAGCTTCTGGCGAGTGACCAAACTTGTATGAGGTCTCGCATTATCTTGGTGGAACACTATACATTTTCTGTTGTTTGATTCTGGCTTTTTCTGTTGAAGTGCCTCATTCAGTTTGTTCAGCTGACAACAGTAGACTTTCGAATCAATTGTTGTGTCTAAAAAAAAACTATTCTTTTAAAATCCCACCAAACAGACAGCATCACCTTTTTTTTGATGGATATTGGCTTTCGAAACGCTTTGAGCCGGTTCATCTTTTTTGCTCCATGATCTCTTGCATTTGACATTGTTATAAACAACCCATTTTTCGTCCCCAGTAATGATGCGCTTCAAAAATGGATCATTTTCATGATGTTTGAGAAGCGAATCACAGACGTCAACGCGACGACACAAATTTCTCTCCGAGAGAACATGGGGAACCCATATATCGAGCTTCGAGGTTAATCCCAGGCCTTTCAAGTGGCCATAAATAGTTGAATTCGATAAACTTAACCTCTCACCGATCTCACGTGTTGTTATTCGCCGATTTGCATCAACTAATGCCTTTATCGTGTCTTTATCAGCTTCAACCGTCGTTCCAGAACGTGGTGCATCTTCGACATCAAAATTGCCGGTTCGAAATTTTGCAAACCAATTCTGGCACGGGCGTACTGTCAATACATCTTCTCCATACACATCGGTTAATTTCTTTCTGGCATGAACAGCCTTTTTACCTTTTCTATAATAAAAAAGTAAAATATGACGAAAATGCTGCATGGTGCTCTCCATATTTAAAAGGGCACCAGCCAAAAACTACTGCTTAGAATTAACTGAACTTTTTCACACACAAGCCTTGCTATATCAGCTCTCAAAACATATAATGATAATGCGGCTTAAGTGTGCAATTGGGTTTGAAAAAATACAATTAAATCCTTTGTCGAAAAAACGAAATTAGTTTTCGTACAACCCGATATATCGTTAGGTCAAGGCATTTCACTATCGTGCATTTTCACTTCGGACCATTTCATCATCAAGTTAAAATTGGTTATTAAAATTGATTCAACTTAAAATTAGTTCCGTGCTTGTCAATTCAGAAGAATTACAATATTTAAGCGGTATTTGATGAAGGTATCTGCTATCTGATCAAATGGTATCTGATGCACATGAAAAGAAAAGAATTGAAGAAATGGAAAGCAGCAAACTCATTGAAAAAAGAAAAGTTGTTTCTTCAAAGAATTTAAAACTTTAACAACTAAGTAGAAAACCCCTATTTACCAACTCCGACTTATAAATTGCGAATCAGAATTTCAGCATCTGTCATCAGAATTTAAAAAAATTAAAAATTTAAACATCTTGAATTGCAGCCTCAATAAGAATTAACGTTTTTGTGACACGATAAGATTTCTTAAAAAAAAAAAAAAAAAAAAAAACAGTTGTGTATTACATTGATAGAGTGGAAGTTGTTCATAGATTTGGAGATCATGAGGTTCAATTCATAAGGAAAAGCGATAGACACAGTTCTTCGATTCATGAATCCTTCTTCTTCCCATAAATTTTTTCCCGTAAGTATCAAGGTAATAAATAGTTTTAAAACTTCCATTGATTATACAACTGGTAAGGCTACCAGTCATATTCAATAAAATTCCTAACCTTTAATTTAATTTCTTAATCATCTATCAGTTACAAAAATATTTTCTTGTAGAAGTACAACTTATCAAACCAAACTTAATTAATAAACGGCACACAATGTTAAATGCTCAGATGATGCAAAGTTCGAATATATTAACTGGGATTCACATAACTAAATCAAAGGATACCGTAACTGTTGCCATTTGCATGCTTCCCAGCAATTATTTCTTACCTACATTTGCTTTATAATTTGTTTAGATAACATTTGTGTTCAATTTTAGAAGATGTTACGGGTTAAATAAATGTCCCTCATGCAACGCTTAATAATTATAAATAAAATATTGAATAATTTTTTTTGTGCATTTAATTTGAAGCACAATATCTTAATAAACTATTTTTGAATAACTTACACTCAACTGCGGATATTCGCTCTAAAAACAGTGAAGTAATATTTATACGAATTTAGTGTTGAAAAACTCTACAAGTTGTGCGAAATATTACTTTATTTCAAATTATTACAAAATCGAGTACTCTTACACACTTTAAAGGGTGGTGTTGTATTGTAACATCAATAATTGATAAGGCTTACACCAAACTGCAGCTCATTGGTGAAGAAGGTTGTGTTTTTGGGAGCTCCGTAAATTTAGTGAATAATTATTCTATCTTTAAATTATTTAACTAAATTCTTGTGAGAAATTCTGGTACGACATGTTTTAAACATATAAAAAAAGGCCTTTTTGATCATTATTAGAAGTTTAAAGGCGAATGATTGTGCAATCTCAAGATCGTGACAATATGGCGGTTTGTTTACATGAAGTTTACTGGAGAAATGGGAGTTTTTCATGTCGGATAAAATTGACAAATAGGTCATAACCTATTTTAAACCAAATAAGTTTCAATTGAATAAGAATATTGATTGTGGTCGATTCTTTGCTGATAAACTTCAATTTCCTTGTCTTAAAAATTTAACTAATTGCTCATAGAAATGGTTATGAAATTCATGTATGTCAAATAAATGATTATGAAATTCATGTATGTCATATAAATGGCTATGAAATTCATGTATGTCATATAAATGGTTATGAAATTCATGTATTTAAATTGTTTAACAAAGATATTTATATCCTCATAGGATTTACTTAAATCTGTCAATTGTATAAAATAATTTTGTAATATTTAACCTCTATTCACTTAGGTTTAGTTCAAATTCATAATTTTTGCAATAAAAGAAGAGTAAAATTAAATATGCCTGCTTTTTGTAACGAAGATTAGTGAACAATTTTCTGTATATATATATATATATATATATATATATATAGCATATTAAATAAATACAAAAAACACGATGAAAATAAAGAAAAACAATAAGTTGTGGATATAATCGTGTGAGCTGATGAAAAGATTATATCTTTTATTTTCCGGATTTTTTTAAAATTTTTGTTCCTTTTTTTTCGGATGTTTTTTTTTTCTTCTGGTTTCTTGTTATTTTTATTATTATTTTTTCCCCCTTCTTTAATTGTTCTGTAATTTTTCCAATGTTTTCTCTACATTTTGAACATATATATATATATATATATATATATATATATATATATATATATATATATATATATATATATATATATATATATATATATACAGGAGGTGGACAGAGTACAGAGTAATGGAAACACTTCTATACTAATACATTTTTTAATATTTCTCAAGAAATACTAAATGAATCATTTTATAACTTCAGACATGCTTAGATCATACAATTTCTGATACATATCAATGAAGTAAATTTTTTTAAAGGTTTGAGGGACCAACACTTAACCAAAAAATATAGCAATATATTTATAACTTGTGACAGATATTTTAATTATTATATGCAATAATTGCACAAAATCTCGTTCTTCCTAAAATATTTATAGAGGTTAGGGCATATTTAAAATATTTTTGTAGTGAATCGTGATTGGCAACTTATGAAAAAATTCCGATTTAAATACCTTAAAAATTAAAATAGTTTCTTTCAATTTTCCAGTAGTTTTTTTACAGCACGAGATCATCCACCCGCATCTTTTCATCTTTCACGCAATCTTTTTCACGTAGACATGGTCTCTTCATGAATTAAAGTAAGCAAGTTGAAGTTAAAGTATGGAATAGAATTAACTTTAGAATTAACTTTTAGAATTAACTTGCAAAATTTCAACCATATTTAAGGAATTTACAATTGTCATCATTATGCCCCCCCTTTTTTGTAGATTGAACGATAAATAAAAGTGTAGAACAAAAATAAATTTCACCATAGGATGAAGTTCCAAGCACTATGATTAAGTAGTAGACAATTCATCTCGTTAATCATGAATTTGGTAATGACACGATATTCCAAAGTAACAGGATAAGCTGATGTGGCAGGGACAGAAGGAATTTCGATATTATCGAAATTATTATTAGTTTATTTCAAGAATGTAATGAATCATTTATTGCCGCACATTATTGAAACCTTGGTTACAAAATAATACTAAGATCATGTAACGTCCATCACACTAGAATATCAATTTACCTTATGGATGGTGAAGTGTACCACAAGCATGAATCCCAGTTTTGATAAAGTATATCTCATATAGAAAATGAAACACAATCCAATGACAATATATGTAGATGAATACGGTTCAATGATATCAGATATTGAATACTGTTCCTATGAACGACGAAAAATTTTCGAATTGTTATTTATTCTAGATTTTGATAGATGCCATTGAACTACTGATGTCACCAGAGACAAAGCTTGACATGTTGGTCGATTAAATTATAAATATACATTAGGTTAATTTTCTAAATTGAGCATAAATTATAATACTTTCTAATTTTTTTAATATTAAATGCTGATTGAAATAATAATTTCGGTTATAAACATATTTTTTATATATAGTGATTACTGATATATTTGCTAAAGGTGATTTAGATCGGGCAAAAAGGAATACAAAGCTATTCTTAAAGTTCTATGCTTTGTAAGAGCAATTAATGCTGCAAGTATTTACTTTGCAGTGCATTCTCTCTACAAAGAACACAATTTAAAAGGTGACATCAAATAAAGTGAAGCATTTTACGGTGCTTTACAATAAAACTTATCTTTATTGTGTGGTCATTATCTACTGAACCTTCACCCTTCTTGTATTTGAACTTTTCTCCAAGCAATTCATGAAAGAGTTAAATTAGTTAATTCTACTTCATTAGATCGATTGATTGATTGCTGTTCTGATAATTTTATAGTAGATCAATAATATGCAATTAGTAGATGAACAGTGTACTTCTTTATGGCGCCTTCTTTTATAGAGCTTATTTATAAATGTTTGCTCATAGAAAATATAAGTTTTAAATAATTTGTACATTATTTATTATAAAATTAAATAAATAATTAATTTTTAATGAAACTGTTTGAAATGAATTGTACATTTGGTATCGTTATCATCAGATGCCGATTCAAGAAATTTTGTGTTTCTTCACTATTAATGCCAAATTTTACTTTAAAAATGAAAAATTAGAACAAAATAAAGTATGAATATTTACAACCCCTCCTTATTGTTTGGAATTTTGGATTCAACTCCGACTGAATTACACTTTTTCATCAATTTGAACTTTTTCTTAAATGATGAACTTATAATTGAATAAGAAAACCTAAATGCAGTTTTTTTTTAAATTATTGATTGCAAATTAAATTTAATAAGTTTTTAATTTTTAGTGTAGAGATTTCAACAAAAACTTGATTTTTACAAAGTATTTTTAAAGTTGATCAAAATATGGTAATATAAAGATAAAAATTAAATAGTAAGCATCAAAGGACTAAGAGATTACGAGAGGGACTAAGAGATATATAGTGACTAAGGGGATCTAAAAGGGACTAAAAGATATATAGTGACTAAGGGGACCTTAAAGGGACTAAAAGATATATAGTGACTAAGGGGACTAAGAGATAGGACTAAGGGGACCTTAAAGGGACTAAGAGATGATGATTTTTTTAAAACATTTTTAAGGCGATTTTTTTGTAATTATTAACAGTCGAATTACTAATGATTGAATAGTTAACAATGGACATGTAAGAGTATGGGAAGAGATCCAAAGTTGGCGAGTAAGTGAGAGACGATATAACTAAATTCAAAGCCAACTCCACGTTTTAGATATTAAATTTTAAATAGTCAGGCTACAGCTTAATCACCAAAAAGACCATGAGAATTCAATATAACTCTGTAACCGAAGCATTTTTGTGGTTAGAGAAATAAAGCAGCTTAAAAATAAAGTGATATTTATGGATTTGATATTCGAATATAAATATTTGATATTCGCTTAAAAATTAAGTTAATTTTGATATTCGAAACGTCGCGACATTGTGAACTAATGAGTTATACACCTGTATTGAATTATAAAGTTAGCTATTTCATTGAAACATTATGAAAAGAATACATTTCAGCAAGAAAACTGTTACATTAAGAAAATAATAAAATATTTATATTTGCTTTTTAAAAAATGTCATAAAAATTAAATAGTTGTTTTAATTTAATTAAAAAAGATTTTATTAATATTATTGAGTTAAAAAAGATTAAAAAACTAAATGTATGAAATTAAAGAAATTTTAAAGGCTAAGAAATATGTAATGCCTCAAACAGCATCACAGATATTTTAATAAAACTATTTTAATTTTATGACTTTTAATTTTTAGATGACTTTCGCTAAGACCATAGTTCTTAGTGAAACAATCACCTCTAAAATCAATCACCTTTAAAACAATCACCAACAAATTTTAAAAAAAATCTATTTGCTATAAAAACATCGCATATTTTTGAAAAAGAAATTAAATGATTTTGCAAACATTTTTTAGCGATTTTTAATCAAATTTTGTGATTTTTTTGGTTCTAAGTTTGTGAAAGCAGTGTCTATTTATAAATTATTTGACTGTTTTGGTTGAACATGGTAAAATATCAACTAAATAAATAGAAATGTAACAATTTTTTCCGAAAATTTATTAAAAGTGAGCTAACTGCATTCCTTTATGTAAGTCATAGTATAAGTCAGTCCGCACAAAATCAAGTTTTTAGAAATAACAGTTGAATAAGTTGCAATGAAGAAGTTGAATAATTTTCTATGAAACTAACTGCTTCTGCTTATGTAACTGACATCTTAAAAGCCCATGTAATTCAATTGTGCAGAAATGGTTGCCGTATAAAAGAATTAAGTAAATCATCAACCATATAAAGTTCGAGACCTTCTGAACATTTGATATCGCTCGCTTTATTAATGTTTTTACATATTATTGTTGTCATTTAATATTATGATTATTTCTATTTTTAATTCTTGTTATTTCAATTCACTAATGTGAAGATTCATCAAATTTAGAAAAAGTGGTTTAATATATGACTAATTCGGATTGATTTTGTAACCTTAAGAATTTTAACTTTTTTTAAAAACTAGAATTGAATCAATATTAGTTTTTTTGGCTTGTAAGCTTTAATTGAGATGCTTATATTTTCTTCCCATATCAAATAGTGCATTTAACAGGTATTTTTTGAATTCAAATAAAAATTTTTTGAATGTAATTTTTAATTTATTGAGATTTAATTGCAAAAAGCACTTTTTAAAAACCTCTTCGTTCTTTAAATACATAAAAAAGTCAAATGGTCGAAATCTTTAAAAATTAATAATAGTCTGGTAGTTTCTAAACATTTTCTTAAAGTAGTTTCTAATTTGAGACAAATCAGTTGCATGTTAAATTAAGATTCCCTAATTTTTTCATTAAATATAATAGATGGGTTGGGAATGTTTCTGAATTTGAAAGTGTGAGTAAAAGGTTTATAATAATAATAATATGAATAATTTACTTGAAAGAGCATTTTTGAAAGAAGTCCTGAAGACCAATATATTTTTTATATTTTTCATTAAATTTCTTTCGAATATTAAGACAGTCTAATTTTTCGTTTTGTATATTGTATGAAAAGTTCAATAGTTCTTGAAATATAGTTTTAAATGTATATAAAGCAATAAAGAAATATGTTATAACATTAAGAAATTTTTGTAAAAACACTTTTCAAAACAGATTATAATTATAAAATATTGCTATAATAATATATAGCAATATTTTCAATATTATTAATATTAATATCATTGGCAACACTGGTGTACATTTCCATGCACAGTTGCATAAGCACATTCAGAATACTTTAGTAGAAATTTATAAAGGATGGTTTTTAAAGTGCAAAAGTAATTTTAATTCCATTTATTCTTTTAATAACATATTTTATTTCTAGAATTAGAACTAAAGGTGATAATATGTTATAAATGATACTGTTTTGTACTTATTTCAATATTAATTTTTGCTTTGTATAGTTTCTATTTATTAGCATTAGGCATATGTGAACATATGTTTTCTTAGGGACACTGATAATGGTGGGGCAAGATAGAACATGCTTTAAGTGGATTTTTTCGTTTATAAATTAGCAATTTTAGTTGTTTTTTTTAAAATTTTTAAGTCAAAATGATATCATATTGATGCGAATAAATTAAAATTTCTTGAAAACATTGACTCAATATGTGTTAACGACTTAATGCTAGTCAATTTTTTTTTTCAATAAGAAAACAGGTGCATTATGTCAGTAGAGTGGAAGTTATTTATAGATTTGGAGGTAATGATGTTCAACTATTAAGCAAAAAAGATGATTATAGCTCTTTTAATTATAAACCTTTCTTTCTCCCCAAAAAAAAAACTTTCACAAATTTCCGAAAAAAATAGTTACAACTTCCGTCGCCAATGACTGGTAGACACAACATCTCAATACACATTTTAGGTTGACATTTCATTTTCTTTTGATAAAAAGAAAAAAAAAACTATTTATAAAGTGAACCATATTAAATAAAAGTTTTCGTAAGGTATTGCTTTCGATATAACTTTCTGAGTTGTAATAAATAACAACTCAACACGGCGTTTTTCAGACTTTCAGTATTCGCGGCCCAGTTTTAAGTCATAATTTTTATCACGTCTCCCCCCCCCCCCCGTGCTTACAGTAAAATGTATGCAACAATAATGTATATTGAGTATTTTAGATTCTGTTTTTAAATTATTTTTAACTAAGTGCCAAAACAGAAGTAAAGTAAAAACCAGAAGCAATTGAGATTTTAAAAATTATGTTTGGGGATAATTTTTCAAAACAATTGCATTCCATACCACTTTCAAATGATACTGTTACTCGTCGAATTGGTGATATAACTGAAAATGTATAGTGTCAGCT
Organism: Parasteatoda lunata; assembly: GCA_949128135.1. Lineage (NCBI taxonomy): Eukaryota > Metazoa > Arthropoda > Arachnida > Araneae > Theridiidae > Parasteatoda > Parasteatoda lunata. The sequence goes on along the minus strand of OX421974.1, from coordinate 104,647,668 downwards.
TTTCTCAAAGTTGCGTGACAAACTGTTTTCAATACAGCTTGATGAAGCAACAGATAGTAATAAAGATGCTCATTTAATTGCCTATGTTCAATTTTGTGATAATATGTCAGTAGTAGAACTACTTTTTTGCAAATCAATAGAACTCAAAACAACAGCACTCGCATTATTTGCTATATTAAGTGATTTTATGAATGAGGCAAGGATAGAATGCAAAAATTGCGTCGAAATATGCACCGATGGTGCTCGTTGAATGTCCGGAAGATTCCAAAGTATACAAGCACTTGTAAAACAAAAATCACATCAATGCGTCTGGACACATTGCATGATCCACAGAGAAGCTTTGGCTTCGAAAGAAATGAGTCCTGGTTTGAATATTGTATAAACTACGGTTGTAACGGTAGTAAATTATAAAAATATGACCCCTGAGAGCGAGAATCTTTTCCGCTCTTTGTAAAGACATGTGTTCAGTACATTTAGGGTCACTATTTAATTGCGAGGCAAGATGTTTATCACGTGAGAAATTTTTGAAACGTGTTTATGAATTAAGGGAAGAAATCGCCATTTTCCTAGAAGAAGATAACACACCGGAAGCCGAGAATTTTCGCGATTGTTTATTTTTGATGAAATTAAGCTACTTGGTCGTCATATTCGCGAAATTAAATAGCTTGAATCTTCAACTCCAAGGAGCAAATACACATATGTTGGATACGAGGGATAAAGTTTATGCTTTTTGTAGAAAATTGGAATTGTGGAGCAGAAATTTAAAACAGCAAAAAAAAAAAAAAAAAAAAAAAAAAACAATGCTAATTTCGCAAATGTTGATGATTGTACTTAAACTTAAAAGGCTGAAGAAGAACATGTAAAAGTTGTTTTTGTAACCATTGAAAATCATTTAGCCTTGCTGGAAAATAATTTTAAAAAGTATTTTCTTGCTGACGACAAATTGATAGCAAGCTACGAGTGGGTTAGGGATCCATTTCATAAGACTCCGGAAGGACTGTCAATCGATGAAGAAGCATAGACTTAACGACAAGTGGTGAAACCAAAAGACAATTTAGTAATAAATCACTATTTGAATTTTGGACAGGAGTAGAGGATGATTTTTCTACACTAAAAACAAGGGCATTTCGCATTCTATTACCATTTTCAACATCCTACCTTTGTGAAACTAGATTTTTTTGCTGTGGCTTCTTTGAAGGCAGAATACAGATCTCGTCTAAATAAAGAAACAGAACTGAGAGTGGCTATTTTTAATATTAAGCCTTACCTCGAAAAGCTTTGCTCTGCAAGACAGGCCCAAGGAAATCACTAATAATTTTAAAATTTGTTTTTAATTTAGTATGTTTTGATTAAGTAAAGTGGGTGAGCCAAAGGTGGCCAGTGCTCCTAACGTAGCCCACCCCCCAAAAGTAGAATATTGATTTTATTTTGAATCGCAAGATGGCCCTGTTGTAAATCGTGTATCTGAGGTGCACATGGCTGAATTGGAAGATATTTCCTTGAATGGTCTCCATTGTATGAAGTGATTTAATTTTTAGCAGTTGTTGTTCTAATTTCCGGGTAAGAAGATGTTCTAATTTATATGTGTTTAAATTCTTAGAACTTTGAGTTAAGATAAGTTTTCTGAAAGTTTATTTCTTTTCTTTAACCATATTACTTTAATTTGAATTAATCTACTAGATTGATGATTTTAAGTCGTGCAAATGGTGACCATATTCAAGTTCCCAAGGTGGCCCGACACCGTTACCACCTTTGGGACACCTTCGGAAACAAATGTGAAATCTATAAAAGAGTTAATTATAAATCAGTATGTAATATATTATTTCACAAAAGGAATGATTTAATTGAATACCAATTGATTTATTTCGTTTTAAGCAAATGTGGAACTTAGGTATTTTTTACATTTTTATAATATTTTGATGTTCTCTGTCTGCACTTTAGTAGAATTTGCGATATTTTGTTTCAAGTTTTTTTTGTCTTGTTTGCATTTTAAAATAATTTTTCAGTTATTTTTGTGGTAGTTATGAGTGTTTTTGGGGTGGAATCTGGTATTTTCTTGTAAATTTGGGTATTTTTATACTAGTTATGGGTTAGGTTAGTTAACTTTAGTATGATCATTTAACTCTTACTTATCAGTTATGGTTAGTTAATCAGTAATTCTTAAATTCAGTAATTCTTAAATCAGTAATTCTTGACTCAGTAATTCTTGATTTATTCTAATGAGTTAACTCAAAAGAATCGTTAGTGATGTCACCCAAGAACTATCAATGTAAATGATATATAAACAAATTATACACTCTAAAAACAAATATATTTTTTAAAGTCGGGAAACTTGTCCATACCAGCAAGACATTAAAGTGCCTTTTTAAAAGACGTTTGCCAGTTCAAGTGTCTTTTCAAAAGATAATTTGAGTAAGTGAAAAAGTGATTTCAATATATGCCTCACCTATGGAACCTGTGGGAAACCTTATAACAGTTGAAGCAAAAGATAATAATTTTAGTTAAAATCTTGTGAAAATCTTTCTAAATATGGGCGAGAAGTAGGAAATATTAGTTCAAGTGATGACCTCCCATTTAAATCAGTTCAAAAAATTTTCGTGCTGTTTCTACCATAGGTATTAAAATATAGAGACTTAAAAAATAAGGTTATATATGAGTTGCTTTATTTGTTTTCTTGTGTTGTTCAGATGTATAGTCTGAATAGCACCCGATAACACAATAAGACAAAGAATAAAATCAAAGAAAGATAACGAAGAAAAATAATAATAAGTTTTATTTACTGGCATATGCTGTAATTATACAGAATTCATAAAATTAGTGAAAAATATAGAGAAAACACGGAAAAAATATAAAGATTTATGAAAAAAGAAGAAAAAATTTATTAAAATAAATATTTTCAAAAAGTATTTAAATTCTAAAAAATTAAATAATTTTATTAAAAAATTTTTTGATTAAAATAATTTTATTAAAAAATTTTATTTTTAATAAATTTATTAATAATTATAACATATATTTAGTTCAATGATTTTACATAGATTTTAATTACATTAGTTGGGTTTCCATTTTTTATTTAACTAAATTTTGTAAGAGTTAGTCTATTTGCTTTTTGGATAAAGGAAAATTGTTACAAATTCTTTTAATTCTATTCATTTGATTAAAAATGGTATTTAAATAAATGTTTTAACAAACATTAGAATTCCATGTAATTAGTTCATTTATATTAAATTTAAAGCCATTTCTTTTATCGTATAAATCAACAATGCATATATTTTTTTCTTTTTAACACCGAAATCCAAAAAATAAATAAATAATATTATCGTCATGATTATGAAGCAAGATTAATTCCTCGGGGTACATATTATTTAACAAAATTGAGAAATTTTGAAAATTAAAGATAATAAATCATCAATACATCTAAAAACAAGTTTAATACTAAAAATTTAATTTTTTTTATAATATTGTAAAAATAAGTTAACTAGGAGAGATGAAAAATTAGATCCTTGTGGTAATACATCAATTTGAACAAAATTATGCTTTCCATTGTAAAAATAATTATTAAAAAGGCAAATATTGATTAGAATTTTGCCATAATCAAAACGTATGTATATATGTACTGCTATTTTAATAGCTTGCTAATGTTATTTATTTTTCTAAAATTTTTTTTTTATCATTTATGTATATTAAACAACGGAACTCCCTATGTCTCTTATGTAAATAAGTTTTAGAAAACATAAGATGCATTATATTTATAAAATTGAATTATGTGTCAAAAACTATTTTTTATATTATATGTTAAAAAAAATGCTTGTAATAAACAGCTTTCTAATGAAAGAATACAGATTCTGTGAAATATTTAAAAATAACTTTCAGAAATTCTCAAAAGAAGCGAAAAAAATGGAACGTAACTACTTGATTGAGGAGAAGAAAAAACGTTTCTTTTTCACGTGGTTAATAAATCAAAGAAATCTTTATTCAAATTAATCTGCCTCCTTAATCTATGGAGAAAAAAAGATCTGAATGGTTTTAATTAATTTTTTTTTATAATTGTAGGAGGAAATAAAATTGAGGCACTTTTTTCTTCGAGAAGTGATTATTTCTCTGTTTATAAAATTAGTTTTTGTTGAACAATTTTGTTTGAAATAGTTTTGTTGGAAATAATTTTATTTTTAAATCTTTAATAATGTTTTTATAATCCTGTGTTCCATTTGAAAATAATGTTTAATGTTTTGAATGTTTATTCTTGGGAATCGAAACTAGACTTGAAACAGATGAAAAAAATTGCATGCTAATTTGTCTGTTTCATTTCTTTCTTTAAACAAATTGCTTATAGAAGGCTCGTCATAAAGATAAAAACTTATACAGAGATGAAAAACTTTACTCATTAATATCCAACTTACAGTTTCTAAAAAAAAAAAGCTGCTGCAAAAAACTGAAGGGGAAAATAAAGAATGTATATGAAGATTAAATCGGAAAGACAAACAATAATTAAGATTATTTTTTAATTTAAACATTCTGATAAAATTTTGTACCGTAAGTGTCCATTAGAATAACTAACTGCAAGTATAAAATAAAGATTCGTCAATTTGTGACGTAGCAAGGTTATCTGATAATTCATCTCATAACCAAAATATAAATAATTGCCTCTCTCTGGTTCAACATCAAAAGGAGCAACGTCAAAGCCTGGTAAACTTCTACGAAGGTTGAGCAAATTGATAAGAAATTTTGCAAACGAAACAACTTGGAGGCTCCAGTTATCACGCTTTGTCTGTAAAATAGATATTGAAAAGGCATCATGGTTCAATTAATGAAAAAGTTAATACTACACTGTAAAAAATTTCAAACTATGTTGCACCAAACATTGGTATTCATTTGCTAGCTACATAAGTTGGTGTTCAGTTTTATTATATATTGGTGCTTTCACTAGCTCCAAACAATGAGAGAAGGTTGCACCAAAAATCGGCAATTTGAAAGAACCAATAAGCAGCAAAAGGTTGCACCAAAAATCAATGTTTTGAAGGGAAAAGCGGAGGAAAGTTGCACCATGAATTGGTATTTTTGAAGGGAACTAAGAGCGAGTAAGGTTGCAATATTATTAAGTATTTTTAAAGTGCTAATAGGCAGGGTAAGGTTGCACTATTATTAAGTATTTTTAAAGCGCCAAAAAGCAGAGAAAGTCATAAGCAGAAAAGCATCATTATTAAATATTTATTAAAAAAGCAAAGATAATTTAAATCAAATTATAATTTATTTAAGTCCATAAAAGTTAAAAAAAACTATGTTATGTAATACTGTGTTATGTAATATATATTTTGAATTTTATAGATTTAAATAATTAAATTTCAGTTTGATTTATATAAATTTGATTTAAATTATCTTCTCTTTTTTTATAAATATTTAATAATGATCATTACTTTCTTTGCTTTTTGACTCTTTAGAAATATTTTCTTTCATATAAAATATTTTTCTTTCTTCAAGTGTATATATGTAAAATTAAAATTCCTTTCAACATTTCATTCGTTAAAGCACCAACAGATTCTACAGAGTTAGTACCTCTAATGTACTAAAGATAAAATAAAAAAGAATTTTAATTTTAGGCTGAAGCAAATTCTTATTACTATGTATTTTGAAATTATTTTATTACTTAAAAATGAAAGTATTACTTTCACAAATAAAAATTTATATAAAAGAGTAGACAAATATTGGATTAGTCAACCCCCAATCTCTAATTAAGGAAACATTCCAATATTAATTACATTGGTGTTTGGAAATAATAAATTTGAAGTAAATTAAGAAGTGTAGAAATAATAACATAATTTGGAAATACTAACAAAAAAATAGGCAGATCCAGATCAATATTCAAATATAATTTATTCATTTACAATCACTTTAATGTTTGTATGCATAGACAGAACGTAATAATTTTTATGCAAAATTTTAAAATTTAAATATTTTATACTTTTTATACATATCACAGCATTCATTAAAAAATACTCACTCAAAAAATACTCACTCAAAAATATGATAGATAGTATGTTTTTGTTACTAAGAGAGTGCATTCAGTTCAAACTTATTTTTAATTTATTGTAATTTAAAATAAAAATTATGTTATGCTTCAATGCTTACAGTTTTGAAGTTTGGGAAGATCTGAAAATAATTTTCAATATTTTAATAAGATGCTAAATTTCTTGTTATACTCTGCCTCATCCGAATTAAAATCTGCAATATAGTTAAATTACTTTTTTATAAACATAATTTACAACTTGATAAAAAGATTAAATTTTCACACAGTTTGGAAAAAAATACTGTAATTTTTTTTACAAATTAGTAAATGATGGTGAGTATTCATTAGTATAGATTTTCTGGTGCTATTACTTTAACTATATCACATTTTTCTGTTGTTTGTAAAAAACACAACAAGATTTAAAAACTTTACACACAAATAAAACTTAAGAGCCTATTCACAAAATAATAATTGTTCTTCCAAACACAGGTTCTTCATTCTCAAAACTTGAAACTATACACATTCCTTGTTTGTAAGTTGTTCTTAAAACTTGTACTTTTCAAGTGCGAAAAAACTGTTTATAATCATCTGGAATTCTGGTAATTTCGGCAGAATAAATATTTTTATCAATAGGTTCGGCACTGGTTATAACAATATTTTTTCCTAAGTCTCTTTCTTGACTAAAGGCATTGAAGTTGTTGGTCCTTTTGTGCTAAGAAAAGAAGATTAAAAAAAAATGTAATTTATGCTAATAAAATGTACAGAAGAAACAAAATTTGAACCCTTACTTTTTTTAAAACATAGAAAGATCAATCAAAGCAAGTCATATTTTAATTACTATTTTCAAAATACAATATTAAAAAAAATTGAGAAATTGTAGTTTTCATGTAAAATAATACTAAAACATTTCACAGCCTAAAAATTTTTTTTTGAAACCAATTATTTATACTGGGGGAGATTTTTATCTTAAGCCTCCTTTCACCCACAAAGATCCCGGAAAAGAAACAAAAGATATTGATATTTTAAAATATTATTATTATTGTTAAAATGCGCTAAAGCACCCAAATAGAATTTCTCCGCATGAGAAATTCTGAATTGAATTTTATGCAGAGCGTCCTCGTAAAAAGTTTGCGGAAGGAACTGTTAACTGTTAAAATAATAAATGAACAAACTGATCATTACTTGGAAAGATCAAGGAGTTTGTGTAGAGTCTAAGAGGATGGAATCTGCCTGCTGATAAACACACAAGCAGTATTCATGTGGTTTGTATTTAAACTCCCATGTATACAGTTTGTGAGGATTGTCTTTTTAATTAAAGGTCTTTTGTTTATCAGAATAAAAAAAATACTTTTATAATTAAAATGAAACTTTTCAAAAAACATTAATAAAAAGAAAGAAAAAACAACTGTAAATATTGTAAAGAATACATGACATTTTTGATGATCAATGAAAACGTTCGATTTCATGCTTATATTGTATTTTCCCTCCCTCACAAAACAAAAATGTAGGCTAATTTAATATACATAAATCTAAAAAAAAAAAAAAAAAAAAAAAAAAAAACATCATAGAAGAATAAGTATCTAAATCAAAATATCTATGAGCATCAAAGTATTTTCTTTATTTATATTTAATAAAAAAAATAAATTTATTAACATTTTAAATACGATATTTTGTTTCATTAAAAAAAGTTTGCTTCGCTTAGTTAAAAATTATTAATAAGAAAATATATTTTTTTTAAAAATGTAAAAAGAAATCAGCTTATTTCTGAATGCTCTAAAACAAATCTTGTTCTGGTCGGTATTTTGTTCAAATTTCAGTAAGATTCTTAGAAAATTAGCACTTTGTTTTCTTTAACGCCAATATGTTTCTTTGTTTTTTTTTTCCTACATCGCCAAAGAGAAACCCAGTTTCCTTGACAACGGCTGCTTTTTTCTCTAGTTCTAATTTGAGTATAATTCGCTTTAAAAATTTTACAACAAAGGCATTTAAGAATGTATAGACAAAAATTCGTGTATTTATGTGACATTACAAACTAAATTGAGCAATATAGAACATGAAAATCAAAACAGAAGCATAGATATTGATAAGAAGTTTTAATCCTAACAGAAAGTACATACGATTTTTTTTTGTTCGGTAGAATGCAATTAAAACACGGTACTAGAACATTTTTACCAGCAGTAAATTTGGTGGAAAGCTATGCTGCTTAAGATTGCCGTATTTACCGTTTATTTGTCACTGCTATTGCACTTTCTGTTCGAATAAAATGGATGTATCTCTCTATTTACTGAAAGAGCTAATATAGATTTTAAAATATTTAATTATTCATACAACGAATATAGTTTTCTAGAAGAAATTTGAAGCTAACACTTTCAGAACAGACAACACAATTTTTAAAGTTGATATGAAAGAAATGAACTGTAATTAATGCAAACAAATAAGAAAAGTTTACTTGCCTGCAAAAGAAATAGACAATTTCAAAGACAATTTGTATGAGGTGATAGCAAGCTTCGAGAACAAAATCCGCCATTAGTCACCAAATACAAAATAAGTTACCGGTCTCGGTTAAAGCTCGTGCCTGTCATAGTACGAAAGTTTGGTGCAATCGATTGCACCATAAACGTTTTTTTAATCATACTTACCAATTTATAGCGTAACCTAAATAAAAGAATGTTTCATTTATCCAATTTATGGAGCAATTAGAAACTTTGCACCAAGTATTGTTTAAACATTAATCGAGATTTTTTACAGTGTAGATGGCGCAGTTTGATTAAGATTCTGATAAACCCCATTAAAATAACGAAATTCGAATTGCTAAATTCGAATAAAAATTTTTTAAACTACCTATTTGATGTAAATTCCTTTTTTATGGAATATGAAGCATAACTCCTTGTTTTGTCCAGGTTGATTTTCAGCTAATAGGAATTACATAAATAGTTCAATCCAGAAGTTCATCACTTTTGAAATTGCTACAATATTTATAGAATTTTTGATGCTGGTGCTATACACTGGGTTATAAGAATAATTATTAAAAATACTGTATTTAAAAATTGGCAAATTGATAACCATTTTCAAATATTGTGTTTTCTAGAAATAAAAATAATTGACAGAATGATGTATATTTAATATACGGAAGAATTTGTCTTTGCACAAGAATAAAGCTAAATAATTAGATAGGTTGTAGTTCAAAATATGACACGCTCTATTATTCATTAATTATTATTATTATTAACAACATTATCAGTATAAAAATTATGGGACAACTGGCAGTTTAGTGTTATTAAAAATGAAGAGTTACACTTAAAAGCAAAAGGTTATCATCGTTTAGCACTGTTCAGTTATATCTTGTGATCGTGTAATTTCTCGTTTCGTTTCTCAAGAAGCAAGCAATTTATAATAGCGTTTTTCTTTTAAAATTAATTTTTTAAAATCTTTTTATACCTTTATTTTATATCATAGAACTAAAACTTAAGTAAAAAAACAGAGCACAGTTACATTTATTGAAATTATTTGCTTAAAGTTTCAACAAAAGAGTATATGTACAAAAATTGGAGGCCTTTTAGTAAATATTTTATTCCATACATAACCCTATAATAATACAAACTTAAGGAGCAAGAAAAAAAAAATCACAAACTTGAATTAAACGGATTGAGTTTTTCAATATAATTGCTCCTTTTTTTTCCCTTTTTTTTTCTTGACACTTTGTATTTCTTTGACAACTTGTATTTTTTTGAAACATTGAGTTTTTTTTTGCAGTAATTGTTATCTTTTTTTATTTATTCATTTATTTTTTTTAATTTTTTTTTTACAAATCCTCCTGACTAGCGACAGCTAGACAAGTTCCTTAAGAAGTTATCTATTATTATTCAATACAAGTTCCATAAGTATATTATACAAGTTCAGCAATACAGCTAGACAAGTTCCATAAGAAGTTATCTATTATTATTCAATACAAGTTCCATAAGTATATTATACAAGTTCCATAAGTTATCTAGTTATCTATTATTATTAAGAGGCTTTTCTTCTTCTTCGTCAACTGACATAATAATTATTTAATGTTGATGTTAAATAATAATGCATTATGACCAATGTGATAAGTTTTGACATATTTAAATATCATTAACATACATATTTCTGATTACCGGGGAAATGTTCGTGAATAACATATTTATCAAATATTAAAACACATTCTTTCGGTATTGTGTTACACATTCTTAAATTATTTACTGAGTTATGAAGAGAAATAAGTTTTTGATTAAAAATTTATGCTCTTCTAAAAATTTTTAAATTTGAAACTAATTGGAAATTGGATACACTCATGAAGTATTTCATTTTTCGTACAATAGAATGAGATTTGTAACTAAACAAATTAAGTTAAACAATTTTAATGCATTCTAATTTCAAATTCTTTATTGAAGATTGAAATTTTAATCAGAGTTTAAATAATTAGACACTCCAGATTTCATATAGCGAAGTTGCAAATACACATCATCATACATAGACAGGTTTCTATCTCAGAACAAATTTAACTTTCATGTATCTCAAAGTAGCTCTAAATTTATTTAATGGAAATAGATGGAATAATTTCTAAATTTGTTGTATGATTCAGATAAAGTAAATTTAATGAGAAAAATATTTCAGATTCGCATATGCTATCTAGAATAAGAAAAAGAATGTGCTATTGCTGGCAATTTTTAAAAATTTGTCAAATAAGTTAACTAATCATTATTTTGAACATATCTAGTATTATTTTTAAAGTCATATTTGAACGTTTTTTCCATTAAGAAGATAGATTTATTAATGAAGACTTGATAAGACTTAATAAATAAGTTTATTTTATAATAAGAGGAAGAATTGCTATTGTAGGCAAATATTTATAAATTTGTCAAATAAGTTAACTAATCATTATTTTGAACATATCTAGTATTATTTTTAAAGTAATATTTGAACGTTTTTTCCATTAAGAAGATAGACTTATTAATGAAGACTTGATAAGACTTATTTATTAAGTTTATTTTATAATAAGTGGAAGAATATGCTATTGTGAGCAAATATTTATAAATTTGTCAAATAAGTTAACTAATCATCATTTTGAACATATCTAGTATTATTTGTATTATTTTTAAAATTATATTTTAAAGTTTTTTTTTTAATTTTAAACGTTGAGCTACACTTTCAGTGACGATTAAGCTAAATTATATGAATAGCATTTTAACAACATTTCTTTAAAAAAAAATCTTTGCTGTTCGTTACGCTCCCAGTAATAAAACTCTCACTTTTGAAGATTCAATAATCCTTGAGCAGTATTTCGTTAATTTTGATAATGATTTCATTACGAAATCAAATGAAGTGTGACAGAACTCAAACTTTTAATTATATGACGAAAATTTTTCCTCATCACGAAACTTTATCGTAGTTCGCTGTGAGAGATTGTTAATTAGGTAGAATGACGAAACTATAAAAAAGACTAGCCAATTAAAAATAACGAAACGAAATAAACCGATCAGCCTGCATGGTAGTGCAGGAGGCCTCGTACCAGAAAGATCCGGAGTTCAAATCCCGCTTTTGGCATGGGTGTAATTTATCTCTTTGTTCTTTCTGTTCTTGTGTTATATCACCTATATGGTGCCTATGTTAAAGTGATTGTCAGAAAAGTTATATACTTTAAAAACTACGAGTTTTTTTGGAAGTAAATAGAATGAGCAAATATTTCTTCAATTTTAACGAGCTTCGTTTCCTCGAAAAATCGACGATAGTTATTTCATGACTTTGACAAAATCTTTGCTCGGAGCATATACCAGGAAACTGTTTCGTCAAAGACGAAGATTCGTGATATTTTAGTATTCTTTTTTTACAGTGTAGTCTGATGACATGGAGTCAGTGTAGACAAGTCATAAAAGTAATTATTTTAATTGTTATTAAAACATAATAAGTACTTATTTAAAATTAAACAAAGCTCAATGATGCGAAAACTTGATTTGAAGACAATTTATTACATTAGAAGTGTTTTTTCAATGTTTATATTTTGAAAAAATAGTCGAACTTGGTTTTTACTTTATAAAATAATTTACATTAGTATTAAATGTGAGCCAGTCGTTATTGAAATATAAGGAATATACATTATATAAGTGCCACAAAAAGTTTAAAGACCGTTTAAAAGTAGATAAATTAAAATAAGAAAAAAAATGAAGTAATGTTTATAAGTAAATTAATATTTTACTTCATAGATTTAAGAATGTTTTACAATTCTCTTACTTTCCTCTGAAATAACGACTTTATGCAAATAATGTTATTTTTAAAAGTGTCGAGAAGCCATACACAGCTAAATTTTCTTGTTAAGTTTATGGCAAAATAAATGGCAGCAGTTTGTCCATCCAATTAATCGAAAAAATTATAGTAAAGAACATTTTTTACCTTTATGGTTTATAAACCGTTTACAACTAGTACGGACAAGAAACCACTAATACAAAACTATACGGGTTTTTAACCATTTATAGCTAGCACGGTTTCAAAACAGTGAAAAGAAGTTTAACTGGACAAATTTTAAGTGCTGCCATATATGTGTGAATAAGAGTATCATATTCTAACACAAATTGGGGAGTGCAGGATACTGAAAGCTCTTCATGTGTTGAAGGGAGTGGAGGGAATATTGTGGTATCAACTGGGACTTAAACCTCGGTTCCGTCGGTCGCGAGAGAGACAGAATAGCCCTTTCAGCTATAATATGCACCCATCAGCAGAGAACTAAGGGACTTCATTACATGGGCCTAGTTGAAGCGATAAAATTCTGGTTCCTTAATCGTATTGGGTAAAATCAGTTTAATAAACTATTTTTTCTCACAGTTAACAGTTTGAATACCATCTTGATTATGGTTATTTGACTGGAATATGAAATTTCTATCAGTATAGCAGTTATTCCTGATTGTTAGTTTGAAACTGGTCGAAATATTAACACGAAGAAAAGCAACTGTTTTATGAAATGAAAAGTGTTTGTGATATAACTATTGAACAATTGAAGCCTTACGAAAACACTACATTATTTTGTTTATAAGAAAATATGCAAAATTTAAAAATTATTCATAAAGGTCAGCCGTGAGCCGGGCAACGATTTTCCAACCTAGCAGCTTTTTACCACGTGCTTTCCTATTTGGAATATTCTTAAATGAAAGAAAACTTGATTCTTTATTTTAATTTTTTAGTTCAGAAAACAAATTTTAAATTAAATAAAAGCTGGTATTATTATTGGGACCAACTACAGTCAAGAAGAAAATATCTAAAAAAGAGTGTTGTTAAAAACTATTGGATTGTAAATTAGCAGTTGGGCAATCTGCCATCCGATAGATCAGCGCAAGAATCGCTACGAAACAACGATTCCTGCTGCATAGCCAACCAATCACAGTTGTAGTTGGTACTCGTTAGTGGTCACAACTTTAAACATTTGCTCTGAATACTATTTTGCTGCAAAGGAGCACTGCTAAGGAGCGTTGATTTCGTAAACTAACACATTTATGGCTGGCCATGGATGGCTGACAGTGAAAAGCTAAGCTCAGATGACGCTGGGGATTAGAATTTGTCTTAAGATTTCCAGGTTACTACATCCGACAGATTTTTACGCATAAGCTTGAAAAAACATGCCAATCAATATCATACTTGTAGTGTTTTCAATATAACGAGCTCTTTCAACGAAACACGCAACAAATAAATTCGAAAAACTTCGCAAACTTGCTATGATGGTACCAAAACATAACAAACGGCGTTATTTTACACAAATACAGACAAATAAGCGATGAAACATGGAAAACCTCACTCTTTATTTATGCTGTGATATTAATTTTCCTAAATTTGTTTTTAGCTCACGACCTATTAGAATTTAAAAATTACAGAAAACTCTTATGAATGGTAAAATTAACACAAATCACAATAATAAAACTTCCTAACATATTAAGCCTGTTCACACATCACCTCGTAAGCGAAAGGATACACCGGAAGTTTTCTAAATTCTTCCAGTTATAAGAAGCTTGTTATTGTTTACATTGAGTAGACCATCCGTAAATGTATAAACATGCCTTCAGTCTATTCCGAAACAAATTGAAAGTTACTAAAAAATAAAGATTACAATATTTATGTTATTTTTTCTTCCTGTAATTCAAAGAATTTTGCTTTTGTTTAGTTTTTAATAAAATTCTCCTTTTCTTTTCCGAAATTAAAATATTGACAGTTTTGACGAGAAGTAAATTTGAAAATATTCTTATTAGCATTAAATAATAAAATAAAGATTTTAGATTATATCGATTTGTAGAGTGATTTTATTATTAACTAAATCTATGGTTCAATTTTGTTTCAGAAACAGGTAGTGTAATGAACAAAGTTAAATTCATTTTGTAGCTAAGATTAATATGCTGCAGGTTATTTAGAGAAGACCGTTTTGATATAAATTAAAATTTTTTGTATTAAATTTTAGATATAACAATTTTAATTTGAACTAATTTAAATATAACTTTTGGAAAACATTTAAGCAATTCATAAACCTTATGAAGGAGAAGAAAGTGATAAACTTATTACTTTCCAACTAAAGTAAGTATTAAGCTTGTTTGGTACTCTCGCGGCAATTTATTCCGACATAAATTTATTGTTATTGTATTTATAATTTATTAAAAAAATGATGAGTTCTTTTCTAAGTTAAAAAGTTTTATCTCATCAATTAATTCTGATAAAATTTATAGTGTTGCACTTTAAGTTCAAATTTCCGACATTGTTTTAATTTCTGGTAGTTATTCTTCTGGATTCTCAAAAATGGCTTCCTAGTTTCTCCTGGCTTCTCAAAAACTATTTGAATAATCAATTAAAGAATAGAGTAAATAAAAAATAAAGGTATGGTTTTATGCTTTTTGATTGCAGAATCAGTTGATTTATTTATTTAATTTGTTTTAAAAAAAAGTTAAATTTTATCAACAGCGGGAGTCTCACCTGCTGATAAAAATGTAAAACAATTATTTAAAAATAACCCCCAAATGCAACAACCACATTGAGTTGTATAAGGACGAAATTGACAGATGCCCGTATAAATATTTTAGCTGAAATATTCTGACTCGTAGCAAATATTAGGACCCGTAAGTTTTAAAACAGTAATCTGTGACATTTTTGATTTACTTCTCAAATAGTTTTAAAATTAATGAAGAATAGATAGCCTAGTTTTCTAAGCAAAATGTAGGAAACCGTACATTTTTATTGCTTTTCATTTTCTTTAAAGTTAAATGCAGAGCCAGAAGCTAGAAAGTGGACACCAGTTTTGTAAAATTTAGTGTGTTTAATCTTGGCAAAAATTTAAGATTATTTTTAACGACTCTTTCGTGCATTGTTAGACATTCCAAAGCATATTAATATCAAAATTAAAATTATGAATAAAATTCAATGTCATTTATAAGAGCAAAGAAATCATATATTTTATACAAACTTTCTATTTGAAAATACAAGACTAGTATTTAGTTCATATTGACGATAAATGGGATGGTTAAACCGAAGGTCTGATGTTGAGTTCCTGAAAAAAAAAGAGAGAAATAATGTCACTTTATATTAACAAACTGAACAGATATCAACCTCATATGACACAGGAATAGGTAAATTACAATATGCAATTGGTGAGAGTTGGGTATGCCTACGCTCTTTAGTACAACTCCCTATTAGTACTACCTTTCCATTGCACCTCTACAAGCCCTGCTTGCTGTTTCATACACACTATGTTATTTTAATATTTGAGCATCCGAACTGGATTGTTCAAATTTCGTTTCATTTTTATTAATTCCCAGAAAATCATTACAAACACAGGTGTTAAACATTTTTGTGCCTTCAAAATTAACGTTTTTCTGCTGTCAACAAGTCAATGGACAACAAAAGTGCCGAGAAAGCTATTCAAACCACTATTTCTTTTAATATTACCACTTAATGCACATAAAACTTCTTGGATGAAAAGAGATTGACAGGACCACCTAATCCTTACGGAGAAGGACCTTGGGGTAATCTATGGCTAAAAAGATTACGATATATCTATTACTTAAAATTATTGAGAGTTTTAAGTATATACTGCAACATCATTTAGCAATCGAAGTTTCCTGTCTAATCACAACCTTTCACAATTTTCTTTCCAACGCGTATTCATAAATCATATTTCTCTTGTTTGAAAATTGTAGTCACTATTTTTGTGGAGTGTTGTTAGAGGTGCTTTATTTTGGAGTTAAAATAAGTAGTATTCTTCACATTCTTCTTGATTTAACTTTTGCTCCATTCTCTGGATGTGTGTTATTTAGCGGTATAACATCACATACTCAGAACGAAAAATAAAATTTTTAAAGGAACTGGATAGAAGAATTTGAATAACATCACAAATTTTTTAATTACTCAAATACTTTGTTTACAGTCGTGCTGTTGGTATCAAGGCAGAAGAATAAAGTGTTTCATAAGATCGTTCTTGTGAAGCCAAATCACAAAATCTTATGACTTTATTCTCAAAAGTACTCTTACCGCATCATATTACATGCAGTATTTGCAAAGGTTGTTTCAACTTTCAGTAGAAAATTCACTCGTATTACTTAATTTTTTTTTTTGTTAACATCATCTTTCGATTTAATTTCTCAACATAATTTTTTTCGATGGCGAAAAATTCATTTGCAAGTGGCGACAGTTGTTCTGCTCTAGGGTGCTATCTGCGTTGAATTTATCTGAAATCGAGATGTTTAAATTCCCTTAAGACTCATCACGTCGAATTCAATGAAGTATGAACACTTGAAAAAAAAAAAAAAAAAAAAAGAAATAGTCAGGTTTTGCTTTGACGTCAGAGGAGAACAGCAAGACTTCTTGTAGAGTTTATTTGTTTTTTAGGAGAGATTCTGAATTCAAGGAATTTTTAAATAATTTAATACATTTTTAATGTATTTTGAAAATATTAAATGATACTTGTATTTCATCGATATAAAAAATGAGTAGCCATTCCATTTAATAAGTAGCATGTTTTTGCCAAAATAAGTACAGTATTTATGAAATATAAACAAATATTTACACTAATTTTACGTACTCTCGATATAGCGAAGTCACGTTACTACGCCCGTTTTCGCTTGGTCCACGGGGGTCGTCTTAAATAAAGCCCGGATTACCTAAGTAGTATCACTCTTTTCCCAACTACTTTAGTGCTTCTTCCGATTTTGATTGGTTGATACCGACTACGCGGGTAAGCAGTCACCATGCTGGTGACTAGTTTGGGCAGTGTAGTGTCATTGCACCCAATCTGTTATCTCTATTTTCGGTTTATTTTTCCTAATTTGTTTAATACTTTTAAATTAATAATGACAGGTTGTTGCGCGATTCTGTTGGTGTTCCAATGAGTCAAGGGTGCTCTAATAAGTCAAAATTAGACTTTAAATTATATCGTTTATTTGGAGATCGTAAATAAAAAACGACGGAAAGTATGGCTACATAGAATTGACTCAGATAAATGGAATCCAAACGAAAACATCTAATTATGTGTGGTAAGTTTGAAATTAATTTATTTATTCAATTGTTTCAAATTTTAGATGATATTATTTATTAATTATGTGGAGCAAATATGTTTCGCTGCTTTTTTTTTTTCAAATTAGGGGTATAACAAATTCAAATGCATTCTTCTGAAAGAACTGAAAATGGATTATTTTCAACTTAAATAATTTTAAGTAAGAAATTTTTAAAAATAGTTTTTAATAGCATTTAAATATTAAGTGTAACATATTAAATATTTTTCAACTGAATGAATTTCAAATTTCTACGTTTTAATAGGGTGATCTAATTCCTATTCGAATTCTTAGTTTCTTTGTTTTTTTATTAATTATTGAATAAACTAGAACTCATCAATTTTTTTATTGAACGTTACGGAACTCCCATTTACTAATTATTGACTGTTTTACTAATTATACTAATTATTGTTAATAACGACCTATTGAAAAACCGAATATAAAAAATTTCAAAGAGTTCAGAAAAGTTAAAGCAGATTATAGGAGATGAAATGAAAAAGTTTTAACTTATAGAAAAGGTATTAATTTCTCTGAATAGAATAAAAATAAAATATATAACTTCAGAGAATAAAATAATTAAACAATAAATAGTGAATATTGAAGTTATCTTCTAGAATATAAAAATATTAATATATAAAAAATGACGTTTAAGAATAGAAACTCCGTATTCCTATATTGTGAGTTGGACTCACCAAAATGGCGGCGTGTCGCTACTTACGCTACGTATCCAGGGATTTAGTGTTAAGAGGATATTACACAATCAATTGCAGTTATTAGTGACTCCTAGCGAAAGATGGAAAGCGAATTTCCTGAATTTCAGCCAGCTATATGTTTCGATTACCTAAAGATTTCGTTGTTTGTGGAAGAATTCCAAGAATATTTTAAAGCGTTTACAGCATTTTGTAAAGGTACGAGAAGAATAGATTGCATTTATGCGCTGCAATGTTTTAAAATCATTTTTATTCAACATTACTGAACAATCATTTTGGAAAACATTATTGAACGTTATTGAACAATCATTTTGGAAAAGTTGGCATTTTCACTGATGGACATGTTGGCATAGGGTTAAACTATAAAAAAGCTCAATCAAATTACAGTAAATTACAGTATAGAGTTCTTTTTACTGTGAATTTCCTTTTTACAGGAAAATGCTACAAAACTAAAAATCTGATAAAACCCTTATGTTTTACAGGAACAACCGTAAAATCACTGTGAATCTCTCTAATTATATAAATATTACCGTCAAAATTATGGTAAAAATGGATTTTAAGTTTAAAATTTATCTTGCGGATAATGCATCCAAAGTGCCGGTACTTCATACCATAATTTGATTCGGAACTTTTTACAGTGTAATGTCAAGTTTGTTCAACATTTTTTAAAGCAATTTTTCTCTTAATTATTTGCTCAGATGGTTGGTGCACAGGAGGTGATATTAATTCAGTTTTTATAAATTTAGCTAAATTTATATTGCAGGCTATCGCCTTAGTTGAAGATGCTGGCATTTGCTAAAACCTTATGTATAATCCAATCTGCTGATTAATTAATATAAAAACGAGAAGTGAATAAAATATATTCATGTAGCATATATTAACAAAACAAACTTTTTTTTTTTGTTGAAAATGTCAGTATAGAGCTTAAGATACTTTTAAAAAGAATTATCTAAATAAAAATTGTACCGAATGCCGGAAAAGAAATGTGTACCGAGGAGTGAGACCCTCAACAACTTTCAATCATCAAAGTAATTGCATTAAAATGTAATAGTTTATTTTTGCTTAGGAAAGTTGCGTTGTCTATAAATCATAACAAAAACCATTGCCAAGGTCTTTTTAAAGGTTATTATCCCTTTCTTGATTTTTGAATTTTCAATGTGTCGGATGAGTTGAATTTAAAATGTGTAAAAGCAAGGATTAAAAGTGAACCAAATCATTGCAGTCACGTTACGAATTTTCTAATTTTATGCAATGTTAAAGGCAGTCATAGAACGGGTAATTTAAAAATGGATTGATCTTCACTCGCATATTAAGATTTGGAAATAATAAGTTATCGTTAATATTTCCATATTTATAGAAAGAAAAAATGAGATGAAATAATGATTCAATTTTTCAATGATGGAGAATTTGAATTATTATCTAGCATTAAATTATCTAGTATCTAAATATTAGCAATCTAATTTTAGTCAAATGAATTTCAATTTTTTGTTGGGATATTATTAAATGTTCTTTAAAATTGCTGTCTTAAAATTAAAATTTCAATAAAATATTTTTTAAAAATCTAAACTTACTTTGTAGTTGCTTAATTTGTCATTAATTAGTTTTTACTTTAATTTTAGATATTAACAAATGTTTATTTTACTGATTTTACTATATCAAGTCATTTTGTGCATAGGATAAGTAAATATAGATAAAACAATTTAATAAAAATATATTTATAAATTCTATACTAAATTTTAGTCTGTAACTTGTAGCGGCATTACTTATATTAAGTGTAAACATTACAGGAAAAAATAGATAAATCAAAACTTAAAAGCCATACCATCTAGCACAGCTTTCGCCTATTTTAAACATTGTTAGAGATTTTTACACATTTTAAGCTATTCCAGGAAAAGTTATGTTTGAAGAAAAAGGTTTAGGTACTTTGACTACGATAAAAAAAGTAGAAAACTTTTTTTTTAAAGATATGCATTATACCATTCCTTCGATTTTTAAAAATTTTTTTTTTTTTTTTCTTCAAAAATGTAACGACGCTCAAGAAATATAAGGTGCAAAAGTTTGAAATGTTTTTGTGATAGATAACGACTTTTCGTTCAACAAAATCGAAGTAGATGTAAGAAAAAAAATAGAAGTGTGATTTCATAGGGTACTCATAAA
Source organism: Parasteatoda lunata (assembly GCA_949128135.1). Taxonomy (NCBI): domain Eukaryota; kingdom Metazoa; phylum Arthropoda; class Arachnida; order Araneae; family Theridiidae; genus Parasteatoda; species Parasteatoda lunata. Next base: position 104,627,266 of record OX421974.1, on the reverse strand, counting down.
ATATTTAGTACATAACTGCTAAATGGCTTTAGAAATGTAATATGTATCTATCTATACATATAAGCAAAAAAAAAAAAAAAAATACAGAAATATAGAGAAAGCGTTCATTTCTTCTAAAAACGTTTTCTTCGATTTTCTCATTTTTCCTTTTATCTTTATTGTGACATATATATATATATATATATATATATATATATATATATATATATATATATATATATATATATATATATATATATATATATATATATATATATATATATATATATATATATATATATATATATATATATATATATGAGATATCCTCAAGGTAAATAATAGAAAAATATGTTTTTGCACTGAAATTTTCACCATCAGCTTCTGCGTTTACCATCTAATCTCTTATGCAAAAATATTAATTGGTAATTAATTTTCTATCCAAAATTATTTAAAACTATCAATAAAAATATAACTGAATAAAAATAGTTTTACATTGCATTTTTGTCAAACATTTAAAAATTTTAAAGTTAAAACATATATATACAACAAAGTTAATTATGTCATTCAAATTATTTATAAGCTTTTATTAAATTTCTGGCAAAATTATCATGATAGTAAGGTAAATACATTTCTGGTAAAAAAGAACCCATACCTTTGCGGTAATGAAACCAAAATACTACAAATTTAAACCTTCCATTCGGTAATCTGTTTTACGATGTCATGGGAATCGAAAGGTATGGTAATGCGTAACGAAAATTCTGGTTTTCATCGTTATCATTCTTATTACCACACATTTAGTAAAAATACAAAGCTGAAAAGTGAATTTTACCAAATGAATTATTTTTATGCCAAGGTTATTAAATTAATAAAATTACAAAAATGTTCTTCATAACCGTAATTTATTTAGCTTTTACTTGATGATTTTAACCTTTTGATGCCAGCATCTTTTACCAAATACAAAATAGACATTATACGTAATAGACATTATAATTTCTTTACATTTCTATCGTTTATTTAAATAGGGTGTTTATTTAAATTTTTGAATCATTAGTTATTCTTCCAAAATTATTCTTTCAAATATTTTAAGACAATAAACTCAAAATAGGGTGTTAGTTTTATGAATAGCGTAAAAAAGTAGTGAGATTTAATTTTCCGTTGCATTTCTCCGTTGCTTAGCAGCGCTAAATCAGATCTATGAAATCTGTCATTCTTATAAGGTCGAATACTAGAATTAAGTTTGTAAAAAGATCTTGTCTGGAAAGCCCTAGGCAATCTAGTATAGTACATGGTCAAGGGTGGCCTGATGGTCAGCACTCTTCATATTGGTTGGGAAAACCTTTTTTCTATTGGAATGAGACAGAGATCGCAAATGTTAATTCGATCATAGTGATGGCCGTCTGGTCCTGCCTATAAACCTTGAGAGATAACGCACCCCCAGGACGGGTTTCTTTGCAAATACAAAGAATGATTTAATTTTTTTTTTAAATTTGAAAGATCGACAGCTCAAATTTGAGAAAGACTGCAAAAATGCACACCCTGTGTTATAGATCGATCCCACTGCATTGACGCTTAATAGTGGTTAGAAGAACAGCAACGACAAAGCAGCAAGACAAGCAGCTCTTAGAATGTGTTGCAAGTCAAACAACCATGCAATTTAAGCTCGGTTGCAGACGAATATTGTTTTTACACCAAAACCCTTTGAAATGCAGCTGTAGAGGGTTCTTCATTTCTGTGTTCTCTTATTTTTGTGCCACATGTATCAATTTAACAAGAAACGAAACATTTTTTGTAATAAGCACACGAGCCGGCATATGTGTCTAAATTAAATTTATTTATTGGTTTTTACACATCAAGATTTACCGTGGAATTCAAACTCAATACCTTCATTTTACATAGAGTTTGGTGGAAAGACGAAGCTGCTTGGTCAAGGAAGCCATGTTAAAACGAATAGTTAAGAAAATAATCGCAGCTATTCCGAGTATTTATTCATTCCGTGGTTTGTGTGATTATGTCTTTAAAGATCAGATAGCTCAAGTTAGTGAAGAGCATTAAAAAGATGCATATATTTTAGCATTAGGAGAATGAATCCCACCGTATCCCTAGATATATCCTTAAAATGTCTTTATCTTGTGCAATCTATTCTTCGACTCAAAAAAGGCTTATTAGCAGATGAGAGCAGAAGCCTGCGTATGTATATGTGATAATAAATAAATAAATATAAATCGACACAGCCAAGGTTGCTGCGGGATTTGAACCCGTTATCTCCACGCTTCGTAGAATGCAGGGATAGCCGAATATTACTTAAGTCACTGATTTTGTTCAGTCTTGTCCAGGCATTTTTATGCTTGCAAATGCGCATTTTTCATAGTCTTAAAATTTGGTAGTTATTAGCTCATTGCGTACAGTGAAATCAGAAGAAAAACAAAGCTAAAAAGCTTTTATTAAATAAAATAATAGTTGTAGTAGTACTTCATTTATGCCCCACTAGAGCTAAGAAACAGCTCTGAGGGTGATTCTAAGACATGCCATCACAATTTTGTTTCTTTGCAGAAGAGATAGTTACCACACTAGCCTAACAAACTGCGCGTTAAGTAAAAACGAGGGCCGTTATCGCGCGAACTGATCAAAGTGGTCACTCAACTACTCGCTGACCTCAGTCAGTAATACTTGACATGGGTGATCAACTGGGATTACAATCATTCCACTGTGGGACACTAAATAAAATAAGACGATTAATCTGATCATTTAAAATTCTAATGCTATTGTTAAAAACAGAAAAAATTTTACTGCATTCGCCATGAAACAGCTAATAAAGTCATATTTTTTTTGTTGTTGTAAATTTGGCCATAAGTTATCACCAAAGCGCTTCTGTAAAAAGTATCGCACTTTTTGGCGTTCCCATAAAACCGGAGAACACGGTGAATTTTATCATATTCAGGTTGTTTTTTTCTTCTCAGTATATAAACTTATAAGGGTTAATGTGTAAGTATTATCTAGCATCTATCCTATACGAAACTAAAGCAGAGAAAAAATGAAACACAATTATTTTCGTCAGAGTTAAAGAAGGAGTATTTTATTATGGGGTATTTTACGGGTTTGTTGAATTTCTTATGTATATTTAATAGTTAAAACAATTTTATTTTATCATTTTACTTTATGCTATAAACAAAACCCTCCCACTATTTCAAACAAAGTTAAGCAATATTTAAATTTCATTCAGCATATTATAGGAGAAAATCATTCTCATCATTCTCTTATTGGTAGCATTTTATATCTAATAATATTGAAAATCGTAAATCAATGTTAAGTTAGCATAATGATATTTAAGCAAAGTCTGCATATTGGTTAACTTATTTACTTATTTGATTAAATAATGAATTAACATTGATATAATGAGTTAATTTTAATACAAATTATAATGTATTACGAGGATATCAATTTATTTACATGTTATGAAAAAAATAGGGAACAAATAGTTATGAACAACTAGTTTTTGTACGTTAACATTGATTTCATATTTGTTGATTGATGCATAAATTTCATACATGTTAATTCAGCCTAGTCATTTCTTTTAGCAAAAATGATTTTTTTAAATGATTAAATGATGAAAATCTTTTGAATGATTAAATGATGAAAATCTTTTGAATGATTAAATGAACTGACATCGAATTAATGGTCTAATTTAATACAACTTATAATACTTTGCATGGATACCTATTTATGGATTATGAGGGAAATAATAATTAATAATTATTAGTTTTGATAGGTAATAACTAATATTACGTTTGTTGAAGATAACTTTAAATTGGAAATAAATGTAGTGCGAAACTGTAGTTGAATGTTAATGCTTTAAAGTTTATTTACTTTAATAGCAATAAATGCTGTTAAATTAAGAATAGGTTATTTCCCACTAAATCAAACACAATATTTTAAACTTACGACAAACAATGAAATTAATTCTTTATTGTGCAGTTATTTTCTACAGTGCCTTCCTTTATCTTGTTTATTGATCTATCCACAGACATTTCACAAAAGAGTTAAATTACTTAATTCTACTTCATTAAATCGATTAGTTGATGTTACGGAATTGTTCTTGTAGTTGCATGGAAGATCAAATAGATGCAATCAGTAGACGGATAGAGTACACTTTATAGAGTGCTCTTTCATTTACATTGTTTATCGAGAATGTTTATAAACACTTGAACATTCTATTAGTTTGTTTCATAGAAAATAAATTTTTAATTGGCTATATATTTATTTATTATGATAGAAAAAAATTATATTAACTATTATCTAAACTGTTAAAAAAAGGAGTTATACGTCTAGCATCGTATTTGACATATATCATCAGCATTTTTTAAAATTGGGGATAAAATTTTTTTTAATCTTTTCTCTGCTGGTGTAAAACCTTGTTCTGATGATCACTCAATTAATTTTTTTAAAGAAAAATTAAAACTAAAAAAAGGAAACAGAAAAGAAAAAGAAAGATCATAAAACTGAACGGAATAAATATGAAGAATGTTTTTTTCCATCTTATTACATGGATCATGACTACCACTGTGCTATTTAAACTTTGTCTGTTTATTAAACAAGAGATCTTCATTGGAATTTCGAAATATTTTCAACGTGTTAGTTCCAAAGTAACGGGCATTTTAAGTTTCCAGTTTTGTGTTTTAGATTGCTGCAAAACAACTAATAAAAAAGTTCAAAGTTCAAGCAAAACATTATACTGCAATAAATATGCCTTTTGATATGAAAATTTGAAAGTTTTGAATCCATTGTGTTCTTTACAATTCATAATTAGTTTAAAAAAGTTCTGAAATGCTTTTACATAACTGAAAATACTGGATATTGTATAGAAAAAGTTTTATTTAGAGAAAGGGTAGTAACAATTTTTTCCTTGTGCAACATTTGGCATGCATAAAGTATTCTTAAATTATAAAAAAAATGCACAATTTTGCTATTAGCTGCAATTAACGAATATTTGTCTTTTTTATGAGGTAATTTTCATTTAAACCATAGTTCCTGGCAACAAAGTTCTTTCAGAGTTATTTAACAAAAATAACACATTCTTTCAAAAAAAAAAAAAAAAAAAAAAAAAATTCAAGTAAATGCTTCATTTGACATAAAAATCCGTTTCGTGTCTCATGACGGATGTACGGTATTTGTCTGCAATATTAGCAAACTCTGAATGTGTTCAACCATATTATTAACCAAATTCGCTTCACCTTATTTACGCTACAATGTTGAACCATATAATCACGCAAATATTTTTATTGAACTTTATAAAACTCTAGAAAGATTTCAATGGAAAGAAATAACGATTCATTTCACACCTTATTTAGATTAATGGTGCCAAAATAATGACTCGATGTTGAGTGTATATTATCAAAATGGCCAGTCCTCTTTTGATCTTGTTATTACGTTGGTTTGCAAGCAGTAACAAGATAATCCTATACGTTTCAGTTGTATTATCAACTAGTTCGTAATTATCCTTTTTCATATTTTGTCCTTTTCCCATTAAATTATACTTTTTCTTCCCAAAAAATATAATACCCAAGAATATTTTCATAGATAGCTTTGTTGCGTTCTTAAAAGAGATACATGAAAACTTCCCAGCTCTCCTATGTACGCCTTTCACTTTTTGATTGAAATGGGGTGTTTTTTGAAGAAAAATTATACTTCACCTAGATAGGGCAAGTGAGACATTGTTTCCGATGCATTCTTTTTTTACGCAACTGTATGAGGCCAATTTCGTGACGATTGAACTAACAGTTTAGAAGTTATAAGGATTTTATAAATAAAAATATATAATTTTGTACTTGTAAATTGATATATAAACAGTTGAGACATTGTTACCAATGCAATTTTTTTTACATTGAATGGAATGAGACTATATATGAGACACTAGAGCGAATATTTCCAAAAATGTGTAGTGTGTAAGTGTTTTATGTATACAAAAAAGTACTTTTATAGAGAAAACACTTGACAATATAGCATAGCGTAGTTTTTGCAAGGAAACAATGCATTACTGCCAGTCAAGGAAATTTTCAATAATCCTCACATAACACCCTTATCTCCATCAAAGAAACTTACAGATGAGAGAACGGTATTTTCAGGTATAATTTATAATGACATTACAAAGCTTTTTGTCAAAAAATACCTTGAGAATCACTCTTTTCGATTTAATATAACGTTAGTAACTGTGAACCATTTTAATGTTTTCTATTTTCGAATTAGCACAATGAATAAAAGGTCATTAAATATGCTAATTTTTGAAATTGAAGATATGAAAAGAAAATATTTATATAGTTAAAGAAAAATATTTATATATAGATACAGAATTAATTAATAGTAAAAAATTAATTAATAGAAAAATATTATAGAGGTAAAGAAAAATATTTTTCTTAAAAAATTAAGCAACTTGAACTAACTTTAAAGATAAATGCCTGAAATATTAGGATATGTTTCAGTTCGTGAAAAAAATACAGAAAGAAAAAAAAAACATTAATATTATCTGGCTTTATTCTTTCACTGAATGTGTCATTCTTTACTTCTAAAAGTGAAATCTTAGATGTACTTTTAAGAAAAATGCTGACTGTTCTTTTTATCTTTTGTGATTTTTTCTGAGAAAGCTGGCCAGCTTACATCTGCTTAATGAGCAGCATGAAAGGAATCATAATAACAAAATGATAGGCTAATAGATAAAGCAAAACTAATATCAACATAAATACTTTAAACTATATTTATAAATGTGGTGAGTACTGTACGGTAGTTTACCTAAAATTTTGATGTGCTAAGATTTTGTTTCAATTAAAAGTAAGTTTAAAAGAATTTTCAGTACTTTTATTCTTTTCTCCTCGTTAAACTTGTATAAGGTTTTTCTGTGATTGATTACATAATAATAAAAGTTCAATTTTTAAGCAAGATATTAATTAAGAATTTTTTATGAGAAGGACGCCATTAATAGAATTATAGATTCGTTAATAGAGAGAAATATAGCAGTAATCTAATAGTCAAGTCAGATAACCGCCGTGAATAGAACTAATTCGCAGAAAGTTGGAAATGTTTTTTACTTAATTCTTAGCGTTCCGGGTGAGGGAATAAAAATAATATTAGATTGCGTTATTTTCTGAGGTAAGCATAACTTTTTAGAGCTAAAAAATAACGAAATTTTGGGTACTTTTTCAGTTTTTGCCTTTTAAAATCAAAATGGTGCATCGAACTTAAAATTTTGTATCCTTGTCGTACTAGAGCTACACAATAGACTATTAGTGATTTCATGGGAAAAAGCTCTGAGGATGATCAAAAGTCATGCTATTACAATTTTGATCCTCTGAAAAGGTGATGGCTCTTCTGGTTTGGTAGTGTGACGTCTTGCGACCGTACAGTTTAAGGAGGGCCGATACCGCACATCTTCGGTCCCTTTGCAGGCTGATCGAAGTGGTTACTCACCCGCACACGACCACTGTCAGTGATGCTTGTTCTATTGAAATTCGGTGTTCTACTGGAGTTCGTGTTTTAACGATCAGTTCTTTACGGGACAAATTTTGTATGCGTGAAAATTAAAAAAAACATTAACCATGGTATCGCATGGTACCCAAAGACATTAAATTTAATTAAATGATTTGGTTAGAGTGAATAGTTAAAGGTGAGAAAATTTTTCCGCATCAGCTGAAAAAAGCTTAACGCTCACTTTCAGACACATGCAACCAAAAATTTCCACCTCAAGTGAGAAGCGTGTAAGGTTTAAAAAAAAAAAAAAATTATAGGGCATTGAATTCTGTTTTTAGAGAACAATAATTTTTAAATTTTTCGACTTCCTACCAGCAGCGGAATAAGGCATGATCTTCATTCGTACAGCTACCCTGTAAAAAAAATTTCGAGTATCTGAACACCAAATATCGGAGCAACTACTTAACACCAGTGTAGTGTTCCTTTTCACCAAGAATGTTCCATTACACTACTTGGTGAAAAGTGGTCGCCGCCATTTTTTGAATTCACTATTGCACTAAAATTGATATTTATAGTAAATTCAGATACATATAAGAATTAGTAAATATATTATTATGATACAATATAAAGTAAAAATCATTAATTTAGAATAATATCATGCACTAATTTTCAAAATAAAATTTGCTTATTTATCAAACATAGATAATATTATAAGTGTTTAGATTTAAATTTAACTATTTAAATCATATATGTATGCTCGATTTGGTGTTAATACGGATTAAAGTGTTCCCTCACATAATTTGTTAGGTTTTTCAATATCATATTCGGTGAAATATTACGTCACAGTTTTAAAATGTAGAACCCCGACGTCAAAGAACTCTCCTTTTATTTAAACTGTAAAAAGTCTAAAACACTTTTTTCTCCCTTCAAATGGTGGAAATTTTAAGATTAAGAATTCAAAATGAAGTTTTCAAACAAATCGAGAAGAGAATGTTACAGAATAATTAAAAAAAAAATTACTCTTAAATTCCTCATATATTTTTCTTATATCCAAAGTAACCATACATGAAAAATAAAAGTCTTAGCGCTCCTTTTCCGCAAATTGTCTAGAAAATCAATTTGAAATACAACTTGATCGTATAGTGTAGAATTACTCGTTTTATATAATAGAACAGAGATGGCGTCGTAGGTAGGGGAGTGATAAGGGAGAGATGCATAGATATTTCATATTTGGTGCATTTATATCGTAAATCATTACTTAATACAAAAACTTAAAATTTTAGACTAACAAGGTTAATTTATACGAATTTAAAGATGTTTCTGCTAATTTATAGCCTAAATTAACAATGCTTTAAATTAGATCAAAAATTAAAAATGCTGGAAACTTATTTTGTGATAAGCATTTCTGTAGCAACCGAATCCATGATAATACACAAAGTGGCTTAAAAATATTTCTTTTCAATTTTCGCACTTAATAACATCTGATATAATCAAGGTAACTAGAGAGAAGAAGAATATAATTGTATTTATTAAATTTACATGACTGTTTGTACAACATTAGTTTTTCATTAAATTCAACGATTCATAAGCCAACGCACAATTCAAAACTAAAAAAAAAAATGTGTGAGCCTAAATAGCAAGAGCAATAATTGAACAATAACTTAGAACGTAATAGTATTCCGGGTAATGTTGCATTACAAGAAATTTTTCGTATATGTAAGAACATAATTCAGAAACAAGAATATGTTTTAGAACTTAACGTCTTAGATCTGGTGAGCGAACAAAACGAGAACGGATCGCAAAACAAAGAGAGAGAAAATCCGAACTATTAGATATCATTTAATCCTAATACATCCGGGAACTAAATTTGTGTACCCAAATCAGATTTTATTAGAATTAAAACTCTTCGGGAACAAATTAATTACAAATAAAATCGGGAATTAATTACAAATATTTTCTTCAAATATTTTAATAAGACAATTGCAAAATCGGGAAAATTTCAGTTACTTGAAAATGATTTTAAAATATTTTCCCTTAAGAAAAATTAAAAGTTTCTTAAATATTTTAGTAAAAATATTTGCTTCTGATTTGCTATTTTAAATTTACAAGTTTTTACTATAGTCTGTTGATGAAACAACAAAATTTGAATTTTCTTGAAATATTTTTTAATTTTTAACTAATATAAATTGGGTGTAAGTAATTAGCCTTACGCATTGAATTTTTTGTAATAATAAGAGTTGACAGTTATTATTATAAAAATGCTTAATGTTAATAAAAGTTTCAAAACGAATTTTAAACTTTCTAGAATAAAGGAATCCTTGGTAATATATTATCAGTTTATTTTTTAAAACTTTAAAGTTAAAGAGGAATTTATTTTCCCCAACAGACATTTACTTTTTATTTATTTTTATCGTAGCTGTCAAACATGTCTGCGAAAATTTGAAAATTTTAAAAATATTTCAAGACAATATTGATCGAAGCTTTTAAAAGTTATAAAATGCTCGTTTTATTCGTGAAACTGTCATTTGCTTTTCGTAAAAACTATTTTCGGCAGTAATAAATAAAAATAACAAATATAGTGCTTCACTCGCCAAGTCCAACCATAAATCCTGATTAATTTTGTAACTTAAAATCAATCAAATCTAAGATAGTCTTAAACTGTTGTATTATTTTCATAGATTTTTAAAGAATTCTTTTAATAGATTGGTAGATTTTTATAAAATTATTTCTTATATATACCACTAAATTTAATCAATTTAAACGTTAGTTATTTGACATATAATTAAATCTAATGTGAGTATAATTAAATAAATTTAAAGTGATTAGATAAAATTTTACATGACCTTACAAGACGATGTTTTATTGCAAAATATATAAAAAATTACGGTGAATATTTTTATAACCAATTAGAGATTGATAAAGTTTGTCTTTAAAAATTAACATTTCTTTTGGCGAATTTTTATGTAAAAAAGAATCATGGCTAGTACATTTTTTGTTACCAGCTAATTGCAAAAGTTTGTATGTTATTTGATTTCTGCAAAGATAGTGTTACTCCGTGCAATATATTTCGTTTGGCTGAGTCTGCATGGTTACACATCTATAGATGTGTAAATAATATAAAAATTAACGATGGTTTTATTGTAAAATGTATAAACATTTACGGAGAATATTTTTATAACTAATTAAATGTTTACAAAGTTCATTTTAAAACATTAACCTTAACATTTAACGAATTTTTATACATAAAAAAGAATCATGACTACTGTATTTTTTGTTACCAGCTGATTGTAAAAGTTTATGTACGATTCGAGATTTGCAAAGATGGTGTTATATCGTGCAATACGATTTGCTTTGCCGAGTCTGCACTATTAAACATCCATAGATGTGTAAACAAAGCAAAAATTAACAATGTATAAACATTTATGATGAATATTCTTATTACCAAGAAAAAGTAGACAAAATTCTTTCTAAAAAATTAACATTTCATTTGGTTTTAAACCGGGAACTGAGTTGACTGTGCTAAACAGTAAAATTTAAGAAGTAAATAATTTGCCTCAACGGTATTTTACCATGCAAGAAAAAGTCTTTTTTCCGTAAAAACTAAGAAGAAAATCCAATATCAGACGGGTATTTTTACCGTAACAAAGTAAATTTTTACAACAAAAATTACTATTAAAAATGAATTTTTAACATATGGGAATAAGTATTGTCTGCGAAAGTTATAAAGTAAATCTGTACTCACACCTGATGTGAATGTTTCATGTCGACAGAATTTGACCAGTTAATCGCTTGCTTCAGTTCACGAGAATTGTATAACAAAATGTCACATTCCAGGTGCAGAAAACTTCTAGCCCCATTATATAGATAATGTAATAATAATATCTACAATATTAAGTTAATGAACTATTTATGTTCTTCCTCATACTTTTGTTGAAAAACTTTAGTCTACGGCGCCTACACAGCTGACAGAAACTATCCGCAGTGTTATTTTAATTGAAACAGAGTCAACGAGAAAATCTCATTTTGCACGCTTCTAAAAACATGAAAAAATAATAACAATTAATAATTAATTCTGAAGAATATATAACAAAAGAAACACCTAAGAGAATTGTATAACGAAATTTCATATTGCAGAAGCGGAAAACTTCTGACCCCATTGATGATCCATTGACCAATTTTGATAATGTAATAATAACAACTACAATATTAAGTTAATGAATTATTTAAATTATTCTCCAAACTTTTGTTGACTAAAAACAATTGTGATTAGTGCTTACGAACGATTTAATTTTTTGAGTTTTGGACAGAGTTTTCTAAGTTTTGACTACTTTTTTTGATGTAGTAAAGCTTGCATCTAAAACTTTAAAAAAAATAAGATAAATAACAGGACAAATAGTAAGAGGGTTGATGGATATAATTGTTTTGTCAGCTCAGACCGTTGTGCTGACGTTTTGTGCAACTAAAATGCAGATTATTTTTAATCGAAAAATGAAATAAATATAAAAAAAAGATTTTTTTTTCAAATTGAAACTAATCTATATTTTCTTTAACAGAAGGCTCTAAGTCCGATTTTTCAATACCTAATATCATTCATAAATGCATGGACCTGGATTTCTGAGAGTTTCCTCATCATTAAAATCAAACATTCTATTGTTAATGATCTTATTGCTCGGTTAAATATTTAGAAATCACTAATTTCTTTAATTTTTTACTTTTACTGTCAATTTGATGTTGTTCGATTTTAACCGCGTATTTATCCCGGTTAATGTGGGAAATTATATCATCTCTGTTTTGCATTCATACCATATGTTTCATTAATGAATGTGTAACTATATGACACCAAAACATGTTTAAGTTTTTAACAAAATTAGACTATTTGGGATTTTTTTGCGTTGTTTTTAGCTAATTTCAATTGCGTCGCAAAAGAATTATTCTTTTTATTTTATGAAAAATAATTTGTAGCAAAACTTATAAGCAGTGCTAAAATGAGACAATAAAATTTTTCTACTCACACTCGGTAAAGATTTTACCTTAATTTTTTCTATTAGGATAGGTTGCTCACAATCAGTAATAGTATAAAATAAATCACAAATATTTGTCTTCCATGGAAATATATATATTTTATTTGTCGAGGGATAAAAATGAAAGAGAAACAATGATAATGGCTGGTGAGAAACGAGGTAAAGAAAGATTGTAACAGTTACATTCATTGTACTGTACAAAGCACAATGCTTAGAGAAAGTATTTTCATTGATTGTTGGATCAAAGATAAGAGTACCGTAGCCGTTGGGCAAACTAGAGAGCTTTTTACATGCCCTTTCTTTCAATGTAATTAATGTGGATTGTTGCATGTTATAATAATGAAGCATTTCATAGAATTCAGTTTTTCTCTGCTAATATTTGCTTACAAACTTTACTTCAAAACAGCAAAAAATAAGGTGGTGAACGTATTAGCGTGATGGGTAACAATAAAATATATGAAATATAACTTTTTACAGAGAAAGTTCTGTTTCAGAATATTAAGGTAACTGCTTGAGCGAAAAGTGGGTGGAGTCTCTAAACATACACAGTATGTAAAGAAAGTTTGGAAAATGTCAAATATCTCAAGAAATACACATAAGATGAAAAAGTTAAAAAACATAAAAAAAAAATTTTCTCATTAAGTTGCGGCTCATTCCCCCAGCTTGCCTTGCTCAACAACGATGAAATTATTCTTTTCTTTGACGATAAACAAATTGTTACATTTTAATTTATTTGAAAGATCCCAATTATTCAATTGAAAGAACCAAATTTTGTATTTAAAAATTGTGGTATAAGCTTGGTGCCGTTTAATTGTATTAGCAAAGTTTTGGATTCCCTGGTTTAGTTTCCTGTTCCACTGGGAAAAAATTTAAACTTAATAATTTTTCTAAGTGCTTAGGTACCATTGGAACTTTTTTTATAACCTTTTTTTTTAAAAAATTTGTATTTAGTTTTTGGTTATTTAAAAAAATCATTAGTTATTCTGCGAAAAAGAACATTTAATAATCACGTGAAAATTTAATTTTTAATAGTGTTTTACAAACTTGCATTCATCATTATTTTAATGGCATTTTTTGACTAGTGCCCAGTGAAATCGGACTTTTAAATATTGTTATAATATCGGAATTTATGTATCGCAAAATTTTCAACATAATTAATTTACGTATTTTTTATATTGGAAAATATTTGATGCTCGAAGAAAAAGAAATGGTTTCTTTATAAAACGTTTAGTCTTTTAATAAATATAATTTTAAAAATTATCGAGTGATTATTTAAGCTTAACAATATATATATACAGCAATAAATAGAGAAAACATGGTTTTTGTGTTCATATGTAAAAATAAAACCACACATTTTAAAGCATAGAAGAAATTTTTTTTAAAGATTCATTATCCTTAACTTCAGTATTATTTTTTTTACTCATACAGAAAAACACGAGAAAAAAAAAGGAAAAAAAAAGACAATATGAAAATTTAAATAATTGTTTTTATTATACCCAATAATATTAAACTAAAATTAATATTTATTTTTTTACCTTATGTTTGTGGGTATTAATTGATTTACATGGCTCTCAGATTATTATGACTGAAATTTGTTTCTTATAGTTAGCATAATTCAAGACGAATTATATTGACTTCCTTAGCATATTTTAAATAGCATAAACGCAAGTTTTTTTTAAAACAATAACTTATGTTTTCTAAATTTTTAGAGGAATTATAATGATATTTATTAAATATAAATCTTTGTATTAGAAATAAAATGGCTGTTTTCATTACTAATTGAGAAGTCTTATTTCTCAAATATTGAACATAGTCTTAAATAAATATTCAGTGACTGTTTACAAATTTGCAATATTTTACAAAATATACTATACTAATTTAATGTTATTTCTTACATAAGATCAAATGCGACGGACCATAAATGCGACAATGTTCAGTTGTTTTAAATCTTAATTCAAGAATCATCCGTAAATGCTATATAATGATAATTTCATATCTCTTTTCGAGTATCTGTTTTTATCGCGTGTTGGTATTTTTCAGCATTTATCAGGAGGCGTAATTTATCGAATCACACTATTTTCGGTATTTATTGAGTGTCGATAATTTTCGGTATTTATCGAGTGTCGATAATTTTTGGTGCTTATTTGAGCGTTGATATTTTTTAATGATCATCGCGGGTTTTATATTTTTTATAATTATTGCATTCACGATATGTCGCCCACCTCTAATGTCGTCTGGACGCAGTTTTACACGAAGTTTACACGAAAATTAAAAGTAACTTATTTTCTATATCGATTAATAGAAACGATTTATAAACTTAGATACCAATTTAAACATTCTTTTTATGAAATGTTGCGTACGAAAGCAGTGTTACAGGATTAATTCATAATAAAGAAATATAGCTTTTAGCTTTAGCAATTTAATATGGAATAACGATCAAAATCGAAACATAGTAATAGGGAATACTAAGAAATGATGATAATTTAATGTTCAAGTATATTGCCTTCAAAACGAATCAAAATTGAAACATAGTAATAGGGAATACTAAGAAATCATGATAATTTAATGTTAAAGTATATTGCCTTCAAAACGAATCAAAATCGAAACATAGTAATAGGGAATACTAAGAAATGATGATAATTTAATGTTCAAGTATATTGCCTTTAAAACGAATCAAAATCGAAACATAGTAATAGGGAATACTAAGAAATAATGATAAATTATTGTTAAAGTATATTGCCTTCAAATTAGGGATAAAGAAATATTTTTCAGGTAAACAGTAAACAAAGCAAACAATACCTTTATAACATTTTATCCTGATGGCAAACAAAGAAATCTGGATCTTCACGTGAAAAAAATGGAATCACCCCGGAGATTTTCAGACCAATACGAATGCACCGATCACAATTGAATGGGTTTTATGCCATTGTAGAATGTACTGATTTTCATAAATACATATTATTACTTGCTTTTATTATGAGAGATTTAGTGTGAAATCAGCACTTACACAGAAAAGATTAAATTATTTTGACACTGTCCCTAAACCCATATAAACGTCATGAACCAATTATTGTTTAATAAATGTTGGCAAATAAAGGCAGAAGGCTAAATATTGGCAAATTATAATTAGAACCCATTAGTTTTCAAATTTACGTAATTGAGATAATTAAGAAAACCGATATGGAGTAAGCGGTATGAAGTAAAAATCCGTCTTTCCTCATTAAAATGCGTATTTGTAGAATTTTTAAGCTTTTCTTGAAAATTTTTTTATTATTCAGTTTTACGTGTCTTGTAGTTAGTTCTACATTGCATTTGACAGAAAATATTTCAAAGAAATAAAAATATTGTATTTCGTAGGTATAATAATTTTGTAACTCCTGATATTTACAGAAATATTCAATGATATCTCAGTACTAAAAATTAACTTCATTGCAACTAAAGCCATCACAAGAGTTTTGAATTTCAAAAAAATATAATAAAAGGAAAAAATATATTAAGTAGTTAAATATTATTGTATTATTTTATTGTTGTAATATAACTAACGAGATTACAGTGACACATTAGAAAGATTTAAGTCTAGTTTAGTTTATTTATTAAAGTTTTAAATTAAAGGTAAAGTTATAATTTTAAACTATGCATTCAATATTACCGCGACGAGCAATTCACATGAGTATATGTGAATGTTGTTAAATAATATATATTCATTAGATATTATGCGTAGCTATTTGTTTGCTATCATGTTGCTTCCATTTATTTTTGTATGCAATTTTTAATATTCAAATATTCTGTAATCTTCATAAGGTCACATTTGAAAACATGCAATCACGCTGAAGAAAAGGAACAACAAGGGAAGGCATTCTCCCCACCCCTCTGCAAGGTAAGGCTATTCATTTTCATGGCAGATCTAATAATTCTTGCAACTATAACGTGGCTTACTTATCCATATATTTCTAAGTAAGCTTCACCAAAGTTTAAAAACAACTTCTTAAGGGGACACTTCAGGTTAAAAATGATTTTTTTTAAATATCAACCAATTTTAATGAAATTTTCATAGATTGTGAATAAAGCATTTAGAAAGATATTCCCAAAATTTGAAGCAAAAATATTAATTTGTTGAAAAGTTATAATGTTATTAATAATTAATCCGCAAGTTAAATTACAAAATGTTACAATATTTCAAAATGTTCCTTGCGCATGAGTTTTTATCATAGTAGTTTGAAATTCATTTATATTACAGTTTGAATAAGTATAAATAAAATTGGATATGTTTGAACAACTTAGCACTTAATTTTAAACAAATAAAAAATCAAAATATCATAACCTTTATATAATTTTTAAAAATTTAAATTTAAATAACAATTTAAAGTAATTTAAAAAATATTCAGTCTATATTCAGCTTTTATTTATATCACATTGGTTACAGAACATTATACTAATCATTTATATAAAGAAAAAAATAAGATTTATTCAAAACTCATGCGCAAGGAACATTTGGAAGTTTGAATATTATCGTAAAAAACAACATTGAGAAAAACAGTTTAACAATAAAAACACACATAGAAAAATTTATTTCATAATATATGCGAAATAAAAAATAAGCATAAGAAAATATGAACTGTTTTAAACAATATAAATAAAAATTAGATTGAATTTAATGCTTTTTAGATAAAAAAAATGTTTATCACAAGATGTAATGTTGACAAAAGTTCATACACCTTTTTTTAATCTTTTTGTATATAAGATTTAAAATGCTCCAGCTGCATATGTACTGTTTACATTTTTTATTTGTTTTTGTTTATATTTTTTGTTGTTACATAACTTTTTATAACTATCTGAAGATTTTCTCTTCATATGATAGCTGCGCCTACCATCGCGGATCTTTGCATTGGTCAAAGACGCAGAATTTACATCGCCTTTACGTAGAGCTAAAGTCCTTTCACACCCAAAGTTGTATTCACTAACTGCTAATGATACGGCATAATCAAGTCTTTTTTTAGAAATGAAGACATCTTTGGGGCACTTATTCCATATCACGGAATGGAGGCTCTCATTGGCGTTTTGTGTTTTTCCCGATATACAGCGCTGCATAAGCTCATTTGAAGCAAGTCGCTGATATACCGGGAGGATTTTTTCTACAACAACTTCAGATAATTTCGTTTTCATCAGCTCATGGCTTTGAGGCTTTTCACCTCGAGCTAGAGCCCTTTGGTAGAAACACCATGAACTTTCGCCCTTGGGGCATCTAGTATGCTGCGGCTTTTTATCACTGGACATACAGTGATAAAGCGAAGCAAATACAGCAGACTTCATCGAATCAACATTCGGAATGTTATCCTTTATCGCTTTGCGATAATAGTTTTGTAGCTTCATGATAGTTTGCTCAGTTAAGCTACCTTTCTTTCGTCCACCGAGAGTCACCCCTTTGACCCTCCACTCCTTCACTTTGTTCCTCAAACCAGTTCCTAATCTTTTGGAAACATGGTTGAGGCACTCTTCTTTTTGAATTACATAGTCATCGCCATATATTTTCAGTTGATTTAGGGTAGTAAATGTTTTAGAATCACCGTCACTTAAAATTGTCGAGTAACGCATTCCACAGAATTCAGTTGATCGCTTCCACATGGCCACTGCAGCGGCAACCTCCATGTTTCCAGACGGTCCGTCGAAATTTTTTTGGCACATCGATTTATGGCCCTCATGCCAAATAAAAAATTCTGGACTCGTTTCGTTCAAGTCTCGTGCTGCATTGATGCATTCTGGGCAATATTTCGACAAAATCTCATAGTCTAATACTAAATTCGTCAAAGAGTCAATTACAATACCAATTCCATAATGAGAGGTGTGTCCACGCTTCTGCCACGTGCCATCAAAAGAGACTGTAATATCTGGAACTGTTCTACTTGAATCATTTTCTAAACTCATATGTGCCTTTCGCACTGTTTCATGGGACAGTTTCCAAACATTCTTTTTAAAATTTTCATTTTCTTCACTCAATTGGTTGAAACATGTTGAGAAAGTGGAAGAATTCATTGTCGATGTACCCATGTGCATGGAAAATGTTTCCATGGCTGAATGGCCCTTGCCAAAAGAAAGGAAAGAGTTCACAATCTGTCTGTTGACATCAAATTTTTTGGTGCATGGTTGGCGCTGACTCGAAAAAGTTGAACCAAAACTTTTCAAACACAGCGTACAAAACACTTCCAACTTTACAGCATATCCAAAGGTATCTAGAGCACGAACATCCAGAAATCCTGCTCCACACTTATCACAAGACAAATTACGGAGCAATGGTGCAAAGGTTGATTTACTCATGATAATGTAATCATTTGTAACACTAGGGGTGATGCTGTTACTATCCATATTAGTAACACTCTTATCAGGTACAACAGAATTTTCAGAAACAGACACATCAGGGTTTACATCCACATTAGAATCATCAGCATAAGAAACATCAGCGTTGGAAATATTAGAAACAGCAGCATTGGAAACATCACAATTAGACACTGGGGCAGATGCAGAAGTAGCTTTCATTGCTGCACTTCTTGCTTTGTCCTTTTTAGTTTGCCTTCTCTTAGGCTTTCTCCAACGGGAGCATGCGCTATGCATTCTTAGAAATTATCAATAAAAAAAACGGAAACAAAAAGACTAATAATAAAACAAATAACAATAACGTAATAAAATAATAGTTCTGAAAAGAACTGTTGTGTTATGTTTTAGAAGCGAACAAAAAGACGATGAAACGAAAATAACTATCACTCGTTGAAATATCAAACAATGTGTAAACAAACATAAAGTAGAAGTTAAAGTAATTCCATATGTTGCCAATTAAATTTATCATAAATTTAGCTTTTTTAATAATTATGAGGCCTATCAACCAGAAATCGAAAAACAGAACCGAGACTTGAGAAATGGAGTGGAAAGATGCTGTTTACATGTTTGACGGCCATTCGAGTGGGCGTGGCACCTTGTTTACAAATCTTGAAATGCTTATAACTTTGCAAAAAATGACTGAAATTGAAAATTTTTTTTTTAAATTGTAGCTAGATATAACTATTATTTTTTAAAACAAAAATTGAAAAAAGTATAATTTGGTCGATTTTTGGGTTTTTCATCGTGAAGTGTCCCCTTAAGTCTTTATTTGGAATAGTCTTAATTTCTAACTTACAGCATTTTTTAATGACTTCAATATCTCTAAAGTAGTAAATGCTTTTGTTGTGGAGATAAACATTCACCATAGTCTTTGCGCAAATCCCATGTAAACTGTTTGTTTCCGAAACTATGAAGATTATCTGATTTACAAGGTTTAAGGACATTTACAGATGAGTACAGAAGTCCATTGGTGTTTGATTCGAAATATATATTAAATTGATGTTATTCATATAATTATGTGTGGAGTTAAAAATACTGTTGTGGAACTTAAGGGATCCCTTGCGACGAGAAAAAAAGATTTTCTTTTCTCCATGTTAATCTACGAAGGGATTATATGTCTGGAATTTTCTTATTTATTCATTAACTAATAAATATTTTTGTCCCAAGAAAGACGAAAAGAAACCAAAAAGCAAATCAGATGAAAATTATACACCGTAGCTTTGAAAATCGAAAAAGAAGTGCGTTAAGTACCAGATGAGTTCCAAGTAATTTTTTTTTTTAATTTTACCTATCATTCATTTTGAGTTAAGTTTTGTAACATGACGAATTTTTTTTCAAAAGTTACAAATTTTAAATTTTTATACGAATTCCGAAGACAAAAAGTATTAATACAATAAATTATTTTCCATAAAGAATAATGTAATTTATTAAAAAAAAAAAAAAAAAAAAAAAAAAAAAACGCGATCCTAATTTAAAATTAACTGAGATATCGATATTTAAAGTTTGGATCCAATATTAGGGGGTCATATATTTAGTGCGGGTGATTAGAAGAAAAAGGAAGTGCAGTGAAATTTTGTTTGATAAAAATTAGATTTTAATTAGATTTACTTATAAAATTCTACTGAGATGCTTGAGAAAATAGAAACGCACATTTTTTGAAATAAGCATTATCTTTATAAGTTCACTCATGATAATACTATTATTAAATGACTTTTTTATTTTTAAAATTAAATGTTTCCTTTTTACATTTTTCGAAAACTTAATTCCATATATTACATTCATCCGATGATTTAACACATTAAAGTATCTTTAATTTCTAAAAATCCTTCAAAATAAGTTTGAATCCAGTATAATGTAACAAAGAAAAGATTTTAGTGCGGTTTTTACAACGTAATGCAGTATTGATCCCTTAAACAGACAATTTCTTTTACCTCCTTATTTACGCGAAAGAAGAGCAAGTTATATTTTTTGAGTTCTGTTTGTTGGAGTAACTTTTAAAAAAATTGTTAAAATTTGTTTTACAGACTCGTTTAAGAACTCGTTTTCTAATTGAAGGATTATGTATTGAAACAACGTATAAAAAGTTAACTTTTCTAAAACTTGTTAATTAATTGTTATCCTAAGAAGAAAGTGTAAAAGGTAATATTGTTGTTGTGTTGTTATGCAATGATTTAAAAATGTATTCTCAAAAATTAGATATGATTGTGTAATATTTGAATTTAACTATTTAATTTTATACTTTTAAAAAAGGAATATTAATGTTTCAGATACATAAAGTTTCCATTTATCGTTATCATCTTTGATATGAACAGAACTTAGAGACGTATTTAAAGTGAAAATTGTAATTTTTGGCAATTCATAACTTGATTATTGCTTTAAGAAAGGAAAGACAAATTTTGTATATTATTTTCCAACCTAAAAAAATTATTTGTAAAAAAATTCTGTTCCACTGGTGAGTGACACTATGGAGAACTTCTTTTTTAAACTTAGGGTCTTTTGGTTACATTTTGAGCAAATTTTTTTTCAGTGCCTGCATTATTTAAATTTTCTGGGTGAAACTCTGTGATAGCTAATTTTAAAGTTCAATCTTTTTTTTTTGATGAAAAACTTCGTATTTACTCCTAGTCCAATAACTTTTCGGTATATTCTATCAGAAGATTTTTTCTGAACACTTCAAAGCAAATATCAAATAAATTTAAATAAATATTGAGATAAGTTTGAAGTTTCTTCACACGTCAACTTAAATGGTGAAATAGAGAGATACGGAAGCATTTCCGTCTGAATCCATATAATTTTCTCTTATTAATTCTTTCCAAGTAGTTCGTTCAAAATGAAAGTAAAATATTTTAAATGATATGAACGAAAGTAATTTAGTAGCTCGTTTAGAGTTTGACTAGAGTTGTAATACGAAAAGTATTTTTGAAAAATTTTATTAGCCACGTTTGTAGTATTTGCTTTAAAAGTATGTATGATAAAATTCCATTATTTGCTTATTACAGTAATACAGCGATTCTCAACCTGTGGAGCGCGCCCCCTAGGGGAGCGCGAGCACACCAGAGGGGTGGCGCGAGAATATTCAAGAGAAAATATTATTTAAAAAAAAAATGATTAACTGGATGAAAGGAAAGTGCACATACACATAGAGAACAAAATTCATTTCGACATATATAATAACTTTTTAAAGTGAAACAACTTATTAAATCAAAAATTAAGGAAGGGAGCCAAGGGTGGCTTGGCTTTGAGGATTTTTTTATGATTAAGTCTGTGTGGCTGAATTGTTTTCTGTAACATCTTACACCTATCTCTAATATATACCACGTATACTTTTAATTGTAAAATAAAATTTCATTTATTTTATAGTACAATTTCAAAATTGTAGCTTCTGCGTCTAAGGTTTCCAACAGGTTCCAAAGGTGAACCATATATTGAAATACCTTTTTCATTTACTTAAATTATCTTTAGAAAAAACACTTGAACTGGCAAATGTATTTTAAAAAGGAACTTTAAGTGTCTTGCTGGTAGGAACAAGTTTCCCGACTTTAAAAAAGATATTTGTTTTTAGAGTGTATAATTTGTTTATTGATTTTACATTGATAGTTCTTGTGTGAAGTCACTAGCGATTCTTTTCAGTTAACTCATTACAATTAATCAAGAATTACTGAGTTAATTTTTTCAAAAGAATTAACTAACAAGTAAGAGTTAAATAACCATACTAGAGTTAACTAACCTAACCCGTAACTAGTATAAAAATACCCAAATTTACAAGAAAATACCAGAATCGACCACAAAAACACTCATAACTACCACAAAAAAAAAAAAAAAATTACATGAAAAATTACTTTAAAATGCAAGCAAAACAAAAAACTTGAAACAAAATATCGCAAACTCTACTAAAGTGCAGAAAACGTCAAAATATTATAAAAATTTAAAAAATACCAAAGTTCCACATTTGCTTAAAATGAAATAAATCAATTGGCATTCAATTCAATCATTTCTTTTCAGAAATAATATACTGCGTAATGATTTATAATTAAATAGGTTTCACGTTTGTTTCCGAAGGTGGCCCACGTTTCCTCAAAGGCCACGTGTCACGGGTGCCACGTGGCCCCCTCTGTCGGGCCACCTTGGGAATATGCATATGGTCTCTCTCACCATTTGAACGACTTAAAACTATTAATCTGATAGATTAATTCGAATTAAACAATGTGGTTAAGGAAAATTCTTCAAATTCAAATTTCTAAGAATATAAACACATATAAATTACAATATCTTCTCACCGGGAAATTAGAACGACAACTGCAAAAATTTAAATCACTTGATAGAATGGAGGCCATTCAAAGAAATATCTTTCAATACAGCCTCGTGCTCCTCAGATACAAGATTTACAATGCAGCAGCGACATCTTATGATTCAAAATAAATTTAATTTTACTTTGGGGTGGCTACGTTACGAGTACTGGCCACCTTTGGCTCACCCACCTTACTTAATCAAAACTACTAAATTAAAAAAAAAATAATAATAAATTTTAGCGACTTCCTTGGGCTTGTCTTGCAGAGCAAAGTTTTTTTTAGGTGAGGCTTAATATAACAAATAACCACCTCAGTTCTTTTTCTATATTTAGCCGCGATCTATATTTCCAGTTTAACAATGGTTAGATATTGAAAATGGTAATAGAATGCGAAATGCCCTTGTTTTCAGTGTAGAAAAATCATCCTCCTGCTCAAAATTCAAATAGTGATTTATTACTAAATTGTATTTTGGTTCGCCACTTGTCGTGAAGTCTATGAATATTTCTTCCTCATCAATTGAGAGTCCTTCGGGAGTCTTATGAAATGGATTCCTAACCCACTCGTAACTTGCTATCAGTTTGTCGTCAGCGGGAAAATACTTTTTAAAATTCTTTGCCAGCATGGCTAAATGATTTTCAATGGATACAAAAACAACTCTTACATGTTCTTCTTTAGACTTTTAAGTTTTAGTACAATTATCCACATTTGCAAACATTGTTAAGTTTTTTAGCTTTAAATTTCTGCCCCACAATTTTAATTTTCTTCAAAAAGCATTAACTTTATCCCTCGTATCCAACATATGTGTATTTGCTCTTTGGAGTTGAAGATTCAAGTTATTTATTTTCTCGAATATGACGACCACATGGCTCAATTTCATCACAAATAAACAATAGTGAAAATTCTCGGTTTCCGGTCTGTTATCTTCTTCTAAGAAATGGCGATTTCTTCTCGTAATTCATAAACACGTTGCAAAAATTTTTCACGTGATAAACATCTTGCCTCCCATTTAAATAGTAACTCTGAATGTACTGAATACATGTCATTACGAAGAGCGGAAAAGATTCTCGATCAGGGTTCTCCTTTTTATGTAATTTGCAACGATTACAACCGTAGTTAACACAATATTTAAACGCATTTCTTTCAAAGCCTAAGTCTCTCTGTGTATCATGAAATATGTCCAGACGCATTGAGGTGAATTTTGTTTTACAAGTGCTTGTATGCTTTCGAACTTTTCAGATATTGAACGAGCACCATCGGTGCATATTCCGAGGCAATTTTTGCATTCTATGTTTGCCTCATTCATAACATCATTTAAAATAGCAAATAATGCTAGCTCTGTTGTTTTGAGTTCTATTGATTCGCAAGAAAATAGTTCTACTACTGACATATTATCACAAAATCAAACATATGCAATTAAATGAGCATCTTTATTAATATCTGTTGCTTCATCAAACTGTATTGAAAACATTTTGTCACGCAACATCGAGAAAAGCTGACACTAAATTTTCAGCTCTATCACCAATTCGACGAGCAACAGTATCATTTGAAAGAGGTATGGACTGTAATTGTTTTGACAAATTAACTCCAAACATAGTTTCTACAATCTCAATTGCTGCTGGCTTTTACTTTACTTTTGTTTTGGCAGTTAGTTAAAAATAATTTAAAGACATAATTCAAAATACTCAATATACATTTTTGTTGTATACATTTTACTGAAAGTGGGGGGGGGGGGCGAGGAAAATTATGATTGAAAACTGGGCCGCGAATACTGAAAGGTTGAGAAACGCTGCAGTAATATGAGACGTAATTTTAATGATATTGTTCTACTAGCTATTGTGCTTAAAGAATAAGGCTGAGATCATAGTTTTCTGTTCAATGATTGAATTTAATTATTGTTTAATAGAATATAAGATACTTACATTATCCTTTTTTAGATATTTATACGGACTATTTTGTACGGATCCCACTTACGTTCATTTTTAAAAGTTGTACAGAAATGAAACAAAAAATTATAAAAATTGGGGAACTCTGAAAAATATTTGAAGCGAGGAAAAAAATTAATACTATCTTAATTTGCGAAATGACAATTGAGGAAGGCGGAATCATTATTTGGTAGGGAAAGTTAAAATAAAAGGGGATAAAATTATATTTTCAGAATTTTTGGACAAAAACTAAAACAGGGTACCTGCGGCGGGCCTTGTAAATTTTAAAAAGTGGTAGCAAAAATTAAACAAATGCTGATAATTTAATTTCTGTGTAAGCATCACTAAAAATTGTTTTCCAGAAGAAGTATATTTGCATGAAAGTTCCAGCTTCCAAACCACTTAACGACAAAATGGTATGTAAAAATAAGATTTAATTTTGTTTGTTAAATAAAATTTAATTTCGTTTTAATTTATTAAATTTCCTTCTTTAAACGTGGCACACGAATTGAGAACGGTTGTTTTTTAGCTATGGCAAGTCGTTTTCATAACCACAAGTATCACGAGCAGCTTTTATGACCTTAGAACAATGTTTAGAAATGAAAAAAGGAAGTGCGGAAAATGCTCATTTTCTCTACTTGATTTTCGATTTTAATGAACTGAAAAGTAACCTAAATTAGCGCTTCTGAGAATAAAGACATATATATCTATCAAAAACTTTAAAACTTTGTGCAAAAAACCTTTAATAAAAAAAACGAAATGTTAAAACTAAAAAAAAAAAAAAAAAAAAAAAAAAAAATAGGAAAACAAATAAAATGGTGAGATTTTAGATGCCAAGCCAATAAGTGTAATCTTACAGCATGCTTTTTTTCTGATGATATTCACAATACAATTATGATTTAACCATAACAGTATTTTACAGTATAAAAATTCTAAAATATATGCATTATAAAGAAAAATAGATATTTTAAAACACCTTTTTTAAAAGAGAAAAAATATTTCATTTTCATAAGCTTAAAAAATATTCATACTCTATTTGTGTAATTTATGTATCTGTTACAACTAAAGAAGTAAGTATTTGTACATTGAAGAAATTAATTGGTACAGCAGAATAAATTAGAAAAAAATAAGTAAATTAAGAAAATTTTTTATTAATTACGAGCAGAATAAATCAATTTTAAAAATATCTTTACTATTCATTGTTAACATAGAAAGTATAAATCAACCGCAATCATCTAGATAAATGTTTTTGAACGATAAATAAAACATGAATTTTGCGTTTTGAAAATCAAGAAAATTTTAAAAAGTATTTTTTTAGCTTTTTTTGCATTAGGTTCTTTTTTTGACAGAAGAATATATATCTTTGATTAATGTACTGCTTTTTGATAAAATAAAACAATGAGTTGTAATGAAAGTATTTTTTTACATGCAGGGAAAACTGATTCATTAAATGCTTAAAACCTTTTAAATTGACTACTTGAACAATTTATAAAACTTCTTGAATTCTTCTTAAAAGGAGTGCTTTTTTTTAAAAAAAAAATATTTATTGATATTTAGATTATGCATTAAGAATGTTTTCATTAATTATTTTCTAAAAAGGTATTTAATTTTATCATTTCTAATGAAAAATTAATTTTTTTAACATGCAACAAACAGATTCAACCAAATAAATACAGATTTAAAACTTGATGTTTTATTTTCTGTTGATAACTTAAGACAAAGAAAAATGTCCTTTTTGAATTTATTAAATATAAAATAACGTTTCAAATATAACAAAACTCAATAAAATAGTATAGTAAATATTTATATACAATGCGCTCAAACAGAACACCTTAACTACTTTTAATCTAACATTCGAATTTTGTAATTTTATGGCCGAGAAGTAACCTGAAGTTTTTTGATTAAATAATAAAAACTGTGAAAAAACTATTTTGCCACTTAGTTTTTACAAATGTACCAAAGATTTAATCCGATTAAGACACTTGAGAGGTTAGAGTTTCATTTTAAAAACCACTGAACTGCATGTTTTCTGACAAGTGGAAAATTCACTACTTTGCAATCACAAAGAGTCACTTCAACTGAAAGAGGGAAGAATAAGAGAGAGAAAATTTTAAAAATATATTTATATTTACATAAATAATAACAAGCACCTCTGATTAAAGTATTCCAAACTAATTTTAATAAAAACTGCCTGCTGGGCTCAGTTACAATATACGAAACCAGAAAAAATAGGACCGTATTTGCTAACCTTTCGGAATTGTTTAAACGAGTTTTGCCACAAAACAATGAAAAATAAATAATAAGTAATGAAACTAATTGCTTTTAAGTATCTCTCTAAATAAAATAAAACATAATATAAGAGCAGATGATATTTTAAATTATTAAATAACACAAGAACGTAATTTCTCTGAATAAGCTTACTCTTTTACCGACCTAAAGAAAAGCATACCGAGAGATTTGAATTCTTGAAGTTCTAAATAAGGGTGTGGTCGCAATCTGTGAGGAATTTTCCGAATTTTTCATTTTAAGAGCTCACTCGTCTTCTGTGTTGGGTTCAAAATTGCAAAGGTAGGAAGGTCATCGGATATGGATCAGATCTTCAAAAGTGAGAAAAAAGGAAATTGTATATGGTAAATACAAATTTTATACCAATTTTAAACTGCAATGTTTCGTAAGGCATTCATGTAAGTCATGTTTAAGATTTCGTCCAATATAACGATATTCAGGTTTTAACTTCTTAACTTAATTTAATCTGCATGTCTTGAACTAATGAACAGTGCTAAAAAGCAATTCGTGATTTATTTCTCTTCTGCAGCTTGTAGTTTACAAAGTTTACACTTACGAAATCATTATATTTGCCTTAACGCGCAGAAACAGGATTAAACTATATTTCTGTTTTTAAGCATCAATGATCTCAAAGCTGTAATTAAGAAATAATTATTTATCTTTAAAACTTAGAGCGAATGAAAACTTTTCTAATTAGAGTGCCGCTCTTTCAATACGCTCATAAAAATTGGAGTTTTCTTTCAAGAATTTGTGAGACATCCAACGAAGCGGGAGATGGCGATACATTTAAATTATATGCTCTTATCATTGATTTCAGTGAATAGAGATTCTTCTTAAACCCGTCAAGAATGCATTTATCATCATTATTTTTTTTTAATATTCCATTTGCTTTAGTCATGGTGCATTTATCTTTTGTCCCAATTGAAATACTTTTTTGTTTTAAAAATTATTTACTAGCGTACACTTTGCAGTGTATTAACTGAAGTTATTAATAATTTTCTTATAAGTTATGATCATTCATGCATAGTCTCAATATAGCATAAAATTTAAATTGTCTGTCTAAATTCGAAATCTATGTCTGAGAATAATAGAGAGATGATTTTGTATATTTACATTAGATTCCGTACGCTTCAGTACGTACGATTCATGCAAGCACGCATGCTCACGTTTTTTTTCCTCCAGACCCTACGTATCTTTACGTTTGGATGACGTTGATTTACATATAGCTACAAGCATGCTGCATAGCTCTTAAATAGTGGTTTTTGTCCGAATTACCACATGGATATGTTAAAAGTAGATCAAGATGAACTCAAGCTCAAAATGGAGACGGAGGATTCACGTTAACAGGAATCTTGAGATTTTTAAACAAGGAATTGAATTTTTTAAAAAAGTAAACTAAATTGATTTTAGATTAAAATTGAGGTTTCTTTATTGTACTAGGTTTACAAGGCACTAGATATTTTAATATTGTAGAAAATATTTGGGTTTTTTTTTCTATGTAACTTTCATAATATCCACTTCCAATGTAAATATTTTTTTTGTGGTCGATACTCCACTACATTAGCGTTTTTAACTTTGGTGTTTTACAAAATCTCTTATTTTCGTCCTCGAAAGTTTGATCTTTTTAACCCAAAGCGCATGCGCATTTCACCAGAACTGGAGTCATGCGTATTTGAATTGTTCAAGCGCAATTAATTCGAATCTTATGTACAGAATCATACGAAAAAAAAGTTTGAAATGTCTCTGTTATTGGATAAGCTAATAGGAGTTAGCCTTAATAAATAATAGTTATTCAAGAAAAAGAACCGTTATCATAAACATGAAATAGTTAAATTTGTAAATTTTCCCTTTTATAGTCTATTATTCCCTTAAATTTCCCCTATTTATAGTCTATTTTTTCACCTTTATATAATATAAAAAAAATAATGGTCAAAACCCTTCTCGGTGCATTCTTACCGGATGTAAAATCATGATATGGGTTCTTAACAAAGAAGATCTAGAAGTGTTTGGTTGTCATCAACACAAAACTAATAAAAGATGTACTGGTTACATGGTTATTTATCAATTCGCGATCGCAACACTCGATACGCCATCTAGCGGGAGACTGTAAATATCAGGCATTAGTTCCCACATAACCATTGGCAATGACGGACGCCATTTTCTTAGCAGCAAATAGGAAGCAAAATTTCCCTAAAGAAGAGGTAAAACTTCTTGAAAAATCTAATCAGAACATGCCAAACATTGAAGCAGAACACGCCAAGCATTTGAAGAACAACTTCTCAATAATTTTTACCTTTCTATTACCAACAACATAACATGATTTCATGATCACTTGCTGTTACAGATGTGTGTATTGCGGTAAAATAATTTTTCTGTCTTCAATTCATTACAAGTTAAAATGAAGTCAACATTGCTTTCGTCATTCCAATGAATAAATGTGTTCCAATGAATTCCATACAGAACTGTAATAGTTATAGAATATTCTTCTTCTTCATAGAAATGTATATATTTCTGTATCTACATAATTCAGAAAACAACAATAAAGAATAATCCGAATTACTTAAAAAAGTATCTTTTGTGCTGATTATAAATAATTTTTTTATCGTTTTCTTGGTAAGTGTTTTTTAGTTTTGAAAGAATTTCAACTAGAATTCAGCTGTTCTGTTTTTAAGCTACATATTAAAATTCATATCGAGATCTTACAATTATAAAATTTTGATGTGTGGTATGTTACCTAAAAGTAATGAAGGGATAAACTATGTATATGTTATTTGAGAATAAAGTTTTCAAACAAAGAACATATCATTTTGGAATTCTCCGGACTTATAAATCAGGTAAGTGTTATGATTTTTATAATAAAAAATTTGCTTGTAAATAATTTTTTTTCGTACTTGATGATCGTTCTCTAAAAAATGTTTTTTTTACGTCTGATTAAATACTATAAGAATTAAAAAAAAACAATACGACAGTTTTTATTGAAAAATGAGGAATTTTTAAAATCGTTTTTATCCTAAGAATTCTTTATTTTACGCTTTTTAGTTTATAATTTTTTGATAAAATTGTTGTCAAAATACTTTTTTTGAAAAATTAAATGGTATTAAATTATGTGTTTATATATACTTCTTGCATATTCTAATATTTGAAGTAATATGATTCAGAAAAGTATGGAAGAAAAATTCGGTACTTACGTATTAACCACAGCTACAGATTTGGCAGATTTTTTGTGCCGCCAATCTACACTTAAAATTTTGGGAAAAAATCTTAAAATGAAACACTTTGTTTAAAATCAAAGTAGTCAATCGGATTTCGGTGGAAATTGGGCCGATATAGAGTTTAGCATAGATTCAAAACAAACTTTTCTCTCACCTGATTCTACAGCCATTAGGAACTCTAATAAATAAGATTCAAAATGAAATAACATTTCCAAAACGGACGTTTACTAAGATAAAGTTTCATGTTATGGACTTTGGTACATTTTCGTTATATTTCACTCCATAAAATATTTCGCTCCTAAAAAAATAAAATTGCATCTTGTTTTGTTTTTGGCAAGTCCCAAAGACGCATTTTCGTAACACTAAAAAATGGCGACAAAAAAAGAATGGTTCTTTTTTTCCATTTTGTTTCGTAAGCATTCTTTATTTTACGTTAAAATTTAAATGGGCCTTTCATGTTATACCATTAAATTTAGTAAAACTATTTCTCAGGCATTAGGTTTGAACTCTTGTAAGAATATATCTATTTTTTTCTCTTTATTTACAAATATTTTTCCGATGTGTTCTGGATGTTCCTTCTCTAAAAAAAAAGTGATACCATTTTGTTTTTGTTTGCATAAGAAAGAAAACAAACATTTTTCTTTTTTAAATTTAATCAGCCACAATAAAGATGGAACGTTACAATGCTACATTAAAGACGTCTCCAGTGTAACTGAATGACTGTTCATATGGAAATCGCAGGGATTCGGCACATACAACAACGCCCCCTACAGTTCGTTGCGATCGCGAATTGATCTTAATTCCAAAAAGGTCAAAATTTTTTAATCTTACCCTCAGGGATATACATTTTGTACAGTCCGCAAAAAAAAAAAAAAAAAAAAAAAACGAATCACCCTGAATAACTTTCGTTCTAATGGTCGGATTTTCACGAATTAAGTGTCAATCTTAATGGTTCTTGGGGGTGACCTCAAATATGCTAATTAATTTGTGCTAACTATTAATTAAGTTACTAAATCAGACACAAAAACGTACTTTCTCTGAATAAACATATATTTTTTTTACATATTTGGAATCCTGACCCTTAAAATAGGGGGGGGGGGTAGACAAAATTTCGAAAAAATTTGGTCGTAAATTGGGTCGCAATAAAGATTCATATATATGGCGAAAGTTTAAAAAAATGCCAAATTACCTCGCCATATAAACTGAAACAATTAAAACAACCATAAAGAAAATGAATGAATGACGAGACGTCATAATATTGTGTGTCGCTGTTGCTATAGGCAACCAAGAAGAGAATTTTTGGATCTGCTTTCTGGGCATTAATACTTTGAAAATAAAATTTGAATTTAAAATGAAGAAATGAAAATGAAATTATTTTTGATTTTCCAATATTTCAAAATTTAAACGTTAAACTTATTATCTGACATTTTTTATTTTTTTAAAGATGTTATTTGAATAAAAATGCTGTACTAAAACCAAATTTACTTAAGTTATTATAAATTTATGATTTATGAAGAGTTGTAGGGCTAATATGCTTTTACACCTCAGGAAAAGAAAAAAGAGATCCTGCAAAAAATTTGGCGCATGCTTTTGATGCGCAATCAGAAGATTTTATAAAATTCACGGTATTTCTTTTCGATAAGATTGAAATATATATATGTCACGCCCAAAGCCTGAAGTCCGGCCAAAGTCTGAAATTTTCTTGATTTTGGGAATTGTCCGGCCAAATCGCGAACACGATGTTCCGGCCAAAGTGCGAAATAATTTAAACGATCAGTGAATATTTTACTTTCGCGGACTTCTATAATTATATAAATAATTCTTATAAATCTTCTAATTTAAAAATATAAAAAAATAGAAGTTTTTAAATTGTCTATTAAATAATCATTAATTTAATAATCATTATTAAATTGTCTATTTAATAGTCTAGTCATGATAGTCATACATACACCAAAGGTCTAGTCATCCTTGGTCTAGTTAAGTGCCACTGCCCGATATATCCTACACTGATGTTTTTTTAAGGTTAAGTGCCACTGCCAGGAATACATTTGCCCGGTATATCCTACACTGATGTTTTTTTAAGGTAAAGTGTCACTGCCCGGTATACATTTGCCCGGTATATCCTACACTGTTTTTTTTTAAGGTCCAGTGCGACTGCCCGGTATACATTTGCCCGGTATATCCTACTCTGATATTTTTTTAAGGTCAAGTGCCCCTGCCCGATATACATTTGCCCGGTATACCCTACACTGATATTTTTTTAAGGTTCAGTGCCACTGCCCGGTATACATTTGCCAGGTATATGTCCTACACTGATGTTTTTTTAAGGTTCAGTGCCACTGCCCGGTAAGCATTTGCCCGGTATTTATCTTCTAATCTATCGTCAGTAAGTATTAAAATATCGAATAAATGCAATCTATCGTCAGGTATCGTACAGGTATCTACATACCAGGTGGTACCGTGGGACCACAATTTTTTAATATTTGTTTTATTAAAAAGTTTATTTGCTAATATTGCCCCTTTTGTTTTCTTTTTTAATTTAAAAGTATAAATCTTCTAATTTAAAAATATAAAAAATAGACTAGTTTTTAAATTAAAATTTAAAAAATTTAATTTTTTACTTTGTCTCAAATGAAATCAAGAAAATATCGAACATTGGCCGGAACATCGTGGCCAATTCGCGATCTGGCCGACTTCGGGCTTTGGCCGTAACATATATATATATATATATATATATATATATATATATATATATATATATATATATATATATATATATATATATATAAACAAGGAAAAAATTACAGAACAATGAAAATAGGAAAAAAAAAAGAAAAAAAAAAAAGAAAAATAACAAAAAACTGGGAGAAAAAAGGACGAATTTTTTTTTTAAAAAATCCGGAAAATAAAGATATAATCTTTTCATCAGCCCACACGATTATATCCGCAATATTAGAAAGCACTCTTTTTTGCGGATATAATCGTGTGGGCTGATGAAAAGATTATATCTTTTATTTTCCGGATTTTTGTAAAAAAAAAAAATTCATTTTTTTCCCTCCCGGTTTTTGTTATTTTTTATTCCCCCCCTTTTTTTTTCATTGTTCTGTAATTTTTTCCTTGTTTTATCTACATTTTGAACTTTTTTATGAAATCTATTTACTTGCAGCTTATGCGCAATGAAAAAACTTGTTGTTTTTCTTAATTTTCTTCGTGTTTTTTGTATTTATTTATTATATATATATATATATATATATATATATATATATATATATATATGTATATATATATATATGTATATGTATATATATATATATATATATATGTATAGAGAGAGAGAGAGAGAGAGAGAGAGAGAGGGTAAATTTTACTTACATTTTTATTTTATTGTTAAAGGTCATTTCATTCTGAAAAATATTTAGGTTACATGTTTTTCGTAAATAATTCTTAAATAAGTAGGATTTGCAAATAGCATCCTTATGTATAAATTCCGAAACTGACTTTTGAAAGCATGTTTTTTCCCTAAGCTCTTCGATTGCCATCAGTACAGTTACTTATTTATCACCAAATATGGTTACTAAAGTTTCTTTGTTTTATTCCTATATTTAAAAACTTATTTTACTATTCTCACCCTCACTACCGACATCTGATACGATAGCGTCATTTTAAGTAGAGTTCGTAAGGTCCTTAATAAGTTAAAAATGGGGGGGCGAAACTAAAAAGATGTATTTTATTATGTTTATATTCACCACAACATTCACTATTTAATTTCAAAAACTTAGTTTTAAATATGATAACTTTATAATTACGATCGATAATGATACCACAGTGTTCTTAATTTATTAAGGACTAGATTCTTGACTTTTTAAATGAAAGGTCAAATAACAAAAAGAAAAAAAGTTTCAAATCTTTGAAAAAATTGAAATTCATCAGAGGTTGGCGTCAATTTTACTTAGAGTTTATCGTTGTATTTTGAAGTTGTAGATTATTTAGAGATTTTCCAGTTTTAATTAGAATTTCGCTAATTTTAATTGTTGAATTAGAGAAAATAATGAGATCCCTCTACCCTTAACTACTTCCAGCATTTATGCAAACAAATCCTTTCATTGGTATTTTTTTATTTTCTGAAATTATTAGAAGATGGTCGCAGAAATTATAGATGAAAAAATAACTTAGCATCAATATTTAAAATTAATGCTGTTGGTAGGAACTATTCAACCCACCGCTTTATATAAGGTAAAAATGTTTAATAAAAGAAATTATCTGAAACTTAAATGCATATGTAGTAAATAACTCTTTTAAGTTTTACTGAGTTAAATTAATAAATTAACTTTTTGATCAATAAGTCAGTGACATTCTTTGGTTAAATAATCTGTGGCTTAATTAATAGAAAGCTATAAATAGAATCAAAATGTTTGAATTCTTTCCTATAGGATTTAAGTGGATACCTTTTAAGCATGTTGAACATTGCAAATATTGTAAAGCATAAATTAGCTGAATGCGATAAAGTTCCTCCTTTTTAAATGTAAAAGTTATATAAAACAAATAAATATTTTGTAAATTTATATTTTGATTATTTAATATAAATAATTTATTTAGTGTAGTATAGCAAGCTGTTATGTATTCTTTCCTATCAGTTCTTTTATTTCAGTTGCTTTGCAGCAGTTTCTTTTTACAAAAACTAATCAATTTTATCATCGAATTTTAAATTAGGGGGGGGGAGTATTTAGAGGATAAACTAACTCAGAAATTGTGCTAAATTATTTTTTTATGATTCGCTGAAGTATTGTTAGAGATTCGCTCTTTGAAAAAATAAGTTCAAATTTTTAAAAATGTTAATTTCTTGAAGTATGTTGATGTATGTAAATTGTAAAAAAATATAAAAAATGCCAATATTTTGACTCAAACAAAAACATATTACAGCGGATCATAGAGTTTAAATAGCAAGGTTAGAGAATTCAAACAAAAAAAAGTTGAAAGATAATAATTCATAATGATTTAGTTTTTGGCTGCTTACTAGGGTCTTTGTTTTTGCTTCATTAACGGAAAACTAATGGCCAATGTGAAAATTATATAAATAACCATTTAAAAAATACACATGCTTTATAACATTTGTAAAATAACAAGTATTTATCCGAATTAGAATTTTTAAAGAAGTTAGCTGCCTTCCAATATAAGAGTTTACTCCTGAAACTACTGATCATGCATGAAATAACCTACTACCCTACACCTGAGCTCAAGAATTTGCACTTCATATGATTTCCGAATGACACTAAGTAGACTTGGTTTCTAGTAAAATGAATGGATATTATTTACATACTCATTTCGTTAGTTTATTAAAAATATAATTTGAGAAATTAAAGAAAAAGAAAATTTAGATTTATAATTCCCCAAATTAAACAAGAGTAACACTTGTTACAGTTTTTAACTCTGACATTCTTTTCATGAGATGACTTCTTTTGCCGACGATTTTGTCAGTTTTTTATTATTAATTAAAGCCAGCTTACGCATCCTTGTAATTTTTGCATTTTATATTTGAAATTTTAAAGTCGAATGACATGCATGAAATGACCCCTATTTCAAAGAGTCAATGTTAAATAGTTGCAAGGCCGATTGTTCTGAAAAGAATTAACTACTTCGGTGCAATGACACAATTATCAATGAATTATTAATATTCTTGTTTCCTTATTACGAAATATTAGATCCAAATTTGCATTCATTATTTCTTCAAAACGTGTATTAAAACTATTATTATAGGTTATTTAAGTAGAAAAAGTCCTAATGTTAGAAAAAGAATAATTTTTGAGATGATGATTCTAAAAATAGCACGTTTTTCGAATCTTTTTAAAAATTTTTATTTTAGTAGTTGTTTAACGAAACAAGGCATATCAAACATTTTCCTGATATAGCAATATTTTTTGAACTGTCCAAAAGGTGAGAAATAATATAAACAACTTTTTAAGCAGATATTTTCAACTTTTTAAAAGAAAAGGGTAACTTTCTTTAATTTAGCGGGCAAGAATAACTTTGAACGTCAAAATAAAATTTTATGTCCATTTTTTTTTTTAAATGAACAAAAAACTATCTGTTGTATGTTTTTGCTGTGCTCACATACGCATTTACTTTTCATTACTCAAATAAATAATAAACAATAAAAAAAAAGAAAATTAATAATTTATCTTCATTTTTCGTAAACAATAGTATTCTTAGTAAATAGTCAGCTGTTCCGCATCGAATGATATTGTGTGTGATTAAGAGAATATTTTTAATTTCTTAACAAGATTTAATTCTCAGATAGCTGGCAATAATTCTAAGTGTTCTTTCAAAAAGAACTTAGCAATAACTTAAAAAGTAATTTTATTTTAAAGGAAAACATAAATTAAAATACTAAAATGATTAATTAGTATATTATTGGAAAATAGTATTGATGGTAGCATAAAAAATAATATTATGCGTTAAAATTTAATTAAAAAGTTGGAAAAATAATTCTGCGAAACAAGCGCAGACAGAAAATTTACAAATTTATCTTAAGATTAAGGCGATATATAAGATGTAAAGAAGTTTTAAGATAATTAAAATTGCTGACTACGTATATTTATTAATATTTATAAAATATTAATAAAAATAAAATATTAATAAAATTCAAGAAATTGATAAATATATTATTCCAAATCTATGCATACGTATGTATATTATTGACATTGTTTCAGTTATTGAAAAACAAGATCAAAAAATAAAAACTAATCACATTAAGTAAGCACAATCTGGTGTATAATCATATTCTATCAGAAGCACGCTTTTATAAAACTAGACATTCGTTGAATAAAGTGTTTTTTATTCAAAATGTTTTATTTAAATTTCTTTACTAAATTGCAAATAAATTTTTAGACGACTAAAAAAGAAACATCATATTTTATAGTTTTAAAAAAATAAAAAGAAAAAGATTAGCAAACGATTATTAGCGAAAAAAATATGAATGAAATTTTACGCTACGCGCACGAAGTCAAGTTCCTCGCAAGTTTATTACATTTTAATATTAATCGCCCCATTTAATTATTGCTTTATTGTCGCCAAATTATTTTTTTAAAAATAATTAATGTTAATTTTTCTCAGCTTCTAATAAATAAAAACAGTTGAAACTTTAGATTTTTCAATTGAAAAATATGTAGATTAATATGGTATAAAAAAATTCATACATCATAATTCAAAATTTTTTCATCCTCAATTTAATTAAATAATAAAAAATAATTAATAATTATTAAAAAATATTTTTTTCCTGAAATTATCTTTGAGCAAACGAGTTTTATGAGTGGGTGCAATTTTCTTTGAATTGCTTTATTAGTTTTAAAAATATGACTAAAAACGTATAAAGTGAAATTAACATTAAGGGGTACGAACTTTGAATCGCTCTCCTGACCAAACTATTGGGACCATATTACCCAAATTGCGGCTACCCCCTATATTTTGAAGGTTAGGAATCCAAATATGTCAAAAAATATATATGTTTATTCAGAGAAAGTACGTTTTTGTGTCTGATTTCGTAACTTAATTAATAGTTAAAACTAATTAATTAGCATATTTGAGGTCACCCTCAGGAACCATTAAGATTGACACTTAGTTCGTGAAAATCCGATCATAAGAACGGAAGTTATTCAGGGTGATTCGTTTTTTTTTTTTTTTGTTTTTTTTTTTTGCGGACTGTACAACACCACATCGTTAATAGCTTTGTATATCTTACCAGTATGTAAACTGTGTTGGCGGAAGACGTTGTCCAGCCCTGGGCGATACTGAAAGCCACGCCCCTAACTCAATTTTGAAAAAGGAATCTCTTTTTTGGTAATATCCTAGAATAGCCCACCTCTTGGCGACTTTCTGAAATCTTGCCTAGTTGGCAATTTTTACAGGGATCAGCGTTGCTTTTTGATTATATATAAAAAAAATAAAATAAAAAAAAAATAAAGTAAAAAAAAGCATTTTTATCATTAAAAAAAACTTATTTGCTATTCCTTCTTCAACAAGTACCGCACACAAAAAATTGCGCAGCAAACAATTTCAAAACTAATTGTTTTTGTGGTTTTATTTTCGATAAACATCATTGTTGTAATTTGCATTCAATATGTCGTCATTTTGTTAAAATTTATTTAAAAAATGAAACTTATTTATCGTTGACTGCCGTTAAACAATTTATCGGTTTATAAGTAGTTTTATGTATTTTTTAACTAATTCATTCATCCGACTATTCACTGAAATGCCATTCAATGATTCACTCATAAACAAATTTACTGCTATTTATTTATGACTTGAATTAATTCATTTATTCACTGACCTATTGATTGGTATTCTTTCATTCCTCATTCTTACTTTATTCACTTGAGGTAACTAAAATTGTTCATGAGGACAGTTTTCATGACGACATGACTAGCGTACGCGAAATATATTGTTTATGAATTATACTATCTTAAAAATAACCGTTTAAAATAAATTAAAACAACGGGCAGTTGTCATAGTAATGTTAAAATATCAAATGATTATTCTTTCAACTTTTCAACTTTTATTCAACTTTTGGGAAAGATTAGATATTCTCTACTTATATACTAATATTGGTGTGCATAAAACTATTTATAAAAATGAATAGATAAAACCTACGAGCAATGCTAAATATAACAATCATAAACGTTCAGATAAAGCAAAGGATTAAAGAAGTTATGAAGCCCGCTATCATCAAATATTTTTTAGAAAAAAAAATCTTACTTTAGTTTTTCCAGAAAAATCTATTAATAATTATTTTAAATATCTTACGAAGTTTATGCATGTGTTGTTAATTTAAAATTTACCAAGATCTTGATAATTATTTAATTATCTTCGAAATTAATCTTTCGGATTTGTGTCTAAATAGTCAACATTTCTCAAAAAGTCCACCGAGATTCGAATGAAAAACTTAAATTTAAGTTACATTTTGAGATGAAATAGAAGTATTTTCTACATAAAATATTATGATTCGTATTAGCAAGTTCTCATTATATTAAGAGTATGTTTAACACACAAGCTCATTTAACACAAAATGTGTGCTTGTGGTCATTCTCCAATGTCCCTCCTTCCACTGCTTTTCTCGTATATTCACCTTTTGAGAACCTTGTTTGCTGGATGGTTTCCTAAACCATAAATCTCTACAGAACAGATATTCCCTAAAAATACTGAACTCATTCTATTTAATGTCAAATAAATGGTTTTTTGCTGCACACTCTTCTTTCCATCTTTGGTAAAAATTTTACTTAGAGAACTTTAACCATAAAAAAATTTAACCTAAGAATATATAATTAATAAAAAATAACCTATAAATACATTTTTAAAGCAAACAATACTTAAAAGGGAGGAAATAAATAATTTACAGAACATTAAATCATTCGCCGGCCCAGTACGTGAATCAAAATCAAAACTATCTTGTCGTAACCGAAATCAAGCTTCATTTTTAAAGAAGATACCAGTTTGCACTTTTAAAGTTCTTAGAATGTCTGGACTGCGAAAAAGACTTGCTCTCAGCTCCCTTGATATCAGTATTTGCCACGACCTGTTGATGTCCGAAACCAGGGTCATCAAGTACTGTTCATAATGTGGATCGTCTGATATTAGATGTGACCAGGAGGAGATCAGGATTGGTGCAGGAACCATTATAATGCAAATATGTGAATGAATTAGCTCCGTTGTAAACCAACTCGAAAGAGCTCCATTTAAAAAAGAACAGCCAAATCTGTGGCGTTAACTTCATGGTAAGGCTGAATAGGCAATGAAATTCTCAATAAATATAGACAGATTCGGTGACCCAAGATGGTGGAAATTTAGCTTGTAATTTGGTGGCTCTTAATTAGTATAGACTTTAATATGTTTTTTCTACTTCCAAATATGCAGTTTGATTACCACACTTTTATCATCACTACTGGTATCGATAGTTTCATGAATTTCAAAATCAGCAGTATGATTTAACATCCACAATATTGCTTCTGACAATTGTGTGGTCTTAGGAAGAATATAAAGAATGTATCCCCTAAATGGGAAAAAATTTCAATTTGTCGAAGTTGAGGTTTGCCTCCCGTAATAACAAAAACATCGATGTCAAATTTGAAGTTCTGCAGAAGATCTGCTTTCTTAAGCTTGGGCATGCCCCCAACATTTCAATTAAGTAATCCTCAACGAATGCATAACTCGGGAAGTGGGGAGGGTAAATAAAAATGCCATAAACTGTAGATTTTTATTACTAGGGAGCATCACGTGGAGTGACAATGTTTGAACAACACTGCAATGTTTGAAAAGAAAAAAATCTTGTTTTTTAAAAAATTTAAATTTTTTTTTTTAAAAATCCGATTAGTTTTTGTACCTTTAAATTTTAAACATTTTCTTTCAGTATTTTACTGAGGAACAAATTGACATAATTCCGAAAGGTTCACCAATTAAATGGTATTTTTCCTGTTTTTTGGAATATAACGTGGCAAAACAATTTACTTTGGTAAAGAAATATTCCTTTTTGGATTATTTCATTTAGAGGGCTTGATTTCACGTAAATAAATATATGTGATATTTATGTGAGTATAGAGACATTTTCAATATTTTCTTTCACATTTTACCTTCTTCCCGATGACAGTGGAATGATTTTCCGTTTTTGAAAAGTAGAAAATTTTTCTCCAGGCATAAAAATTACAGTTCTACAGTTTAAAATATAAAATTTGAGTCACATGAGGAAATATTAGATGTTAATTTCTAAAGCAGTTTAAATTTACATGTTTTTGAGTTTGTGTGCAAGGAATATAGATTCACTCTAGTATCTTGAATTTTTCCTGTTTTATGGATGATGAATTACTCTTTTTTATTGTATTGGTGAATTGAGAGAGCAAAGCAATTTTTAAAAAAAGTGTTCAAATACTTTCGGGTTCGGTTAGTGAGTAGGGGTAAAGCTACCTCGTATACTTAATAAAAAATATTTGTAAGGTGTAATAAGAGTGGTATAAATAGCATCCTTTTTTTTTACAATGATCATTTGTTTTACTATTGAGTGCCATATAATTTAGTTACTGTACGCACTTTTTTCTGTAATTGACTTCGAAAACAAAGATTATTTTATGATTAATGTATTTTAAATTTGAATTCCCATTTTAAACGTGCTTGGTGAAATTGGCTAATGGCAAACCATATTGTTATTTTTTAAATAAAATAAAATAAATGGGAGTGTATGAAGTTTATTGAATTCTGTTTTGTGTGCTTGCTGTAAAGAATTGCGAAACAAAAAATAATAATAAAACAAATTTTATTCCCGTTAAGGTTTGAGTAGGAGT
Source organism: Parasteatoda lunata (assembly GCA_949128135.1). Classification (NCBI taxonomy): domain Eukaryota; kingdom Metazoa; phylum Arthropoda; class Arachnida; order Araneae; family Theridiidae; genus Parasteatoda; species Parasteatoda lunata. The sequence goes on along the minus strand of OX421974.1, from coordinate 104,585,409 downwards.
TATATTTCAACACACCAGAAAAATGACACTGCAAATGGCAACAGCATGAACATATGTAATTCCGTACTTAATAAAAATGTTAGTAGTTTCATTATTTTGAAAAGAAATTAATTTTATCACAATGCATTGCATGGATAGCATCAGTATATCACGCAATAGATAGATACTTCACATTATCATTAAGAAAAAATAATTAAAGATCATTTCGTTATCATTAATATTTGGCATAAAATAATAAGAACTTAAATTTGAGAATAACGTAGTAAAAATAAAAATAAAAATAGAGGAATAATTTAAAAATAATAAGCAAAAAATTCTTACTGAAAAGTTCCGACGTCCCCAGGTTTTAAACTAACGATCACTTCCGTTTTTTATTTTGAAAATTGTTCATAATTCTTTAACAATGTTTTAAAATTTCCTTTCAAAAAATAATGAAGGTTTGTACTTTTTTATTTTAAAACACACAATATTATAAAATTTAAAGTGGTTACGTAACATGTCCATTTAAAACTGTATATAATGGTGTTATTATTATTTAATTAAATTCAATCAAATGAAAAGTCTGAAGGTATAAATAGATTTACTAATCAATATATGAATGTAAGTAATTTGGTTGAAATTTTGACATTCATAGTCTTTCATCCTACATTTATTTGGCTTCTTTCGTTGATGGAACGTTTACGAGTAATAAAAGGGAATATTATTTCAAAATAATGTTTACTCAAAACGGATTTACTATATTTAAGCTTTATGGAAGCCAATGTAAGCCTCTTTAATTTTTAAATATATTTATATATAGCCCAGAAATTGTAATACATTACACATTTTTTGTATTGTTAATTTATGATATTAAATAAAAAATTACTAACATGGTACACGCAAATGTGATATCGTATCCATATACGGCTGATACAGTATATTGCATGGAAATACAAGGTGCTTCATAATAATTGACAATAAGTATATATTTAAAACAATCCAAGTAAAAAGTATGAACGTTAAGGGTGGCAAATAATTTAATTGAAGAAAAGACTGAAATGGTTTCGAAATCTAAGAAATCCCCTTTCAGGACTGTAAATCTAAAAATCAGTTTGATTGAAGGAGAAAACCGTGAAGTGTTAGTAATAAAAACAGTAACAAGTTTCATGCGGCACTGAAAAAGGTTTCAATGCTCTTCATAACACTATATTCATTAGGAATTCGGCTTATTTCGATTATCCTTGTGATTCTTCCCCGTTTACATATTAATGTGCGACCTCCAAAGCATTTTCATAGTTTTCTCTTACTTCTTTTTTGGCGAGTATTCTAGAAATAATTACTGAAGGCAGTAATTGGAGAACATCCCGAATCTATTGAAATGTTGACTTTATATAAAAATGAGTTTGTGGTGAACTTAAGTCCCCAAAAAAGAAATATCTCAAAGTAATTTTTTTTTAATATTTATATTTCTTTCTATAAGAAACTTTAAAAAACGTAAAAAAATTAAGTTTCAAAAGTGTTTTTAAATTTTATTTAATTCAGTGAAGTAAATTTTCCTAAACAACAAATTTTATCTATTTTATAACCGTCGTTGAACAGCCGACCCAATTTCATGGGTTTACGACTACTAATGTTCAACTCCGTAGCCTTGTAATTTTGAACAAATCCAGAAGACAAGGAAACTCCTGGATGAGTACCCCCAGAGGTATTGATTTGTTATGGGAACATGGAAGACTTTGAGACTCGACAGATTTAACGTGCATCAGTCACCATTTACTACACGGGGAGTCTTCGAACGGCGGGGACCGAACCCACGAACTCTTGGACATGGGCCCTAAACAACAAATTTTATTTTATTTTATAACCGTCGTTGAACAGCCGACCCAATTTCATGGGTTTACGACTACTAATGTTCAACTCCGTAGCCTTGTAATTTTGAACCAATCCAGAAGACAAGGAAACTCCTGAATCAGTACCCCCAGAGGTATTGATTTGTTATGGGAACATGGAGGACTTTGAGACTCGACTGATTTAACGTGCATCAGTCACCATTTACTACACGGGGATTCTTCGAACGGCGGGGACCGAACCCACGAACTCTTGGACATGGGCCCTAAACAACAAATTGTAAAAAATAAATGAAATAAAATTATTTTTTATAAATAATAATAATATTTGAAGTAATAATAATAGTGGTAGTAATAGCGGAAGACGCTTAGTGGCAATATCTTTTATATTATTATATTAGTTCATTCTGTGTTATGTTGGCTCATCATCTTGATTAATCAAATTCATACACTTTTGATATTTTATACAGATTTTTTTAGGAGATTTTACGCTGAAGAAATAAGTTTCTAAGTGCTTATAGAATTAAATTTATGAAATGAATAAATTTTTTTAAATAGAAATCTGTAAAAAAAATGTCTTTTATGTTATAAAAAGAAAACTATTTTGTTATTGTTTATTTGTACAAGCTTCAGTTTTATCAAAGTTTAAAGTTAAATTTAATCATTGTCTTCATTTAATCCCCTATGCAGAGGATCAAAATTGCGATGGCATACTTTCGGATCATCCTCAGGGATGCTTCACAAGCAGTCGCCCATTATGAAGCTCTAGTGCGACGTAAATAAAGTACCTGCCTTCATTTAACGCCCTTTTAATGTTAACTTTGGATATTTCGAGCAAATATTACTAACTAAATGGAGAATGAGCCAGAAATCACTTATATATTTTCGTAACAGAGAGGTGTATAAAAAAATATAATCAAATTGATTTTCACTTATTATATTTGGGCTTTATTAACTTATTATTCTTTGGTTATTGTAGTTGGGTTTTCTGTTTATATATGTAGTTGGAAAATGAAAGTAAAATATCAAAATTACGGGGTCCATGTGTCCATATTCTGTTTTAAATAAACTTTCTTACGTAATAATATATTGTTATTTTATTTTATAACCGTCGTTGAACAGCACAGCCGACCCAATTTCATGGGTTTACGACTACTAATTTTCAACTCCGTAGCCTTGTAATTTTGAACCAATCCAGAAGACAAGGAAACTCCTGGATCAGTACCCCCAGAGGTATTGATTTGTTATGGGAACTTGGAGGACTTTGAGACTCGACAGATTTAACGTGCATCAGTCACCATTTACTACACGGGGAGTCTTCGGCCGGCGAGGATCGAACCCACGACCTCTTGGACATGGGCCCAGTGCCCTACCGACCAGGCTATCCCTGCCTAATATGTTGTTATTAAAAAAAAAAAACTATTTTAATACATTTATGGCATAATTAGAACGTTGAGAGCCAGCGTATTTTTAAGGAAATCTCAGTCAGGCCACGCGAGCTGCTTAAAAGAGCTCGTAGCGGGATATAGCAAAACGAAACAAATTGCATTACTAATAGATTGAAATAAGTAAAAAATTGATTTATAATATATTAATATACGGAAATAAACTATATTTTAAATAAATTTTCTGTAGTCAGTTAAAACATTGTTTTATATCCTAATTTAACACGTTCACGCCGGGTGTTCAGGCCTGAAAGTGGGACGGAAAATAGAAAATACTGGTAGAAGAACTATTTCAATATTAGATAATATTCGGGAGGAGTTAATCTATTCTCAACAATAACAATTCACCGTAAGGAAATTTATCACGGCGAAGAAGCAATTCAATATAAAAATTGCATTCGTTAAAACCAATTGGTAGTTAAGGATTTTTATTATTCCAGGAAAAAAACTAAAAAATGAAATTTACTTGTTACCAGTTTTTACTCCGGTGCGCCGCCCGATGAGACACTCTAGCGTGGGCCACTGGTGGGTCAGGCCGGCGTGAACGCGTTAAACTATTAGCTATCGGTGATTGACGGAAAATTCAGTGTCAGCAAGCAATGACTGACGTGTCATCCAACATGTCATTTAACACAAGTTAATTGACATTATCTAAGTATGGTGCACGAAGAGGATGACTGTAAGGGAAACCATTTTATAAAGGAAGTAAATGGATGTTTTTTTCTTCTTTTTTTTTCATTTTTTCAGTAATAGATTTTTTTAAATATATCTAAACGACAAACCATGTGCCTAACAAAATCGTGACAAATATGCGTAACAGACCCATTTTTCGTGTAACTAAATATATTTAATTTCTGATAACAATAATGATATATGGGCAAATCTCAGGAATCATTAACCTATATGTCTTCAAACTTTTCTTATAAATATATGACATAATAAGCAAAAATTAATTCTAATAAAGTTACAGGAATAACTATGCATTACTAAATTAAAGATACGTACAGTTTTGATCGCTAGTAACTTGCTTTTGGCTTTCATTTCTTACTTCAATCTTACATTTGACAAATTTTTATGAGTGTCGCTTAGAGTGTTTAACATACTTTTTATTATTTTTTTTTAATATGTATTCTATTTAAAAAAAACTGAAAATCACTAAAAACATAATTTAGTAGCTCAGCTGAACTATCATAGTTTCTTGAATGATATTTTTCGTGAAACGTTTGCAAACACTAAAAGCTTGTCGCCAAATTTTGGCACGTCCAACCGTAATCATCGAAAATTGAAAAAAAAAAAAAAAGGTATATAATCCAATTCTGCGAGTTAAAAGTTAAACTAATGATACCAGTTTGTTCTACTTTAAATAAGCTTTTGGAATATCACTAACATAAACCTCGCAGAATTGGATTGTATACCTTTTTTTCAATTTTCGATGGTTACGATTTGACGTTTATAAGAAAAGTTTGAAGATTATAAGTTAATGATTCCTGAGATTCGCCCATATACAACTTTAATTATGTTTTCAATGAAACTATGACTCTACTTTAATAACAATAATACAAGAATACTATTATTATTTATCATTATAACAAAAACAGCAATTTTGTTACCAGCATTGAATAATCTTAATAATTATGATCACTTAAACAGAAACACTAATTATGATACCAATTTTATGCAGTAATGTAGTATGTAGCATTTTTTATTTTAAATTTATTTAAAAAACAGGAGCCGAATATAAATGATCTTGAGAAAAATATTTCTTTTCGGCATCTATGAACAACAGCCTCTGATCACAAAAAGTAGGAAAGTAAATTTTTAAATACACAATATCTTAATTTATAATTTACCTTTCACGAAGCCACCAATGAGCAAGAATTCATAAATCATAAATCAAATTCCTTTTGTACGGTAAAAATAGTGAACAGTGTGCGTCTAGTTGATATATTTAGACGTTTATACTAGTTTCCGTGAGATATAAAGTTTCTACATAAGAGGAAAAAGGACTTAAGAGGATTATATAAAAGTTTGCATATTTCTTCTGAATTTAGAACTTTTTTTAGGCTTTAACATTAATAATTCAAAAGTCGTATCATTATAATTCAAAAGTTTTCGGCGGGGGTTCGAAGTCTATTTAAAAAGTGATTAGAAACCTTATTATAAAAAACAGAGTTATTTTCTCCCTTTTTAGTATGCTTTAAAATAAATGTAGTTCTCAAAATCTTTATTTATTTTCTAACTTTACTCTTTTTTGATCAGTGTGCATGTCATTCATTATTTGGTGATATTAGAACGATAAATTCTGCTTGTAGTGGTTTAAAAAATTTAAGAAACATTCGATATCATCCAGAACTTCGGATAAAATTTTAGTGTTTTTGAGAAGTAAGAATTTCAAATATGATAAATTTCTTTTGGTGAAAATATTCATACAAAGTTTATTTGTAGCAAGAAAAACAACTAAAACTGGTATTATCATACAACACAGAAGTCCAGTTAATAACTGAGTATTCTAGCTAATCAGAAAGAGGTCGATATTTCGATTGCAAGATTCTATACAGAGATTTAACTCGATAAAAAATTGTCGTTTCCATAAAATACTTGTGATGTGAACCTAATGTTTTTAGGTTTACGGCGCACAAAATCTTCTTTATATTTGATTAAATGTTAAAAGAAAAAGATAAAAAACCCATCAATCTGAAAAAAAATCAAGGTGTTCAAAGCTAATAGAACAAGACACAATAATGACTTTAGTTTTTTCTTCTTTGCCAACTGTACTGTTCGTTTCTATATAATATAAATGGATTTCTTTCTCAAATCAATTAAAGGTCACTCTGTTGGGAGGTAACCTTTTCTTTGTTTGGAAACAGTAAAGAAATCATTTATTACATAAATTGAAGGTTTCTTATTTGAAATATATATCTACTCATACATTTAATTCTTTCCCTATCAAGGAGCAACATATTGTATTGACGAGAAAGTTGCCTTTTTGGAAAAAAGTGGCATGACATTTGTAAATAAAGTAGATTTTTTCTATTGTTGTCAATTCTACTAATTTTTTTTAAAGAAACCACAATCGATATGATTTTAGATTGGTACAAAGTTATGCATACTCATAGTTTATACTTAAGTTAGCAAAATGAATGCTAAGAACGGAATGTCATTAGCTTTTTGCATTTTTTATCGCTTTGAAAAAATTCCATACTCTGAAAAACATGCTGTCTCTCTAAGTAAGAAAAGGGCATTTTGCCAAGCATAGACGGTCACTTTAAAAATACATCGTAAAAGAAAAAAAATCGAAAAGAGAATTTGAAATATCTCTTTATATTATTTAAAAAAATATTAATATTAAACCTATTAACTAAAATAACCGAAAAATATATTTTTTATTAAAAGGAGTTTATATGGACCCGTTATATATAAAAGAGAAGGAAAAATATGACATTATTTTAAATGAATAATATTTTTTATATAAATGAAAATCAGTGAGAAAAATCATGTCATAAAGGTATAAAAAATAACATTCTATCTCAAGTCCATCTTGTACTATTATATTTTGACATAACGTATTTAAATTTTTGGAGAATCACCCTTACATTGCATTCATAATTTTTCAGCCACATACTGTAATGTCTGAAGGTAGAATGTCTTAATTTTCTTTTTTAAAAATTCTAGTTTATTTTTTAAGCCTGTTTTCGATCAACTTCATTTATTTGATCCCAAAATGTTATCAAAAATTTAATATACAAAAGAAAATAAATATACATATAAAAATTGCTTTGTTATTAACACCAATGGTGCTGAATTAATTTTGGTAACAGATACTTTTTTTATATCCGTCGTTGAACAGCCGATCCAATTTTTGGTTTACGAACACTAATGTTCAACTCCGTAGCCTTGTAATTTTGAGCCAATCAAGAAGACAAGAAAACTCTTGGACCAGTACCTCCTGAGGTATTGATTTGTTAAAGGAGCATGGAGGATATTGAGACTCGACAGATTTAACGTGCATCAGTCACCATTTACCACGCGGGGGGACTTCGGCCAGTGGGAATCGAACCCACGAACTCTTGGACGTGGGCCCAGTGCTCTACCAACCAGACTATCTCGGCTGGTAGCAGATACTTATTATAATATGTACCGAAAACCTATGTATGTTAGCTATGTACCCAAAAGCGAAATTGATAGAGATATTGTACTAATTCTTTCAGATTGTTGTTGTAGTTCATTTACGTCACACTAACGCTGCACAATGGGCTATTGGCGATGGTCTAGGAAATATCCCTGAGGATAATCCGAAGACATGCTTTCATAATTTCGATCCTTTGCAGAGGTGATCTCATTCGTGAGGCCACTTTCTCAATTTAGACATAGATCTGGTGGGGAAGAAATTTTTCTCCAGATCTCTCTACACATGATATTGCTCAGCGATCGAACACATGACTTTTGATTCTACAGAATTTATGAGCGCGTATATAGCATGTACTCTGGATCTTAGCGAAGTTGAGGATCGAACCCTGGTTTCCTCCGGACCGGAGTTTGATTCTCTAACCACTGGGCTACCACGGCTCCGTTATATGGTTTAAATCTCACTTTCGGGGAGATTTTTGTTTACGCCAGAGTTGTTAAGTGTTTTTCTTTGCAGCCTAAGTCTCATTTGCATTATATGGAGTGAGAAACAGTGAAAACTTCCCATGGTTAGCTTGACGGCAATGAGGATTCCCGTCCACCAATAGGAATAATTAACGTCAGCACTGCAATTAGTGTGAACTAGAAGCAGAATTTGAATCGACCTGCCTTCGCCAAGATTCAAACACTGTTCACCTCATTGGGACTTCAGCCAGTTCACCTTTCATTGAGATGATCAAATATATGCATATGTGCTCTCACAAATTAAATTTAATTGTCATAAATAGATTTCAGTAGACGAACAGTTTACGTTTAAGTGTGCATACTTAATAGACAATCTAAACTGTTACTGCGCACGTGCAGTTTTGAGGGATGTGCAGAGCCAGTTTGTTGCGCATCCAGGCAAGCAAAAAAAAAAAAAAAGAGGGGGGGGAGAATGTAGTATAATATCATTCTACATAATCCATCTGTCTGAGCTGTATAGGCTTCTCCTCTTTACAATGATAGCCAAGTGCCTTAACATTCACTGAACATAAGTTACTATGCACCAATGATTAATATTTAGCAGGGGGTGGGTGGAGCCCCTTATTTAACAAGATCGAACATCTCCTAAACTTTTCAATTAGGTATGGCTTATTAAATGACGTAATATTCTAACTAAAATAGGCTAGAGTTAAAATTTCAACTTGTTCATACTAGAGGTACAGATAAAACCCGATACCAATAGTTTTTCCAAACATTAATGAAATGCCTGTAAATGAACCGTCTAAACTTATTATTATTACAACCTCGTCGTTAAGGTCCAAGTCAGAGATTTTGACGATGGAGGAAGAATCCTTGGGGGTTACTGAAAGAAAGATTTTTGAACGAACTTTGTTTCTGTTTTGTATATATATATATAAAAAAAAAAATAAATAAAAAAAAAAAACATTTGGTGGGAAAATAATTGAAATATCTATAAATTTGGTGATATTAAATCAATAAAATTGAATAGAGTAAAATTGGCAGAACTTCTAAACATGAATGCAGAAGGCTTTTATTGTCAATCCTTTCAGCGGAAGAACAAGGGCAAGCACTAAAAAAGAGAGGGAAGAATTGATTGGACAAAGATTTTGCTGTTTACCAAGACAAAAAACTGGCGATAAATCTCTGGAAAGAGGGCGGATAGGGAAATTTTTTTAAGGAAGTCCAGGACCCTGAAGAGGCTGTCAAACCATCACTGATCGATTCGTACTCACCACACTGATAACGTACAATATCCTAAATAGCAGATGGATTATGGGATGGAATCCTATAGCTCCATGTTCTAGGGTTTTCAACTTCATGTAACGCAAATGTGGGTTCGTTCCGCGAAAAGTCCTCCATGAAGGCTAGTTTGTCACATTGCATTATCCAGAAGTTCCCTTGTCTTTTTGGTTGGGTTCAAAATTACAAGGCTAAAGAGTTGAATACTGAAAGCCATAAACTTAGAATCAGGTCGACTGTTAAACGTCGGTAACGAAATAAATTATTGATGAAAATTGGAAAATCTGCTGTTTTATTTCTATTTTTTGATAACAATTAAAAAAAAGTTACTGACTTTTAAATTTATCGAGATATTGAAATCATTCTGTAATCTATAGTTTTAATCACATAGTATGAAAAAATTACTAAACTTAAATTTATTGGCGCTACATTAGCTGTTGCTAAATCAAGATAATTTTAAACCAATAAAGCCAAAACACGGAGAATCGATTGTTAACAGTGTTTTTAAGCTCGACTGATAAATTTTTTTAATGAAAATCTGGTGAACAATTTAAGAGATGCACTGTAAGAGATATAATTCCATTACCAAGAGTTTAATTAATAAGTAAAATTACTTATAAAACTGTGCCATTGAGCAGAAGAAAAGTCTGAGTTTATTTCCATAACGATAGTACTTTAATTTTTAAAGCAACTTTTGGCCATTGATTTCATTCGTAGCCCCTTTTGTAAAATATAATTTCAAGGCAATAGCAACTTTTAAGTGGCTCTCGCCAAATAAAATTGAGATATTCTTAAATTGGTGAGATATTCTAAAAAAAAATTTTTTTTTTCATAAAATGAAAAAAAAAAAAAAAAAAATGGCGTGCGTGAGAGAGATGAGTGTTTTTACTAGTAGAATTTCCTGGAAAACAGTAATTTTTTTTTTGAAAAACACTTATTAGTTATTAAATATACTAGTATTGAAATTTAAAATTTTGAAGCATATCGATGAATAACACTTTTTTTAGAACTAATTATTTTTCATAAGGCAATATTCGCAATAATATTTTTGCTATCTTAAGTACAATGTGCTAAGTACAATATGTAAGAGATTTATTCTACATATTGTACTGAGCAAGGTTAACACTAAGACATTATTACTAATAACACTAAGACATTTATTCTTGACTAAATTAACAATAAGACATTTATTATTTTCACACATTAAAATATATTTAAAGTAACGTTCTCTTGGCGAAATTTATTATCTTGAACATAAAACATAAGTTTTGACATGGTTATCAACGCAATATAAGACGTAGAATTTGGAGTAACTTCCTCTTGTTTATTTGTCCAAAAACAAGCATACCTATTATTTTTTTAAATTGTGGCGACGTTAAAAAGTTTATGGAGAAAAAATCGGTTTCTTGAAGCATTTCAGCTACATTTTCCACAGAACATTCCAATGCAGTTAAAATAGCTGACGTTACTGACTTCAAGTTTTCATCAATGGCTTTTTCATGTTTGGTGAAAAATGGCTTTAAATAAAATTGATACAAAAATTCACCTCCAGTTAGTTTTTCGGACATAAGCCAAAGAAATATTAGTAGAATAATCTCATTGTAAAATGGGAACCACGTCCCCAATTGTGCGTTCGTCACATAAAGGCACTTGAGAAAAATCACAAAAAGAATCCAGTGAAGAAGCCATCTTGAAAGTTCCTTTACATTTTGGGAATTCAATGCTTTGAGAGATCCATGAAGAGGTAAAAGGCCTCCGTAGATAAAGAAAATTAAGTAAACTAATGTTCAAGGAATCATTTTTCAAGGCAACTGAAACTTCAATATCGGAGATTTTTCTTTCTATTTACAATAAATTTAATATCATAGACGATGATTAAAAATAGTTTCGAGTGTTGTTTACATAGTATAGTTGCAAGCACGAGAAATTTTTAGAGAGTTTCCAAACTATCATTAGATCATATAAAAAGCGGACGCTTTTTTTTCAATGCAAGCCAAAATGACAGCACTCTAGTCATAACATTTTTAATTAAATGTTGTTGATGCGGCTTATTCTTCATCTATTTGTCAAGATCCAAATATCCGCAGATGTGTTTTCTGGAATCAAGGGCCGCATGTGCACGTTTAATTGCAATGAATTCAGCTCGAATGACAAAGCAGAAATCTGGATTTTTTAGACTAATTTTCACAGAATGAGATTAAATTAATGAAAAAACCATTGTATGAGATACAGTTGTCGTCTGTGCTGCCATCCGTATAAACTAGGATAGCTGGTGTTGGAATTTGGTTAATGATCTCCAGAGTAAGCTGGAAGAGGTATTCAGGTAAAGGATGTTGTTTACTAGCGCGAGAATAAAAATCGGTCTGAAAATATACACCCGGGAGACCCTGCAATAAATTAATGAATGTCCTTAAGCTGTGTTGATCGATATCTAGGTAAAAAAATTTTTTTTGCAATGTTGAATATAAATTCTTAAATTTATGGCAATGTGTTCTTAATTTTATGGCAATGTTGACACAATGTGAAGAAATTGCGAAACAGTAACTAAACGCAATCCTATCTTTATTCAAAATTTTAATTTGAATGAAGTAAGAAAAAACACAGCTTTAAAACTAATCACACACAGAGAAGTATTTCATTCTTATATGCGAAACAATCATCGTTCATGATATTGCTGTTCTTGTTGGCGCGTTCAAAGTAAGAGTTGAGCCAAAGAGTTGAGCTTCGCGTGAAGAAGGGAAACTTCCCATATTATCAATTCTGAATCAAAGAACTTTTGAATCGTTACGATCTTTGTCTCACCTTTGGCGCTGAAGGTGTAATGTAGGAAAGCTACCATCAAGAGCGCAGATCATTTGACTTCCAACCAATGCACTCATATTTTCTCTGTTAATTATAATTGGATTAGTCTCCATGATGGTTAGTTCCATCAAAAAGTCCTCCACGAAGGCTAGTTTGTTCTAATGTATGATCTAGTAAATCAGTTGTCTTCTGGATTGGGCGCAATATTACAATACTAAACAGTTGAACCTTGATAGTCGAAAACCCAAAATTTAGCAAATTCAATCCACTATGAACTATTACTTTTATACAACTATTCCGAAATTTGATTCATCTACAATTTAATAGAAGATTTTGCGTATGGGGTCTGTAATGCCACAATTGGCATTACATATTTATTTCTTAGCTTTTAAAATTTCTTTAATTACTTAAATTTAATTCATTTTTAATTATTCTTAATCGAATTATAATTAAATGAAAATATAATTAATGAAATTTAATTAATGAAAATTAGTTAATTTTTAATTTAAAGCGAACATAAAATATTTTATTCTTTTCTTATCGATCAATGTGACGACTGACTTTTTATTTCAGTACTAATGTAGACTCATTAATTCACTGACGCTCAAACAAATATCTATTTATAGCTTTTTATTATTAATTTCTTACCAAAAATATATTTCAGTTACATGGTTATAACAATTCTCACAGTCTTGTTGGCGATTAGTGGTCGCCAAAGCATTTTTAAACCTAATATTAATTATGGGGTGTTGGCTTTAATTTGGCTATGTTATATTTCGATAATTCGCCAACCTTGGATCTCTTCTCCGCGCTTTTGTGTCTGTTGGGAACAATTTCATTCACTTTACAATTTCAAATTTGTGGAGACTTTTGGGCCTCCCAGTCTCAATCGGTGAATATTATTCCCAATCAAAATTCTCGATATGGAGAATGTTATCTTGATCCTTTTAAGGGATTTCTTTTCTTTATTATTTTTATATATTTTAAATATGGCCTCTCTTTTTTAAATGTACTAATATTTTCTTAGTAAATCAAACTTTTACTTAAACGATTTTATTCATTTTCTTTGAGACAATTAACATTTTACTAAATCCAAATTAAGATGTTTATGTAACGGCCAAAAGTACAAAGATGATACTTCAACTACCACTATAATATTAGTAATGGCGATCAACATCATCATATGGCAAAACTAGAGTCCTTGAATAAGACAGGACGACTTATCATTCAATTTGGAACAAAAGCTTTCCCTGCAATAATGAAGAGCTACAAGATTTGGCAATTTATCGCTACAAACGACGTTAACCTCAACTATAGGATAATCAGTACAGAAAAGCGTGCATCGATTAACATTGTTTTTCCGAAACTTTTTTTTTGATGCTTATACAAATTCACTGCAAATTTTATTACCGATATAAAATTTTAAATGAAAAAACTGTGCACGTGCTATATGCCAATTACATCAATTTTTTTATAAATGATTTCAAAGTAATAGTGATTCTTAATTTTATATTTCAGTTAGATATGGGTTTTTTAAATTTCTTTTCAGATTTTTTTAAACAAAATTAAATAGGAAAAAAACATGTTTTGACCTGAAACATTTTAAGTATGTTCTTATAATCAAAATAATAAAATCTCTCATGCATTATTCTAAATGTAAATGTCTACAATCATGAGAAGCAATACATTTTGTTTCAAAATCAAGAATTGATTTAAAACTAGTGTTTTTAATTGAGACATTGAATTTTCTTTAAGGCATTTAAGGACAAGACGAATTAAGATTTTTAGCCATTATTATTATATAAAGGGAATTAGTAAAATAAATAGAAACTAGAGTTTTATGGGGAGGAGAAGAAACAACGCATGATAAACTTTTAAGAGTTTAAATAATTTATTTAAATTAGCATCTTATTTCCAAACACATTTTCAAAACATTTATTTAAATAAGAAATACATTTACATACATAATACATACATAAATACATACGTACATAAAAATACATAATACATACATAAATACATAAAAAAACATAATACATACATAAAAACATTTAGTTAAGTAAGGAATACAATTTAAAAAAGATATCTATATATTATTCATTACTAGATAGAAATAGATTTTGCACAGTTTGGTTCTTTAATAATAAAAAAATAATAATAACTAAGCAAATGGAGAGGAATTAGTACATTTATACTTGAATTAGATTTAAGTTTAACTAAAATTGATTCAGGTTTGGAACAGCCTATTCTTTTCAGTCTTTTTTGAGAAATTTTGAAGAAATTTAGAACACAGAAAATTGTTGGAATAGCACCAGGTCTTAATTTATTGTTACCATCTTTTCTATTTATTTCTAGTTGCGATTCTTCAAAATGAACCTGAAAAATAAGTTCGAATATTTTATTTATTTATTATCATACTTAAATTAAATCGCATTAAAAAAATTTAGAGTTTACATTTCTTAAACATACTCCCATGAAGTTTTCTAACACAGAAACTTTTTTTTTCTGAAATAACACAATAATTAAAAAGAAAAAAAAAACATTGGTAGATCCAAAAATATATGAAAGATCGCATATTAAACAGATTTCTTATGATAAATGTACAGTCAGCAAAAAAAAAAAAAAAGATATCACCCTGAATAATTTTTGTTCTAATGATCGGATTTTCACGAACTAAGTGTCAATCTTAATGGTTCCTGGGGGTGACCTCAAATATGCTAATTAGTTAGTGCTAACTATTAATTAAGTTACGAAATCAGACACAAAAACATACTTTCTCTGAATAAACATATATTTTTTTTAGCATATTTGGATTCCTTATCTTCAAAATATAGGGAGTAGCCGCAATCTGGGAAATGTGGTCCCCATAGTTTGGTCAGGAGAGCGATTCAAAGTTTGGACCCCTTAATGTTAATTTCACTTTTTGCGTTTTCAGTCATATTTTAAAAACTAATGAAGCAATTCAAAAAAATATTGCACCAACTCATAAAACGCATTTACCCAAAGATAATTTCATGAAAATAATAATTTTTAATAATTATTAATTATTTTTTATTATTTAATTAAAGAGAGGATGAAAAAATTTTGAATTATAAGGTATGGATTTTTTTATACCATATTAATCTACATGCTTTTCAATTGAAAAATCTAAAGTTTCAACTGTTTTTATTTATTAGAAGATAAGAAAAATTAAAATTAATTATTAAAAAAAAATAATTTGGCGACAATGAAAAAAATGATTAAATGGGGCGATTAATATTAAAATGTGATAAACTTACGAAGAACTTGATTTAGCGCGCGTGGCGTAAAATTTCATTCATATTTTTTTCACTAATAATCGTTTGCTAATCTTTTTATTTTTATTTTTTTAAAACTATAAAATACAATGTTTCTTTTTTAGTCCTCTAAAAATCGATTTGAAATTTAGTAAAGAAATTTGAATAAAAAATTTTATTGAATAAAAAAATTTTTATTCAACGAATGTCGAGTTTTATAAAAGCATGCTTTTGATAGAATATGATTATACACCAGATTGTGCTTATTTAATGTGATTATTTTTTAGTTTTTTTTTTCTCAATAACTGATACAATTACAATAATATACATACGTATGAATAGATTTGGAATAAAATATTTCTCAGTTTCTTGTATATATTTTTTATGAATATTAATAAAAATACGTAGTAAACATATTTAAGCATATCTCACATCATCGCAAATTTCTCAACATCTTATATATCGTGTTAATCTTAAAAGTAATTTTTTAATCACCTGTCCGGAAGTGTTTCGCAGAACTATTTTACCAACTATTTAATTAAATTTTAGCATTTTTAAAAATTTTATTCTTTACCCTACAACATTTATTATTTTTTCATTAATACTAATAAATTTTTTTAGTACTTTAGTTTAGATTTTCTTTAAAGTAAAGTTCCTTTTTGCATTATAGTCAAGTTTTTTTTAAAAGAATTATTGTCTGCTAGCTAAGAATAAAGCCTTGTTAAAAAATTAAAAACATTCCGCTGTTTAAAATTATTTAATGCAAAACAGCTGATTATTTACTTAGCATACTATTTTTTTCGAAAAAAGAATATAAATCGTTGATTGTCTTTTTTGTTTTGTTTCTTGTGACTTCAACATAGATTATCTAAAATAGTGTCCATGTTTTATAAGTCACTACAAAGAGTATAAAGATACCGAACATAAAAAGCTGTCAAATACGTAGCCAAAACTTTTAAGCGTCTTAAAATACCTCAGTATCTTAAATGATTATTTCTTTATGATTCCATGTAGATTTTTTTCCGGATAATATACTAAACTATTTTGTTTAATTTTTTACTTTAGCACGATTCCCAAGAAATTATTGTAGTATAATTTGTTATCAGGAACAATGCCTTATTTTGTTTAGCAGGAAACACTAAAAATTGAATTTTGTAAAAAGTTTCCGAAGCCGTGCGAATTATAGAATCATCTGATTGAAAAAAATGCAATAAAAAATTCCTAAATTTCCGAACTTATTTTGATTAAAAATAAAAAAATAATAAAAAACGTGGCAAGAAGGTTAACAAACTTTTTACAGAACTGTGAAAACCAGTTTTTCCTATATTTCGTCAAAAGAGGATAAGAATGATATTGCTCCAAGGGACCTACTCAATAATTTCGCTACTTCCAGAATGAAATCTGTTTGATCGAAACATATTTCCTTGAAAATAAAAACGGGGAAAAAATTAACTTTTATTATTTATCTAAGCTTATTCCATTCATTTAATGATAGCGGTATCAAGGTTAAGGATATGCGATGGAAGCCCCATTTACTATTATACTATAAATGCGTTAAATCATGTTGCTTGAATAATTTATTTTAAGCTTATTAATTAATAATTTTAAGCAAATAAGGGTGTAAAAATAAACTCGATCAAAATACTCCGAAAGTATACCCTAAAATATTTGTAGAATAAACTTTGGAATCTATATATACAAAATACCTTTTCAAACAACTTCGAGTAGGACGGAAACGCTAACTTATTGTTTAAAATAGTTGTCCTTGTAACTATTTAATTTCGATTTCTGGTGCTAGGGGACATTCCATTTTCACATTCGACTTTTGAAATTTCAATTGTAAACGGAAATTTTTATGTCCTAAATGTTAAGGCTTGCAGCAAAAAAAATTGTACTGCATTGATTTTTTTACAAAATAGCGAATTATTATTTTTTTAATCTAAGAACCTGTGCCTATTACTTAAGTAAAACTTATTTTAATATCGAGTGAAATAATTTAATATATTGTGTAACTGAATAGATAATCCCAAGAAATTGAATTGAAAATATAAAAACTTCATTGATTTAAAAATTAATAGATGATGATAAAAATAGACATGTTTTGAGCACAATAATAAAAGTCACAAGTTATTTAAGCTTGACAAGTTTTGAGAATAAGTGAATATATTTGAACGTTCGAAACATGTCGACTTTTTGATTCCCTCTTCATATTTTTTGAAGCCAGTTGAGTTTTTATCATCAATTATACTGTTTTACATTTGGGTCTTGATCATTATTTTGATAAGGATTTTACACTCGTTAAAGTAAAAATATGCATTTTCATATTTCAACAGGAATTATGTGGTCTTTAAAAACATAAGAGCATCAATATTGTAAAAGTTATATTTAACTTGGTTTAAAATTAAAATTTTGAGACCAGATATTTTGAGTTAATGAAATTAAATATTTTATCTTTTAAGTTTTCGTGCGCCCCTTTCAGTATCTCAAGGACCTTACAAGCTCTGTTTAAAAAGAGAGTATCATATCAGATATATATAAGAAAACAAAAATAATCATAGTATCAGTATTTGGTGGTAAATGTAGCTTATCGTAATTGAAGAATATGCTGTGCGATATTTTATGGTGAATTTGCGAACGTAAGTTTCTAAATGTATCGAAGCATAAGGATGCTATTTGCTAATCATCTTTATCCAAAGAAAACCTTGTTATCTATATATCTAGCAGAATGAAGTGATTTTTGAAACAATGAATCATACTATATGCAACATATTATTTCAATATCTTATTCTTAAACATAACCTATTTCAATGCTTTTAAAATACCACTAAACATTCAGCAATTCCTTGAGTTATAGGAAAAAGAAATATCGTAAATTATAGAAAAAGTTGTGAATGCGCATTAGAATTACTATACAATATACATTTTATTTTTCAAGCACTTTTTTTTTCTTCAAACTTTCTTGCCTAGAAGACTTAATTAAAGCTGTAAAAGTGATTAACCCTAAAATTTTGTATTTAGCCATAATACGTTATGTTAATTTGATTTTAGTATGAAATCCTCGAATAAATATAGCAGAAAAAACATAATCTAAATAATATCAGATAAAATGTTCATGTATTTAAATTCTAAAACTTAGAAAATCATAAATAATTTATAATCGATTCAAATTTTCTTTTCAAGGGAGATTAAAATAAAAAAACTTTGCTTTTTGGACAGAAATCAGCTTAAAAATTGTCAATTGCCTAGAAACTTCGAGATATTTTCTATTAACTATTGATTAAACCTCTCTGAGTAATCACAGAACATTATTTCAATTATTTTTCCAGTCAGAGCTTGGTTGCATAGCAACCTAGTAAAATTAAGCATTCTTCTTTTGAATTAGTCAATGGGTTATCTTAAAATATTCATTTGCGCTGGTGACTTTTTTTGGCGGTTTTCTGGACTATCGCCAAATATATAAACCTTTGTTGCAACCCTATTTACCACCCAATTTTTTCAAAATTTTGTCTACCCCCCCTAATTCAAGTATCTGGATTCCAAATATGTAAAAAAAAATATATGTTTATTCAGAGAAAGTACGTTTTTGTGTTTCGTAACTTAATAGTTAGCACTAACTAATTAGCATATTTGAGGTCACCCCCAGGAACCATTAAGATTGACACTTAGTTCGTGAAAATCCGATCATTAGAACGAAAATTATTCAGGGTGATATCTTTTTTTTTTTTGCTTACACAAATCGTTTGAACTTCAAGTAATATATTGCCATAAATAACTAAAAAAAAACAAACGTAAATTAGTTAAGATTAAGAAAGTAACTGCTTGATCTTAGTGAAATAAAATGAAATACAATAAAAAACAGGTAAATATTTGTTTTTAACAAAAAGAAATACTTAAAAGTGAATAAAAAACTTGGCGATTCTGAAATAAGTTTGACGAATACTTATTCAGCCAATCTCTTGCCTTTATTTATTAGTTTTGTTGCTCATAAGCACTTAAAATTGATAAATAAATCAGTAAATGTTGTTTCAAAGTCATATTTTAAATAATTATATACTGAATAAATGCAGTTTTCAATGAAAATTTCTATATTTGGTACATAGTAGTTAAAACTGTACAATTCAAGTAACCTTGCAAGTTAATCGCTTATTGAAAAAAAAAACAAAAAACAAATTGATGAAAACAAACATTTTAAAACAAATTCTAACAACTTAATATCGTTTATATACTACATATATAAGTAAATAAATCTAATAAATTATAAATAAATGAGTATTTTCCTCACATAAGCGAGCTCCACTTCCAGACTGCCAGTTGTATCTTCGGCAATTTATTATCCATTTCTTCTTTCTTTTCACATTTGAAGGAAATCTGAACATACGAAAGCCTTTTTTTTTAACTGTTTGCGCATTTTACTACCGCATTACCACCCATATCAATTATTTTAGGTATTACTCCTCTAAGATCCCAATTACTCCTCTAAGATCCAAATAGTCTTCAAACTCTCACGCTAATACTAACAAAACGTTAACTAGCGAACTTGTTTGATCCAACATAGTTGATAGTTCAGCTCTGATAGTATAGAAGCCTTAGGTAAAACCACATATATTCAAAAATTCTTAAAACATTTGCTAACTGATATATTTAAAATACACATTGTGATGAAATAAACCACTTATGAATGAACACCATCTTAGAGTTCAGATCCTAATTAACTATTTAAATAATTTAAAAAATGTTAAGAAATTTTTTTAGTGTTTATCTATTGTAACCATGTTTCATTTCGGATTAAGAACCCGTTTTCAATTATAAAAAAAAGTTTTTTAATGTTCTGGTTAAACAATTAATGTTATAGTTCATGAAATAAACCACATATGAATGAACACCATCTTAGAATTCAGATCCTAATTAACTATTTAAATAATTTAAAAAATGTTAAGAAATTTTTTTTAGTGTTTATCTATTGTAACCATGTTTCATTTCGGATTAAGAACCCGTTTTCAATTATAAAAAAAAGTTTTTTAATGTTCTGGTTAAACAATTAATGTTATAGTTCAATATGAACTTATTTACTCAAGAGTTAAAATATTTGAAATCTTTCATTATTTAATTTGTATGAACAAAGAAATTAAAGTTCGAGTATTTATTTCTTCTTCAATTGATCATAATGAATGCAAATGGATTGCACTAAGAACTGTTACTTTTATGAATAGAAACCTATTTTGAAAACTGATTCGTTAACACTTTAATATTTATTAGAAGATATTGTGCATATGGTCAAACTAGGGAGCTTTCATGGTATTTTCAACACTAGGGTTACAGGCTTTCCACCGCCCATATTTCCGGGTTACTGTATCCAGTAAATTTTGAGGCCATTTGGCTCAAGGTGTTCACTATGTTAACGGAGAACGCAGTAAATGATGAAAAAGAAGTAAATATTGGAAACTGTATATGTATAATAATAAACATAAATGGAGAAAAGGTAGCAAACACGTGGTTTGAGAAGTAATAAAAACTTAAATTAATATTAGTATAAAAATGGTTGTAAAAAAATTTCCTTTCCAAGAATATACTAACTTCGAATTTTAAATCTAAAATATTAATTTGGAAAATAAACTTTGTCTCGCTACTCTAACTAAATACTATTACTAACGTATGCGCGGTGCATTGCTTGCAACATGAATAAAGTGTAACAAACAAGTCAAAAGAAGCCAAAAAAGCGAGCTCTGACTGGGCGATGATATGATTTCAGCATCGTGTTGCATCGCCACTCAAACATCGCGATGTTTCGATACATCGCGATGTCACGTTACTGTATCACATTTGGTTTTGCATTCTCGCACAACTTTGCTTTTTATTTGTTTGATACTACTGTAAAGTAAAACTAAAACTGAAATTTTAAATATGTATACATTAGAATTTTAGAATTTAAACTTTGTGTGCTTGAGAAAAGGAGAGAGGAGATTTTAAGAGAGGGATATTCAGTGAAAATCTGCCAAAATACGTCAAACTAACATTATACAAATTATATTCTTTTTATAGGAATATATTAACAACTATAAGTCATTTATAATTGAATATTCGATTTAATTTCATTAAAGGAAAAGCTATAAAAAATATAATTAATGGGAAGAAAAGTAAAGGTAGGAGTATATTAAATCTATGACTTTTTATAGCCTGTATATCAATGTTTTGTAAAAAATATTTATTGTAAATGTTTTTTTCTATTTTTTGATTATTTTTATTTCAACTATTTTCTTTTTGATTAAAATAATTCAATACTGTATTTTCAATTTAAACAAAACACATCTTTTCAACCTTCAGATTCTGCTGAAAAAAATCAAAAGTTTTTAAATAAAAAGAGTGTATTAAATAAATAGTGAACTAGTGAAACAAAAAATTCATTAAAATTTTCCATGCAGCTTTGAAAAAAAATGAGTAAATTATCTTAAAGAACGAATTAAGAAGGGTAAAAATATAGTATTTCAACCTTGGCCAACAAAAAGTATTGTTAATTTACAAGGTTCTTAAAGATTGTTATGTGTCTTAGACAAAAACCCAATAAGAAATTATTGCATTACATTAAGAAAAAAATGTTTATAGAAAAAAAAAAATATTGAAGAAAAAGGCGCATTTTTTTTCCTTCAGATTTTATGCTGTAATAAATTTTTCTCAATATGAATATTTCAGTAACTAATATTTGATATTTTTAGCTGGAGAACGATTATTGTAGTGCATGAAAAAAAAATTACTTTGAATAACTTTTGATTTAGTAATCGGATTTCAAAAATTCTGATTTTGTTGAAATTTATTTTTTCAGAAACTATTCAACTAATTTCTCTTAACTTTTATATTTTAAAATAAAAAATTACATTCTTTAAAAAAAATTTATACCTTACAATTACAATAAAATTTTTTCGAATGAAATTATCTTAAAATTATCTTAGGATAAACGAATTCTACAATTGCGTGCTAAATATTTTTCAATTCCAAAAGAAGTTCTAGAGATATGATGAAATGCGCAAAAAGTAACACTTACATTCAAAGGTCCTAACTTTCAATCGCTCTCCTGACGAAATTATTAGGACTATATTTCTGTGCCCTATAATTTGGGGGTCAGGAATCATAATTTATCAAAACAAATTTTCAGTTAGGTGCGTTTTTGTGTTTCACTTCGTATTGCACGTTCCTTAATATTTAATTATTTTTTTTATATAGATGTCCAAGACGGAGACAGAACTATTCGCGAACGCAACGACCTATAGGTGAGTTTGTTATTTGAAACGAATGACGGCTAGCAGAACAACACGATCATCAGTTCCACTGGAGATTTCTTCAGTGTAGCATGGCAATGCTCCTTCTTTATAAAGGCTTATTAAATTTAAAGAAGAAAAATGTTTGACGTTCTTTCTTATGTACGCAAAAAAAAATGAAATCTCTTTTTTTTACGGTAGGAACATCCAAAACACTTTGGAAAAATATTTAGAAGTAAACAGATGAAATATGTATCTTATCTTCTTATTATGGTTAAAACCTAACGCTTACGAAATCACTCTGCTAAGTTTAATGACATATTATAAAAGGTCTATTTAAACTGAATCAAATAACTTCAAACATTAAAATATACAAAAAGTATACAGAAATAAATAATGTTATATCATTTAATTTTGTAAACGAAGTTTTTTGATAACAATTTTTATCAAAAAATTAAAAGTTGCAATGAAAAATCATTATTTAAAAACTAAAAAATATGAAACAAAGAATGTTTACGAGTAAAAAAATATTTTTAAAAATTCCTTACAGTAAAATTAAAAAAAATTTCATTTTATTAAAATCTTAAAATTGTCTTAATCAGACGTGGAAAACTATTCTGTAGAAAGCTATCAAATTAGAAAACAAATTATTAACAAGTATAAATTTTTATTATAAAAATCATAACACTTATTTGTTTTATAAATCCGGAGAATTCCAAAATGAAATGTTCTTCTTTTAAATTTTTTTTTCTCATATATATATATATATATATATATATATATATATATATATATATATATATATATATATATATATATATATATATATATATATATATATATATATATATATATATATATATATATGAGAATATATATATATATATATATATATATATATATATATATATATATATATATATATATATATATATATATATATCTATCTATATATATATATATATATATATATATATATATGAGAATATATATATATATATATATATATATATATATATATATATATATATATATATATATATATATATGCTACGGCGAATGACCGAAATCGGTGGTTGTTGACTTTCACCGGTGAATGTCGAGACAAACACCAAATACGTCGGTGAAAGATCGAATATTTCATTACATTCTTGTACACTCCGACCCTCACCGGTGTATGTCGACAATCACAGATATGCTCTGGTGGAGGTCGAAAAGACAGGAGCCGACAAGGAGGCGACTGGCTGTTTCTCGCCAAATCCGCCACATCCTTTGTGCTGGTGGAGTCAGCCAGCTTTGTCAGTCTTATGCATATTCAAGTTTCGATGGTGAGAGCAAAGTTTTCTTAATTTTTTAATTTTTAAGGTTAAGTGCCACTGCCCGGTATACATTTGCCCGGTATACCCTACACTGATGTTTTTTTAAGGATAAGTGCCACTGCCGGTATACATTTGCCCGGTATACCCTACATTGATGATTTTTTAAGGTTAAGTGCCACTGCCCGGTATACATTTGCCCGGCATACCCTACACTGATGTTTTCTTAAGGTCAAGTGCCATTGCCCGGTATACCCTACACTGATGTTTTTTTAAGGTCAAGTGCCATTGCCCGGTATATATTTGCCCGATACTCCAAACACTGATGTTTTTTCTAATCTATCGTCAGTAAGTATTGAAATATAGAATAAATATAATAATATCAACGAATAAATTAATATAAAATTGGATATAACAAATATTTCGGACATTCACCAAAGCGACTATATGATTGTTGACATTCACCGGTGAGAGTCGACATTCTCCAGATTTCGGTCATTCGCCGTAACATATATATATAAAGAGGTAAAATGTAAACAATTTCCTCTTATACGGGCACATGTGTCTTGACGTTTATTATAATTATTATGAATCTCGAGAAAATTGAAATTAAATTAATTAACTAAGCTGAACCAGCTAGACACTGGAGACGGTTGTTAAGAGAGAAAATTGGTAAGTAAATGAAATTTACAATTTAGAATTTTAATAAAAAAAAGATATTCAGCTTATTCAAGTAAAAATAGAAATGTGAGTAATATCTCTCAGTTAAAAGAAGAAATAAATAAATTTGTATTGAAACTTAAATATTATTGGGGTCATAGTTTATCCTAAAATCAATATTTTCTTCCATTAGAGAAACATTTGCTTTAGCGACGATTAGTAATAGCGCTATACATTTCTCTCTTTTAAATTAGTTTTATCCAGGATCAAGTTGTTGTGTTTTCTTTTTTTATCAAAAAATATTTTAGTATTATTTAATATAATATGAAAGGTATTTTAACTAGTTTGATTTAGTTAGACATAAATGTTCTGAGATTACAGATTTTAACTCCATACCGCCAACATACATTTGACAGGTGACACATTTCTTTTTGCTTGTTCTAAGTCTTTTTCTTTTTAATCTACTTGTTTTTTTTATTTTATTCCTGTTTTAAATTTTTTTCTGCCAGTTTGCATTGGAAAGTAGTCAAAATTTTGATTGCAGGTAAAATGGCTATTCATTTTGCTTGCACCGTTAAAAAAACAGTTTTTAAGACAACACTTAAGAAATAACCCCAAAGCTTGAAAATAATACTGGAACATACTATCTGGTCAGAAAGTTGCCAAAATTTTATAAACGACAGGTTCTATGTTTTGATAAAAGGGCGCTAGAAATTCAGCTTCATACGAATTCTGATAGAAATAGAATACAATTAAACTTTCATAGTTTTTATAAATGATGGGTCCTATTTGCTGATAAACAGGCGTAAGAAATTTAGCTTCATATGAATTTTGATAGAAATAGAATAAGATTAAACTTTCATAGTTTTTTTTTATCAATGATGAGTTCTATTTGGTGATAAAGGGGAGCTAGAAATTCAGCTTTATATGAATTCTGATAGAAATCGAAAACAATTAAACTTTTATAGTTTTTATAAACTAGGGGTTCTATTTGGTGATAAAAGGGCTCTAGAAATTATGTTTCACATGAATGCTGATAGAAATCGAAAACAATTAAACTTTTCCAGTTTTTATGTACAGCAAAGAGATACCGTTCAATACTGTAGCTTGTCATAATCTAGCAATCCAAAATTGAATGGACCGTAAACTCATTTTAGGAATAAAATGGTAGTAAATTGCTTTTCCAATGGCCAGAAAATTATTTCAGTTAGTATTATAATCTAGAAGAGAGCTCCAGTTAAATTTTTGGCTCCTAGTAGGAAAGTGGTCGAAATTTGGATTGGCGATGCTTTAATTTGTCAATGATATGTAAATAAATTCCGTTTGTAGTAATTAGAAAGCAATTAAAGCTTGCATTGATATCAGATCACAAAACACGGATTTTCAATAGAGATTTGAGTGCTACTGCATTTCGGAAAGTGGTGCGAAATTCCACAAAAATAAGTTTGCATAAATGTAGTGCAGATAATATGACGACAGTTACGTATAATACAAAATTGAGATAGTATTGTGCATTACGTGACAGTTTCGTAATTTTTTATTATATATAATTAGATATAATAATATAATAAGAAAAGTATTAAGTTTGTTTAATTTGATTTATAATTTATGAAACATGAATTCAGCAGCACTAGTTTATAGACTTGCAAAAATTCTTTTTTAACTATGATGAATCTCACACAGTTTTATAGTTTGATAATCTAAAATCCGAAAAGAATTTATATTTTTTATTTTTTTCAATTGATTTCATACCAATTCTGTTTTTTTAATTCATGATTTTAGTAGGCAAGCAAAATTTTTATTTGAAATTAGACAGGGTAAAAAAAGTAAAGCAAATACCTATTATCCCCGTTTTCCAATAAATTCGTAATAAAATAGTTTGGATACAACTGTTTTTTTCGTTTAGAGAATATCTACCTGGTTCTTCCTATAAGTTTTTTTAAATTAATTTGGCTAAAATACTTTCAATTTTTTTATTTGATATTATTTGTTACCTTTTTGGTAGCTGAACGTTATTTAAGGAAGCAAAACTTGTTTTTTGTACTTTATTCCATTAGAATAAAGATAAAATGTATTTACCATCACGTGATATGATGATATTGCTTGCGGCCATTTCATGATGGACAGAAATTACGACCAATTAATTTTCTCCGGTACATTTCCCTTTCGAGGGACCGTAATTCACATAATTCCAAAGTATCGGTATAAAAACTACTTAGAATTGGAATAGTTTTAATAATCTCCTAATATATCAATACAATATTTTATACGTATATTTGGTACTTATTAGAAAATCCTTAAGCATTTAAGTTTTGAGAGAAATAATCGGTTTAGTAGGTTAGCATTGTAGCAGCGTTTGTATTGTAGCGTTGATTAGTAGCAGCCAACTAAAGCTGGATTTTTTTTAAAAATGGAATTCTTATCAAAACTGCAGCAATTACTATATTACCAGTAGTACATATTAATGTCAGTAGCAAACCTTAATTAAGCATCATCTGAAAATGGCATTTTTCTATGGTTTTCTTAATCGAATTTTTTATTAACCTTTTCTCCATTGACTTCGCTTTATAGAACATAGCTTATTTTATTTTATTTCAATTAATGGGTGATTCCTTTTAAACATGACAATTAGAACAAAACGATTTCTTCAAATTTAAAGTCTTTAAAATAATCTAAAATTTTTTTGTATACTTCTTTAGTTACATTTATTAATATCTTACAGACAGCAGTTTAGTTTATAGACATTGGCTCGAGATAAAAAATAAAATAGAAATTCACCAAATCTTGAATGCCAGGAAAATGACATATTAGCTTAGAAGTATAAAAAACAGTCATTTTAAGTTAGTAGTAAGTAACTCAACTTAAGCCTTCATGTTAAATGGGCCATAAATTGCTTAAATTAATTCTTTTTATCCACTGCAGGAAGAATCAAAAATGTTTTTATTGCTGATATGTACAGAATAAAATTTTGTATAATAATCAATCATTAAATAAATAAATAACTTTGATTACACCCAAGTATATTACAATCATACATAAGTTTGGTATTAGGCTAATATTTGCTTTCCCTCCTTACAATATTAGCAGTTAAAAAAATTCTGGTAACACTTCAATGTCCTGGCATTCATAAGCCAGGAAAATGACAGGCAGGATAATGGCAAATTCGCCATTTTATAGCATATAACTTTACTTTAATTTAATATTTTGGCCTAAGACGTTTATATTCTGCAGAGAACAACAGAATTTCTTAAAATAACTCAAATAAATCTATGTATTTTATGTTATTAATGATTTCAAGTAACCAGGAAAATGACAACACAAAAACCTACTCACATTGAAAAAATTTTTTAAAATAGATTTCGATTTCGAAAATTGGTTCTTTATTCATGCAACAAGACATGTCCATATAGGAGGGTATCTAGTCAATTTAGTAACATAAGATTGCTGGTTCTATCTATTTTGGTTATAAACCACTAAATAAAAGTAGCCAGGAAAATGACAGATTTTCTTGGGACGAACAAATTATTGACAGAAAAAATTATTTTAAATGAAGTTTTTGTAAATTATACCCTCTGCGTACATTCTAGAAATGCTTACACCGGTTGATATTAAAAAATTAGATATTGAAAAATTTATGGGAAGTTTTGAAGCTAGTTATTAATGGAAACATTGTTTGTGACATGCCAGAAACATGAAATTTTGAAGTTCAATTACATTTTTTAACTATACAAAACAGTCAATGCTAGTGCAAAGTCATTTTAAAATGATAACTGCGATGCTATTTATTAATTTTTTTTAAAAAAAAGTTCTTTTAGTATTATAATATTAGATCTTGGAGCAAGAGACAGTGAATTGTCACATTTCGTGAGAATCACCCTAATACACATTATCCCTCCTAATTAAGCATTAGCACTTCATTCTGAATTTTTTAAATTTTTTTTTCTAAAACTGTAAAAACCTTCTAATTGTTTTCCTTTTGCGAAGTATAAAATTTAGCAGCATTGTGGAGAAACATTCGTAAACTTTTCTTTATCAATTTTAATGGGTATTTTTTATTCCTTAGTTTATCATTATCATGCACATGCTGACTGAAAATAGATTTAATAAAATAGCTTTTTTTAAAAAATAAATGTAATTTATTAAAAAATGAATGAGACATATAAACAATTTTATACATTTAAAACCTTAAATAAATACGTTATCCTAAAATGTTACGTATTAAGGTATTCGACACGAAGAAAAAAAAAGTCCGGTTAAATAACTGTACTGTATGGTAATGACACTTTTGGTAAAAAAAAAAATGTAGGTCATAAAATGAAAATATATGGTGTTTAAACCATGCGATTGCTACATTTCCGTTCATATGGTAATATGGTTTGCCGTAAGTTCTGGTTTTCAAAATTATAGTTCTTAATACCCCACATTTAGTAAAAAAAACACAAAACTGAAAAGTACATTTAACCGAATAAATGGTTTTCATCCCATACTCTAACGTATCATGATTAAATTACCAAATTTAATAAATTATTATAATATTTCATTTTATTGTTAATTTTACTAAAATTATTACTTAAGCGCTTCTGCAAAACTTAATGAGCTCTTTGGTATTCTCAAAAGAGGCAGAAACATGGCACAGTTTACACTATTCTTGTAGTTTTGATCATACTTTCTTTCTTGATGTACGATTACTTTAAAATGTAACAAAAGTGTAATATGTTCAATGTTAAGCCTTTTGTTTTAAATTTTATTTAGAATGAAACACATAAAAAAAGAAAATAACATTAAGAAGGAAAAATGTCCATATATTTTTTATAAAAGTATTCTTAAATAAGGGATATAAAAGTAAGTTATAGGTAAATACCGTTACACTTTCCACTAATTTATTGTCATTAATTTCTTATAATAACAATTAAATATATCTTGATTGATTTTTCAGAACAAAAAAACCAGGTTCCTTTAGTTTACAGTTATTTGTGTGTTTAATGATGTTAATTTTTTTATTAAACTTAATCTTGAGGAAAGTTAAATACACGTATTCTATAGTAATCGATTGCAACTCACATGAAAAGTAGGTCACTTAAAATGAAAGAAACCATGGCTCATTATTTGGAACATAGAAAAACTTATCTTTACTTGTAGTAAATGCTCTGTTTTTGTTGGTATCGTTAAGATTTGGTAAATGATCTAGAAATTCTCTTTTATGATGCCAACATAAGCTTGTTATTCCCGTGATGAAAAATTATTTTGAGTTGCTTATCAAGCAAGAGATAACATTACAATTTTGAAATAAAAGAGTCTAGCTTTCAATAATTTGTTTGTTACTTTATAATAAGCAAAATGAAAGAAATTTTATTCCATGTTAATGAAGTTGGAACTTCTCGCTAGAGTTGTGATTTGCTAATTTCTCGCTGTATTTAAAAAATGATAGCGGCTGTGGTTTAAATTTCGCCATCATATGACTGCTGGTATTCGAACTACAGTCACCTCATTGCGAGGGAAATCCTCTATCCCTATTTTATTTCATAACAAACGGTTGAGCAGCCGACTTAATTTTGGGTTTACGACTACTGATGTACGACTCCGTAGCCTTGTAATTTAGAACCCAATACAGAAGGAACCCAATAAGGGAACTCCTTTATGGATTTGTTATGGGTACTTGGAGGACTTTGTGATCCTGTTCTCACCAACACGAGTTCAACGCCCTACCAATCATGCTATCCCAGTCACATCTTTATATTGAGCACATACCTTTTATCATTAAACAATTTTGCCACCATACGGTTGAGAAACTGTTTTATTGTCACTTTTATTGTAACTGTTTTTTTTAACAACGCTGAACAACTTGGAATTGAAGAAATATGTTTCCTAAATAGAATAAAAAAAGAACGGTAAAACTAGAAAAAAATGTGTAAAATTTTTGAGAACTATTAATTTTTTAATTTTATGGATGAAAGCGTTTCGGGAACTAAAATTTCCCGTAAACAGTTTTAATTGACTGTTTTTTTTTATCTTCAAATAACGCATAATAGTCCTTCTTTTAACAGTAATTGTTTCATACAAATTACTCCCATACATTGTAAAGGTGAAATGTACCCATAAAATATTTTTTTTTATCAATGTTTTGGTTTTTACCATTTTCTATTTGAAACATTATCATTAAAAAAATTTATTTGAATAGAGTCATGTCATGACACAAACATTAGTTAAAGTGATATAAAATGTAATGCACGAAAAAAATAAGATGACTGGCTATTAACTTTTGCAATTCCTTTTTGTGTAGGGAAGAAAAAAAAACTTAATTCTAATTTTCATCACTTGACTGCTCGGTTGAAAGGATTCACTTTAATCCCAGGAAAATTAAATGAATCTCAGACTGCTGTTTGAAGATCTGAATTATAAAGAGGGATTAGGAAAGATGATAACAAGTTCAGACTCTAATGACTTTCAAACGAATCAAAAAAAAAAAACTACTGGGTTACGGTAAAAAATATTTTTTTCTCCGTTCACTTAAAAAGATCAACATGTATTACACTGTTAAAATTTTCACTTTAAAATTATTATAAAATAACTGGCAGCTCTCTGTCCATCCGATTAACCGTAAAGTTTACGGTAAAGAAATTTTTTTTTTTTTATGGTTTTGAAAACATTTGCGAAAAGTATGTTTATAAAGCAATGAATACAAAACTATACTGTTTTTTAACCATTTACAACTAGCATTTTTCAAAAACGTAAAAAAATTTAATTATTTAACTAGGCATGGGAGTTCGGATTTTCGTAAGGTAATAGGCATTCGAGAGTGCCGGACACTGGAAATTCTTCACGTGTTGAAGGGAATGGAGGAATTATTGTGGTGTCAACGGTAGGACTCGAACTGCAGTTCTGCCGGTCATGAGTTTGACAGATAAGCCCGTTCGGCTATGATATATACGCAATTGTAAAGAACTAAGGTGGTTGTAATGTTAAGGTGGTGGTGGTGGCTTCATTAGGTGGTTCTAGTTGGTGCGATAAAATTCTGGTTGTAAGGGAAAGCAGTATTAGGGGAAAGCCGTATTAGGGGAAAGCAGTTAATAAACAGTTTTTCACAGTACTCAACAGTTTGATTACCATTTTATTTATGGTTATTTGACTGTTTTTATTAAATATGGTAAAATAACCATTCAATAAATTGTTATTTAACCATTTTTTCCTAGAAATTGCTAACAGTGTATGAATGCTACATTGTACAGTGTACATTATGAACAATTCATAGTATGAAAAATTTATTAAAGCAAAATGGAATCGGATACAAAAATGTTTTTTCTCTCACTATAATTAAGAATATAGGTTATATTTTTAAACCTAATTTCAAAGTTGGTACTTAGATGGCGTTGAAATCTCTTAAAAATTTAAAACAATGCCTTTTTTTTGCTTCATGTCAGATCATTCCAAATGAAGTATTTGCAGGGACAACCAATGATTTCGTTTTAAGACAGCGCTACGTTGTTGTTAAAAATAATGGTAAATATTTCAAAGATATTTTTTTATAGTTTATCTAAGCATCGAATTTAAGTATTGAGTACCTAAGTATTGACATTTTGCAACGTATTTTGAAATTTGATAAAAATTGAATTAATTATTTTTCTGTGTTTAAGACCCCATAACCATATATTTTTATTTCATTCAGTTGTCTTTAATAGAGATTTTTCAAATCATTTGTTATTTCTGTGATAACTAGGATTTAAAATGGACACCTAGGGATAAAAAATCGTTGCAGAAACCAGGCCATCCACTTGAACTTTTCCTAATTAAACTTGATTTTTATCAAAAAATGAAAAAAAAAAGTATAAAAATAGAAAAAGCAATAAATTAGACAAAGATCATTTTATCATTTCCTCTTCCACAAATAAAATTAAAATCGAATACGTGCCAAAATTAGCATTTAATTAATATTCAAAATTTATGACAGTATCTGAAAAGCTCATATCAGACAAAAAAATTCTTTAAAGTTTCATTTAGTTAATTATAAGAGACTTTTTTTTCATAATAAAAATATTATTAATGAAGCGTTTGAAATTAAAATAAACTTCTAACTGGTAATTATGAATATTTTTTTTTGAAAAATAAAAGTTGCAAAATACGTGTTCAATAGAATTAAAAAATTGCTGTCAATTTGAAAAACAACATTTTTTAATTGAGTGACAAATTAAAGAAATAAATTTGACTCGCGTTCGTAGCATCTATTAATTTACCTGCACTTTAATATGTACAATCTCTGAACAAAATGTTTTTTTCTTATTATGAGAATTTCTTAGAGAAATGCATGGGAAAAAAGAGGCTGAATTATTTTGATATCGAATGGGTAGATAAGTAGTAGAAACTCATTATTTTTTCGTTAATTTTGTAAAGTTAATGAGGAACTCGAGATTTTTATACAAGTAAATCCTCTTTAATAGCCTGGTTATATCTTTTTCTTGTTTTAATTTGAAGCCAGATTTTTTAAAATTTGTCAAAAAAGATGCTATTTTAGATGAATTAGTTTAATGATTTGTTATTTTCGCAATTCGTGTAATAATGTGATTTAAAACTTTAAAAAACTAAACTTTTGCTGGAAAAGTAACTAATTTCTTTAAAAACATGATGCATATATTTTAAAACTTTTTAAAAATGCGATATTCAAATTTCCAAATTCTGTGAAATTTTGAACGCGAAAAAAGACAAAACTTTGTTTAAAATGATCTTGTTTCAAATAAATGCGACATTATAAAATAGTCTGGCAAATAATAAAACAAGTAATAAGAAATTCTTTTAATTTGCTATCAATTATAAAAATGCAGCATTATGAAAAGATTTTTATTTATAAATTCATAATTTTAATGGCAAATATAACAGTTTGAACATCAAAATATTGCAGAAAAATTACGTAGTTCGCAGCATGTAAACTGAAGAGGAACTTAGAGGATTGAATAAATTCACTGGCCTGTAAAGGTACAGACGTTTTTTATTCCGAATTTAAATGTAAATGAACGTGAATAAACAAGAGATATAAAGGAAATCTGCACTAAATAGTTCTTTAAAGAAAGGGACATAGAAATTTACACATAATAAATCAAACTCATGATTTCAAACAGAAAAGCACACCTAACACTAAAGCTCCATTTCTAAGAAAACTGTACAATGTGCAAAATAATAAGTGGACGATCTTGAATAACTTTTGATCTAATGATCGGATCTTCACATTCTAGGATTCAATTTTAATGGTTCGAGGTGGTGACTTTCCTCAAATGGGATAATTAATAAGGGCAGACGATATTTTAATTTAACCACAACGTATTTTCTCCGAATAAATATTCCAATTTGACGTCAGATTCAAATTTCTGATAAATATATAGGATATCCTATATATTAAAAATATATAGGTTATTCGCAATCTGGAAAATATAGTTGTACCGTTTACGGTTGGGTATTAAAATTAGAAGAAATTACAATAAGAGAATTAAATTTATGTGAATGACTAACAATTACATTATGAATAAAAGTGGCACGTGATAAAAAAATTATAGTGGTTTCTAACAAAACATTGTGTTCCGAAAAACACCCAGTAACACGGAAATCCAACAACAATATTCCAAAAGGAAAACACATACCATTTCTTGCAGGAGAGGATTCTCATTAATACATCTAAAGTAAAAGATAAGAAAAAGAAGGCAGTCCAAAAAGTGTAGGAGGTTACGACAGTTCTTTATTACACAACAAGACATTCATTCTTAAGTCCAGGCAAACAACAGAAAGGTATGGGGAAGTGGCAAGTGTTCGAGAAGTTGACAGAGTCATCGCTGCATAGCGGCAGAAGGAAAAGATGATACCTTGTTTTGGTGACAGGAAAATTCATGCGGTTATCACAAAAAAAGTACAAATTTTATCCTTCAGGGAGAGTACAGTAACTGTGAGAGCAAAACTGATGGCGATTGGCGAGAAATAAAACACTCCATGGTGATCCCGGCACAAAAATCCAATGGCCTAACGACATTACGAATGCACGATTACGTCAAAGATATTATAGTGATGATGATCTGATGTTTATCCAGGTGTGAAATTCGGATAAAGCCTGCCATGTTCTTTAGGGGCAGCAAAATGATATTGTAAAAAAAAAAACAAATAGAAGAAAGTAAAATCTCTTTTTGCAAAAGCTTAACGCAGACTCCAATATTGGACGAAAAAGACTAAAGATGGCGATGACAACGCCATGTTAAAATTCCACACCTCAGCGAGGAGGAAATGAAAAAAATGAAAAACTCCGTTAGGCGGAGGGTTTTGAAGGATGATCAGGTCTCGATATGCTAATGAGCCTCTCTGTGCTCAGATATTTATACACAGTACTTAAAGTTGAAGTTGAATTACTAATTTTTCAAAAAGTTAAAGTTAAATTTCTTAATATTTACAAGTTGAGGTGTTCGATCAATATTTATTTTGAAGTATTATTCACACTTTCTGATTGAAATGGAAGAATTAAGATATCGCATACTTCAAGTCCCTCGTGGACATGAAAGATGCCGGCAAACAGGTGTCATTCCAAGAAAAAAAGTGGTTGGAAGGGAAAGGAATGTTCTTGAAAAGGAGGTGTTGGGAAAGGAATTTCCAGGGGAGAATATCCTAATAGCACTAAGGCCTTAAAGGGGCGAGAAGGAATCGGATCAGTAAATTTAAAGATTTGTATTAGGAATTAACAAAAAAATTAGAAGAAGATTTTAAATTGAACTTGTGACTCGATGTATTAAACTTGTGACTTGATTTCACAATAGTCCCAATAATTTGGTCAGGAGAGTGGTCCAAAGTTTGGACTCTCTAAAGTGAATTTTATTTTTTCCACATTTCGCTTTATCTCTAGAACTTTATTAACGAATTGAAAAATTTTCTCACAAAGTTTCAAAATTTGTTTATCCAAGGGAAATTCCATGTAAAAAAACAACTTTTAGTGAATATTTATTATTTCTTAATCATTTATTTAATAATAGTCAAAAAATTTTGAATTGTAAAGTACACAACTTTTGACATCATTTCAAAAACTGAAATTTGACAAGGCAAAATACAAATTTTTTCAGTTTAATTGGTCCAATAGATCCTGATTAATTGAAATTTGAAAAAGCATACTTAAAATTCGATTTCTCAGGAATTATTAGACCGCACTCTTGCGGAATGTGCGGAGAAATCGAATTTTAAAGATGTCCTGTTTTTAGAATTCGATTTCTCAAAAGCGATTGATTTCGCTAAGATTTTGTATTTTATCACGGAATTTTGTATTTTATCACGGATTTTATTTTATTTTATAACCGTCGTTGAACAGCCGACCCAACTTAATGGGTTTACGGCTACTAATGTTCAACTCCGTAGCCTTGTAATTTTGAACCCAATCCAGAAGACAAGGGAACTCCTGGATCGAGTATTGGGAGAAATTTGCCTTCGTGGAGGACTTTTTGATGGAGCTAACCCGCATTTGCGTTACATGGAGAGGAAGACCACGAGAACCTCCCACGGTTAGCCTAGCGGCAAGGGGACTCTAACCCATGATCCGTCTACCACTGAGGATATTTCACGTCAGCACTGTGGTCAGTGCAAGCCGGATGCGGAATTAGAATGCTTAACTGAGGCTGCTCAGTTAAGTCTTGAATTGCGCCCTGTTAAAAGAAATAAAAAAACTAATATTCTTCAATCATTTTCTTAATTAAGAAACTAACATTACAAAAATTATAAGGAAAATCATTATTACTCAAATTAATCAAAAAATTATTCACAGCTTCTTGAAAACTTTCAACATTATTGCAAATATTTTTAATCCTAACCAATTGTGAAAAAAGTAAATTTTTAAAAATTTTATTACACAAACTAGTATAAAAGTTGCATAAAAATATAACTTTAAATTTAAAAGCTTTTCTTTTATCAAAAACACCAATTTTAATAATTTTGTCCACAATAACAATTTTAAAATCTAAATACTCAACATTAAAACAATCCTCATTAGTTTTCTTCAAAACCAAATCTTTAGGATAAATATTATAAATAAATTTATAATTATCACAATTAAACAAAATCAGATCATCAATATATCTAAAAGCTTTAAAATCATTATACTCAAGAAATTTAGCTTCAAAAACATGCAAAAAAATATTAGCAAAAGCACCAGAAAAGGAATTACCTTGTGGAATTCCAATAATTTGTTTATAAAAATCTAAACCATTAAAAAGAAC
The DNA here is from genome assembly GCA_949128135.1 of Parasteatoda lunata. Classification (NCBI taxonomy): domain Eukaryota; kingdom Metazoa; phylum Arthropoda; class Arachnida; order Araneae; family Theridiidae; genus Parasteatoda; species Parasteatoda lunata. The sequence goes on along the minus strand of OX421974.1, from coordinate 104,548,743 downwards.
ATTCTCAAAAAGATTAAACCTACATAAATCCAACCAATTAGACTTATCAATTTTCTCATTAAATAAATATTTATCAAAAATGCCATTACAGATATGAATAATCTTTTCGTGTGGTATACTTGTATACAAATTTTCAAAATCAAAAGTATTAATGTTGGATATTTCATTATTATTAATATAATCCAAAACATCAACATTACTATTAATAACAATATTTTTTTCTTTTTTAATTTTAAGCAAAATAATTTTTAGAAAACTAAAAAACTTTTTACTAACATCAGAATTGCAACAATTAGTACCACACGCTATAAACCTAAATTTAACAGGATTTTTATGAAATTTAACAATAGGAAATAAATATGGAAATTTAATCCTATTTAACCTAAATTCTAATTTTTTACTAAACGCAATAATTCTTTTTTCAACAACCTTCCTATCTACTTTTAATTTTAAATAAGTATTATTTGCGTTATATTCTCCAATAATCAAATTTTTAAAAAAATATTTACACATAATACAAAAATTATTTGAAGCTTTATCCACTACCGTAACAATAAATTTATCTTTAAGATTTTTAATTTTACTAGACAGATCATAATCAATAATAGTACCACTAGGAAAAGAACCAAAACTGGTATTAAATAAATTAAAATTAACCTTTTCAATAATTTTAGCCTTCCACTCTGTAAAACCCTCAACGGGCCAATGATATTTTCTGGAAATTTTTGCCATAAATAAATCAAGATCTTTTTTAATGGACAAAATATAATCATCTTTATTCATTCTAAATCTTGTCCTAAATTTTGAACCTTTGCTTAAAATATTAATTAAATCTTCATAGATAGTAGGTTTAATGGGGAAGGTATTGTTAATGCTGGAGATTATTGTATTTATGACAGATTTAAAGTTTTTGTTTTTCCTGGGGTTTTTAATTCAAAATATAGGAATAAAAGAGGTAGTGGGAAAGATGAAGGTAAAGTTATTGCTTTTGATGAATTTTCGAATTTTTGCAATTTACCTGTTAATTTGAATAATATTTTCAATATTAGGAAATATGTTTTTGGTTTTAAAAATAAAGTTCTTAAAAATTTTCTTATTAATTTTGGTTCTAAAATTAAATATGATACTGAACTTGTTAAATTTATTGTTTTGGATTTAATTAAATCAAAACTTGGTGTTAGTAAGACAGATTTGCTTTTTAATAAGGTTTATATTTTTGAAAAGGTTTTTTGTACGATTAATTTTCATGATAAAAAATTTGAAAATGCTGAATTGCCACAGATTATACATGAACTTTCTGATTTTTGTCCTTTAAAGCATATTAATGTTTCTGTTGCTTTTAAGTATTCTTCTACACTTAGGAAAAAGGTTTGCAATTATAATTTTTTAAGTCAAAATTTAAAATGTATTTCTAAATTTGATTGTTATTGTAATGAAAAGGAATTTTCACAATATATTGATAATGATTATGGACATATTATTACGGGAAATTTGGAGATTGTTGGTATGAAGATTTAATTAATATTTTAATATGTGACGTAATTTTTCTTTGACAATTTTTTCCTATCATTTTCTCAATCTGCGCATTTTAAAAGAGGGCGTTGTTTTCCTTTGGTTTAAGTGATTCCTTTTCATTTGGTTTGCTTTAGAGTTCGCTGTCTGACCTTGTTTAAGTAAGTTTTTATTTTCTGTTGATTTTTATTTTCTGATGAATTTGAGTTTTTGATGAGTTGTATGAGTTTCTTTTCTGTATTAGTTTTATGTCTTGCATGTTTTTTTCTCCTGGACTTTTAAACAAAACCTTCGGGGTACTGAGGAAGGTTTTTAGACTTTTGCCATCTTCCTCAATAGAAAAGGATTTGTTTTTTGGCCACTGGGGACGGTACCCCCTGAAGACGTCGGCTTCAGTGGTCATATTTTTAATTTTGTTTTATTTCCTTTGCTACATTTATTTCTATTTTTATTCTCTCTTTTTTTGAAAATTCTGCTGCTTTTTAGCGCATTTTTTTAAAAGAAGTTTTGTTCATTTTGTTTAGATATTAATTGTATTTTTTTAGTATTACTTTTTTTCCCTACTTACAGTAAGGTATACAGCACATGCTGGCACAGGTGAGATTGCGGTAAAGCAAACATGTATCTTGACTGCTGGTACGTCTAAAGAAATTTTGTTCAGTATACATTGTAGAACCTATGCTTGTTAAAAAAATTTGTGAATGTTTTTGTGTAAGCATTGGTAATAAGCATCTACTTTATGTATAACCCATTAAAAAATTTAGTTTATCGCTTTTCAACATTGAGGAAGATACACTGTAACAGTTATTCATAAAATGTATGACTTCGATGATTAATAATAATATGTCTTTAGCGATCTGTCAGTTTTGATAATGGAGCTGACATATTCGAATAGGTGTATAATAAGTCACTTAAGTATGAATATGGAAAAGCTTAGGATCAATAAATACTTCATAATAGTTTGATGAGGGCTGATTTGTATTATGATAGTTGAAGATCCCCGAGGATTTGTCACAGCTCAGGATGTAACATATGCGTCGAAAGCAAATGTATCAACATATGATGGCTTCTGAAATAAATTACTTATCCGAAAATAGCGTACTTTAAAAAAACGCCGGTAGAATTACATTTAGTCTTTCATAGAAAAAAATTCTTTTTTTACAAAATTAATCATTATTTTCTTTGAAAGGAAATAAATTACTTATTATCTATACCAGTTTTTATACTTTAGTGTTTTTTTTAGAGTTTGTATCAAGTTAAAAGATTTTATATCAGGTGTTTGAATCTCAGGAGCTTGAAGATTTACGTGACATGCATTGACAAATACTTCCGAGACATAAAATATTCCTTTGATATTTCAGACATTTTTTCAATCTGAAAAAAATAAATAAGAGTAAAATAAATAAAATGTTCTTTACATGTTTACAAAAATGTCTCTATGCTGTCTTAGAAATATATAATCTTATGCTGTATAGTACAATTTTATGGAAGTTTTGTTTGAACTATTTCATTTAAGTTTCAAATATATTCATTTTGAGACTTGTTACGTACATTCGTTGTTACTTGAACCTTTCTTCAGTTTATGGTAGCTGCCAATTCAAAGGCATTAATTTTAGTGACTAACTTATTCTCATAAAATTTAGTACTACAATTACACTCTTTGTTTTTATGTATAAAAGATTTCTAAAATATGTATGTTAACAGGAAAATAGGTGTCTTAAATTAACCAGGTGAATTATAAAGCAGTAAGAATTCAATATTTAGCTTATGCTAGTTGGTACTGGCGTAACAAAAGACCGGAAAAATGTTCCTTTAATTTTCATATAATTTATTAATAAAATTAAAAATGTGAAAAAGAATATTTTTACATTTTTAATTTTATATTACTATTTCAGGAAATTTAGATATCATATAGATGTAAACACTAAATACCTCGAGAAATAGTGAGATTGTGTTTAAAAAAAGCTTTTAAAAAGTTTAATTTATAACTACCAGTGAAAGGATTAAAGTTCTGAAGCATGGAATAAAAAACTTAAATTCGATTGTCAAATATTATAAATATTAACTTTTAAATTTATATTAAAAATTCCACGTGGTCCAATTTACTGACTCTGAAATACAGCTGAGAATATTGCAATTCAGAGAAGTGAGAAATTTTTTTTATTGATGAAATTCAAGTAAACATTTGTTTTCGAAAATTCTGTTTACTCGAAAGTTAATACAGTTTTAAGTGCTTTTTCTCGATTTTATTTCATATTTTTTCGCTTTAAATAATGAGTATTCACATATTGTTCGAGAAAAACTCATTCATCTCTCTCGAGATCTTCAATTATAAGCTCGCAATTGCCTTAATTTCAAAAGTAGAAAAAAATGAAATAAGAGAGAAAGTTTAGATGTTGCCTGGTGTAAATTTTAATATGTAAATCGAAATTTTTAAAAATATAAAAGTTCAAGAGAGATACAAATTTTCTTGAATATGAACATAAATAACACTTATAATATATGTTATATTAAGTTAGATTAAGTTATATCATTATACATTCTTTACAAGTAAAACTGCTGATCCTTTATTACTTCTTATTATGTCCCACAGTCTGCATTCCAAAATTTAGTTTTTTTTCACATTCAGTTGATTATATTTCTTAAATCCTTGCGCAATCGTACAGTTCGGCATTATTAGCGTATTAACAAAATATTCTTACGTAAAAGTGTAATAATTATATACTTTATGAAAAACTAATCTTTTTAATTCGAAAATATCGATTTTTTTTAATATATATTTAAAGAAAATCAATGATAAATGAGGAGAAATCACTGTGTCTCCTAGTATGTATAATGATGAGACAAAAAGATGTTAATATATTTTATTTTTGTAATCGCAGTAATATTACAGTTATATAATAGTCGTTCAAATATATTTCATAATATAGTTCTAAGACTGCACTTTTTCTTTTTAAAGTAATGAGAAATATTTAAGAAAATTAAGTTCTTGTAAAAAAGTAATTGTTTCAAAAACAAAAAAAAAAATATTAATAATTGTAAAAATTTTAAATGCATAAAATAAAAAATAAGTAAGAAAAATAATAATATAAAAGCAATAGAAAAAGTAATAATAGCAAAAATAAAAACAATTTTAAATTTAGTAAAAAAAGAAGGGGAAAGCTTCTAAGAACAGGAAGGCTTTTAGGAAGGGAAAAGCTTCACAAAACGATTTCGTAAAAAATTAAACAAATGTCTTGGATTAAAATACATTATATGCAGTTGCAAAAATATTTTGGTAGTCATTTTTAAAATTATATAATATTTTTTCCCCATTAAACTTCATTTTCATTTCAGCGGTTCCCCTATATGCCACTTGACATCTACACATGTATTTTATTTTATTAAAAGTTTTGCTGTCTCTTTGGCTTAAATGGCTTACTTTCTTTCGATGACAAGGCTTAATATCAAATATTTCAAAGAAAGATGTCCTTGCAGATTCGATTTCCTTTAAACCACTTTTGATGTGAAGAAACTATTGTTTTTACTCTTTCATTTTGTAAGTAAGCTTTTTTTAAAAAAAAAAGTTTGAGAAAATTCTGTATCATTACGTTCTTTTGTTAAGTTGAAATGAAATTGCTCCAAAGCTTTAGAACTTCAAATTCGGTTTTTTTTCTTGTGCATTGTTTTCAAATATATGTCAAGACATATTTATGGTTCTCATTTCTTTTCATGAGAGCATTATTTATTCTAAAAAATTACCATGTCTTAAAAAATAAGGAATAATATTTCAATATTTTGTCTCAACTAGAAGTTTACAAAATAAATTTGAAAGCTGTCAATTGCAACTTTTGACTTACAGTTTGCATACGCTATCAAGTGTTTTACCAATATTAGTTTACTCATTCTAAGACCTTATGTAAATTAAAACACTATAGATATTAATAATGTACAATCTCCGTACTTAATTATCTATCCCGAATCTCATAAAATTCTTATCAAATTTAAAACATAGTGATACTATTAATTTTAATTTCTTGCATTTAAGTATTAAAAAACAGAAACAAAATATCTGCATTGTTGACTTATACTATGAAAGGGTGTCTATCGAATTTATACATAAAAGATATATTTATATATCTATATATTTATAATATATTTATATATAAAAGAAATAATTTTTATTTTAATATTAATAAGCTAATTGACTCGAATTCTAATTTTTCTCAAAATATTTATTTAAGAAGTATTTTTAATCAAATGAATATAATAAAAAGAAATCGTAGTAATAATAATTATCTAAAAAACTACTATAAATATTTTTTTCTACATACAATATGGATGTCCAAAAAATGTTATTAAATATTGTACAAAATCATTGAATAAATTGTGTATTAAAATGAATTAATAAATATATTTGCATAAAAATATTTTTCTTAACTAGATTAATATTTTTGCTGTGTGCAAATCAAATTCAGGAAAATTTGTGACTAAATTTTTTATAACTAACTAACAACTTCCTCCAATATTATTCAATAAATGTAATTATTTCTTTAAAAAAACATAAAAATAAAATGTATTTAAAATTCTACCTTTTATTAATTATAAATTTTAATTATCTATCATAACAAGAGTGGTATAACAGTGAACTCTCATTACCACGATATCCGATACAACAATAATTCCCTCGATTACAATAATGTTTCGTGGTCCCGACGAACTTGCATATGAATTAGTGTTATCCTCCTCTCAATAGTGCGATATTCGATGAAGCAATAAACCCCTGAAAAACGATTTTATTCAAATTTCAACCTTATTTTTTCATTTCTTATTGGATTTCAAATAATGTAAAAAATCTTAGTTTTTCATATTTTGCAATTTTTCCTGACAAGAGAAGACTGCTGATTATGTACTTATCTTATTTCTTTGCATCACATTGAATGGCTTTTGTATTAAGATTTCAATATCCCATCCTTAACCACCCCAAGACCTTCCATTTTCACAATTGCCTCCCTTATCTCTTAATAAGTCACAGATGTAACATTCCTGTCTGATTTTTTATTTAACCATAATTAACACTCTGCAAACTTAATTTTTGTATAATATGTTAAAAGCTTTATAATTAAAACATATATAACATTAAAATTAAAAAAAAAAATCGTATTGTATCCTCAAAGTATGCAAGCCTTCAATATAATAATATATATTCCTCTACAAAAATATATTTATTTCATCATCATCATCAATGGCTCGGCAGCCTAGGGTGGGCCTTGGCCTTCTCAAGAAATTTTTCCAGGCCAACCTTTTTTTTGCTAGTGTTCTCCAATTTTTTGTTTTTAAGACCAAAAGGTCTTTCGCCAGGCCCTCTATCCATCTCAAATTCGGCCTGCCTCTTTTTCGAGGGCAAACTGGTCTGGCATTTAGTACTCTTTTTGTGGTACGGTCTTCGTCCATTCTGATAACGTGAATATATTTATTTAGTCCCCAAAATATTGTTGTATCGAGGTTTTATTATTAGATTAGAACAAGGTGGTAAAATCAACTTGCGCAAATCCAGTTTTCGGGTCAGTCCAAGGTAAAAGACGAATAAATTGTGGTTCTTTACTCCGGTATGAACATGCCTTAAAAAAAATCGCACTATCCTCTATTTACGCTTTAGTTAAATTTATGTTTATTCATTTATGTAATCCTTAATAGGAAGAAAAATTAATAAAAAAATAAAAGTAATTTGTAAAACAAGGTACAAGGTAACCAGTGCCGGGTAACACTCATTTATATCCGATACAGCTATATTCAGAATTATAGTAATTTTAAAATTATTCCTATAAGTCATTTAAGAAATTCATGCATTTCACCATTTTCTTAATAATCTAACTGGAATAATTGTATGGACACGACATATTGCACTTTCGTGCAGAATTTTAATTCAGGGAACCCTTAGTTAAAATGGATGGGTCAGAGAAATATGGTCGCTGATGAGAAGTGTTTGCTTTTAATAGGGACACAAAAATTCAGAAATCTAATGCCGAAACAATTTTAACTAAATAAATATGCTAGTTAAATGATGAATTAGGAATTTCATTTGATATTTTTTATAATGTTAATGAATGCGATAGACATGTATTACTCTCATGCTGAATTTGCCTTCAGAAAATTTGTAAATTAAGTAACATCTTTTTATTATTTGCATTTGTAGGCTTAGAATTTTATAGAAGTATAATAGACAACAGTTTCTAACAAAATGTGAATATTTTTTCCCTAATGAAAAATTAATTATTCTAATGTTATTATTAATTTAAACAGCGTTGGAGTTTAATTTCCTGGAAAATAAAAGCGCATGTTAAAATCGAGACAATTTTTTCAAGAAATGTTAATAAATAAATTGTTTGAAGGTAATTTTTATTTTAGAAACAAAAAAACATCATTTTTATTCTTACCTTACTCGACATAAAAATAATGATTTTGGAAACAGTTTATCACATTTTCAGTATAATTTGTTTTTACGTTTAAGATTGAGAAGCATTTATGAAAAACTGGTCATCAGTAACTTAAAACTAAATTTATTCTAGAAAGCGTGTTTCTTACTCGTTATAGCTTAATAAATTCAATTTCCAACCAATTAAGTTAAAGTTCTCTGCGGTTAAACTTTGGTTTTTTTAGAGGGTTTTTTTTCTTCCGTGTAACGCAAATACGCGTTAGTTTCATAGATAAAGAATGAAACAAAATTTTCCACTTACTCGTTGCTTGATCTTGGAGTTTCTTTATCTTTTGAGAGTTCAAAATTATTAGGATACGTATATTGATTTGTTACATTAAAGACATCAAAATGTGTTATTAATCTTCTGAGTCAAAATTAAAAAATTTATATATATTCTTTTTGATATAATATTTTAAGTATTTATTTCGTTTTCTGTGGTATCTTTTTTGATCATTTGATAATACTTCCAGAAAAATTATTGGAAAAAATATGCATTTTTTTGAAATTTATAAAAAAAAGTTTACGTGTGATTAAATTTTTGTTTCAAACTGCATTAAAAAACTTTCAAACACAGAGGTTAGTTATATGTTTGTATTTAAATTCCGAAATCGGGTGAATGTACTTATATTGTTGTATTTTGATTTATTTGTTTCAAATCTATATTTCAATATTCAAAAACGAAAAATAAAAAACAGTAAACTTGTTACTTATTTCTTTCGAATATTTTTTTTTTTACTCAAAAGGGGGTACTTGTGACCAACTGACATATTGAGACATTTTAGACACATAAAATGAAAAAGAATAATAATATTATCTTTATTATTTTGCTAAATACATTATAAAAGAAACTTTCCACTTCAAAATATAAACAGTACGCATAAAAAATCATGTAGTTAATAGACCACATGAAAATGAAGCATGCATATAAAAATAATTCTCTCCTGCTTAATTATCAATATTTTTCAACGTAAATCTTAAAAGGTGAGTACATAAATTTAGAATCTTTCATATTTATGTGACTCGAAACTAGATGCGTAAAAAAACTCATCTTCAACCATCAGTTATAATACGTATTTAAAGACGGTAGCATTCAATCTCAGGTATTTTGTTTTTTATTTTAAGGAAATGACGCAGCGTATTAAGTTAGTTTAACTTACATATGTTAGTAATATTGAAAATGAACTCTAGGTATTTCGCTTGTAACCGCTATTGACTGTTGAAGATCGCTTTGGGATATTGTTGATGGCCAACGGGGATGCCATTGAAGAGACTTCTAAATAATAGAGGTGATTCAGATATATGACTCGCATAGTTTGGAGTTTAGAGAATAGTTCCAAAGAAAATCCATTTTTCTATGCCTTAAAAATTATACATCAGTTTAATGAAGATTATTTAATGTGATATATTTAAAATCACAAATACAAAGAAATTTCTCTCTTTTGATACAATAAAAAAATAAATGATTCTATAATATAATTGACTGATCTATATAATAAATGACTCTATAATTTAAAGCTTAACTTGCCTCGCGCTTTTTCTAAATGTTAAATATCTTAACCATCTTATCATTCAAATATGCTACAACAATAATATGATGCCAAGTTAAACCATGATAACATACTTCTTAAATTTGATTACTCGATACTATGGTTTGTTGCTATATTCTTTGTCGGAAATATGGCTCAATTCTATGCCTTATAATGGTACCAGCAATTTTGCACTGTAATATGTTTGGCTTCTAAATTTGTTTCGGCTACTAAATGTACAAAGACACAAAAATGTACACAAAACAGACACAAAAATGTACTTTTCCTAAATAAACACGCTTTTTATCAACAGTTCGAAATCGACGGATTCAAATTTCTGACCTCCAAACTAAAACGGTTGTCGAAATCTGTGAAATATGGTTTAAAGTTTAATGATATTTGTTAATAGTATAATAAAGAACATTGAAAATGGTGGGGATTGACCAACCCAATACTTAGAACCCTTCATTGCAACTTAAACAAAATATCAAAAAAAAATTTAAGAAGTGCCTCAAAATAATCCCATTTTCAGATATTGTTCTTTAAGAAATGAGAAAAAATAACTTTGAATGCTTGAAAGTAGAAGTTTTATCTATATTCTTTAACCTGCAGGTAATATATATATATATATATATATATATATATATATATATATATATATATATATATATATATATATATATATATATATATATATATATATATATATATATATATATATATATGTATATATATATATATATATATACATATATATATTTATAGTGTCTAATATTTTATAAAAAAAAAACGTGAGTTTAAATGTTATAAAAAGTATTTAGTTAACATTAGTAAATACTTTTATAGTTCTGAAAAATGCTTTTATTTATAAAAATAAGCACAGTAAAAATTTATTTCATTATAATTAGTTCGATGCAATTTAAAAAATGCAAAATTTTTTTTTTGTGCATTTTAAATAGATATTAAACACCATTTGCATTTTAAAAAGAAATTAAACAGTAATAAACCGAATATTAAATATACTGTAGTAAGAACAAGAATTCATTAGAAAAATACTTCTTAATAAGTAATGTTGAAAATAGAATAAATAATTAATTACGTTAAATGTCAAATGAGCCAGTTTATTAATTCTCAAAGAGTGTACAGAAGGATTTATTTTCTTTTGACATCATCGAAAAGTCTTGGATTAAATTATTTTTTTAAACAAAAGAAAGTAATAGTTTTAAAAACAAGTCAAAACGAGCAAAGACTATCACATTTTCTTTCTAGCTGTCTTGAATATTGCACATTAATCTAAAAAAATCGATCATAATACTAAATAATTATCTAACTTGTGTTATAGATTTTTACAACTTAATGAATTATCTGTGTCAGATTTGTCAAAGTGATCGTTAAAACCGATAGATAATTCTTTTTTGTTAGGATTTTGTGTCGATACCTCGGTAGTACAAAAGTTATTAATTACAATGAGGGCAAAGATTAAACAGGCTTTTTGTTTAAAAACTTAGCTTGTAAAATGTATATTTAGTAAACTAATGATAGAGAGATAAAAACTGAAGTAGGGAATATATTCTTAAAAACTCGTCAAACTTTATTTTTTTTTGAAAAAAAAAGTCGAAGCAACTTTTTACTTAATTCTTAATTTTGTTCTATTTTTCTAATTAATTTTGATCTTTTATCACACATTGCAGTATTTTTATTTAAACAACGTTTATTATTTTTATATTTCTCAGAGGAATTTTAATTTTTAAGACAAATATTATTATAATTCAATGTATAAACAAATATATAAATTTTTCCGATGGAAGAATTTATTATCAGTTGCAAATCTTTAATAAAAATTTCTCCAAAAGCATAAATTATTGTGTTATTGAAACCGTTCTATGCGTTTTCAAAAATGTGTGACTTTAATTACGAAAACTAATGTTACAAGTTTTAAATTATTTGGTAAAAGCATTTAAACGCCTAAAAAAATTTAACTTTTTTTCAACGGGGCATTGATTTGTTAAAAAACTACTTTTTACAATTGTTTTAAGGCTTGAGAATCTTTTTAATCGATTTTATTTGAATTCACACAAAATATTAAAGTTTATTGTTTTTATATTACGCCAAAGAGATAACTAATACAATTTTTGCAATCGATTCTTGTAAGAGTAGAAAATAAAAGTACATTTGAATCAACGTTTTAATATTTTTGTTTAAAATTAAAGTATTTTGATAACAATTAGCTCGCTAACACTTGTCAATGCATCGTTTGAATTTTGATTTTAAAATCATGGTAAAATAACCGGCAGCAGTCTGTTCGTCTGATTAACCGTAAAGTTTACGGTAAAGAACAGTTTTCACCTTTATGGTTTGGAAACCATTTACAACTTATTTGGTTATAAAATCATGAATACAAAACAGTGAGGTTTTTAAACCATTTACAACTAGCATGGCTTCAAAACTGCAAAAAAGAAATTTAACTGGATATAGGCGTTTCATTAAATAATGGGCATTGAAGAGTTAAGGATAATGGAAGCACTTCATGTGTTAAAGGGAATAGAAGAAATATTACGGTGTCACCCGTTCTGTAGGTCATGAGAGTGTTAGATTAGCCCTCTTGGATACAATATATATACGCAGTTGCAAAGAACTAAGTCGTTTGATTAGATGTGCTTAATTAGTGCAATAAAATTCTGATTGTTTAATCGTAGTAGGTGAAAACAGTTAATAAATGGTTAATCTCACAGTTTGAATAGAGTAAAACAACAATTAAATAAATAATTATTAAACCATTTTTCAGAGAAGCTTCTAACAGTGTGGTAAAAACAGTTGAAATTTTTGAAATACTGCAATATACCAATACTGCAATAGCAAGCGTATAATCACATATTTTGGTCGAAAACAAGAATACACAATACTTTTTGATCTTTATTATTCCTTTGTATGTCCTTCCTCTGTATTCCTTTATGTCTGTAATTCACGTGAACCAATGAACTAAGGGGAAATTTAGCATTCTGCAATCCATTTTTTAGTCTTTGTTTTTAGGTAGTTTATATGTCTATAGTTCAATATTACTCAAGAAGGGCCACTTTGCTTTTGGTGAAATATTTCTTCAATTATTCATATATCTTCAATTATATTTCTTCAATTATATTTCTTCAATTATATTTCTTCAATTATAAAATTTTAGGAATTTAAATAATTGAAAGAATGCGGAAGGCATATCTTAAACCTAGAAGATCTGGTTTAAGTTAAAGATCTGAAGATCTGATAAAGTTTTATATCTTTAATATAAAACTTTAGAAATTATATATTTATGTATAAATTATGTATCAGTATTAGGCGTCTAGTGATTTTCATGTCAATTTAAACATGTACTATGATTCAAATAACTGTTGTTTTTTTTTTGTTGACATATTTCCTTAATTCCAAGTCTTAATGTATATAGTTTCCTTAAATTAAAGTTCTAGTTTTTGCTAAACCAAATTTATTTAAACTAATAATTTCGGCCAATTGCAATCCTGTATATTATTAATTCCAATCAATTTAGCGAAATCAAAGTTTAGATTCGTAAAAAATAGTGACCAATTCCAAAAAGATTTTAAAGTTGATTAAATCCATAATAAATATCGTCACGCAAATACTTTAGCATATTTAAGATCAGACCTTCGAATCATTAAAATAGTACGTGAAACTCCAATTATTAGATTAAAAGTTATTAAAGTGTTATCTTTTTCATTTTGTTCATTGTGCCAGTGTAAATGATTTTGGGTTGGTAAAATTAGCAAAACTCAAAAGTTCAGCTATATTACTGTAAAAAAAAAGTTATCAAATCTCCAAATACTAGAACAAGTGAGATGTAGTCGAATAATTTGCAGGACAAATTTAATAACTAAGTTTTAATTGTTATAATTTTAACCGGTCAAGAAAAACCAAAAAAATAGAACAGAACAGTACAATTTTTCCGTTCAGTTGGTTTTGTCGCTTTCAATTATAGAATTACACTTGTATTTCAGTGATACAATTCAGGCACATAAATTATCTTCCTAAATTCCATAATTCTTTAGAAGTGACAACTTGATTTGATTTACGTTGCAACTGCTTGTCCAAGGCCTCGAGCTGTCAATCCAATATGAAAACGTCCATTAACAGGAAAACAATAAAATTTCAAAATAAGAAGCAGGGTTTCTTTACGTGGAATAGTTTCTCACATTGAGCAAAGTGTGGCATCGTATCTTAGGAAGTTACCGCATAATCTAAGAGATTACATTTCGCAAAGTTAAAAGTCGAGTTCAAATAAATTTAAGCATGCTTAATAATAGACAATTTTGTGATACGAAAGATTGTATAAAACATAATGGAATATTCATAAACATTTGGTTAAAATTATTGCACTTTTTTCAAGCAACCTTAAAAGTTTTTGGTTGAGTCCACCTTCAAGAATTCTGGTTGAACCTTTTCTTTAGAACATTCTTCCAAACAGTCATCTTTGTCACCTGATCTGCCAGTTAAGTACTTTGATTGATTTAAAATTCGTGTTTTATATCAAATTTTAAATATCCACAATTTTAAAATTCGATTTCTCAGGAACTATTAGACGAAATTCGTTTAATTTTTTTGTTTTTTAATGTAAAATTAAATAATTCAACATTTTGTAAAAATTTTATATTTTACAATTAAAATTTTTTGACAAATATTAAATAAAGAATAAAAAGTTATTAATATTTACTAAAAGTTATTTTTTACGTGTATTTTAAACGAATTTTTTAACTGTGTGCAAATTTTTTTAACTCGCTTCAGAAGTTCTCGCGATATGGCAAAATATGCAAAATGTAAAATCAGCATTAAGGGATCCAAAATTTTGAGTGCTCTCCTAACCAAACTATGAAGACCATAATTCCCAGATTGCACCTACCTCCCATATTTTGGAAGTCAGAAATCTAAATAAGTCAAAAATGTTTATGTTTATTTAGAAATTTTATGCTTATTTATGTTTATTACTCAAAATTTCATCAGCACTAATTAATTAATTAATTGGAGTTCACTTTCTCGAACCATTAAGACCTAGAGCGTGATTTTTTTTGTGCACTGTGAAATACTAAAACAGGAAGGACAGTTTTATTATCAAATTTAACTATCAATTTTTCCACTATTTATTATCCTTTTTATTCTTCTTATTATTATCCTTTTTTTATAATTTATTTATTATTTTTGTTTGGCATTTATCGACAGACGTTAACTAAAAACACTTTTATATAAATGTATTATAAAATTAATATAAATGTATTATAAATGTATTGTAAAAGTCATTATAAATTATTAATAGTTTACTATTATATAAAATTTTAATTTTCCAACTATTTTCAATGGTTGACGTGTAGAAAGTGTTTTACTAACTTCAAATTAACTCTTCTTACAGGACATGGAAATTTTAGCAACTACTTTCTTAGGTTTAATTTAAATAATTGTAATTTATGTTCTTGTGGTCAGGATGCTGACACTGTGAAATACATTATATTTTATTGTAATTTATATTCAAGTCAAAGAGAAGGCTTAAAAAAGGATCTGAGACACTGAAGTATTTCCTGACCACATGTTTTGTCCTTGTTTGTTAGATGCACTGAAAACCTAAAAATTTTGTGTAATTTTGTTTACAATTTTGTTCTTTTTTTATTTATGATTGTACTTTGCCAACTTACATCTATAAACTTCATGTAATACTTTGTCTCCACGAAATTAGGAATTATGTAATAAATTTAAATAAAAAATATTTATTGTTTTAGCTATAACTGAAAGCAACTTTAAGTAATTTATAATTTTTTAGTAATTAGTACCTAAATATATTCATCTTAAGATGTTGCTTGATGGGTTACATGGTCATGCAACTACTTTACATTAAAATAAGATAATAACACTTATTAAAAATATACAAAACAGTAATCAAATTAAAAAAAGTGGTATGCTAAATGAGTTTTTTAGGAACAGAACGTTAAATGAAGAATGTGTAAATCATTTACATGTAAATACCACTGTAATTTTTACAATTTACTAATGACAGTCAAATATCTGGTCTTTGTTTATTAATAGTTTTAAACCATTTTTCTGTTCAAAGATATTGTACAAAATGAATGCCAATTCGCTTAACGAATGCCAACGAATTAAGTCATGATGTATGAAATATTCAATTATAAATCATAACAGGATTATATTGTAATGATGTAAAGAGTTCTATTCTGGGTAGAATTTACGATAAAAGCAAGAAAAAATGAAAAAAAAATATAGAGAAAAAATTTAAAATTACAATTCATTAATATTTAATTTCAAATCATTTATATTTAATTTTAATTTTTTCCTTCTACCTATTTCAAAAATCAAAATACCAAGCCTCAAATTTTTATTCAAATTTCTGAATTAAATATTTAAATTTTTGAAGAAAGATATTTTTTTAAAAGTCTTTCACTATTTCATATTACACACAAAAGTAATTAATGTTGGTATTTTTTTTTTTTTTTTTTTTGCCTAAGGCACTTTCAGTTTAGTCAATAGTGCCACGCAATATAAAAAAAAAAACTCATAATTAGATTTTAAATTACAAGTTACTATAATGGGTAAAATTCTTTGTATTTTGAGACTATTTTTATATTTAAAAATAATTCATTTTGAAATTTGATAAATTTTTAAATAAAAACCATAATGAAACTAGAACGAATTAAAATCTTTGTAAGAGATAGAAATTCTTGAAAAAAACTGAATCTGAATAATGAAATTTAAATAATAAAACAGAATAATACAAAAGCATTAATCAAAATAAAAAGATAAGTATAGCTTTTTTAAAAAATATGTTTATTAAACATTAAGTAAAATAAAGTAATTGTGGGAATCATTTTTTTAAATAGAAAATTTGAATATGATTTACTTATAAATTTTAAGCTCAAATCATTTGAAAGGTATTACAAAATTTTATTTATTTAACGATTTATCCCGAAGAAGTAAAATAAATTTATTTTTTTGTATTATGATCAAGTTTTCATAAGAAAGATGGAAAGCATATTTCTTGTGAAATTTACGCATATCTTTATCGATTTTGCTGTATTTTGCATCTCTACCTCTAATTCTTTATCAAATGTATTATCCTGAAAATTCCTTCCTTTAAATGATACCGTTGTTAATGACGGTACTTTTTATAGTTTAAGTCTGTGATTTTCCAAGTGTGTGCCTTGTCAACCAGGGGTGCCCCGAAATGTTCATGACTTTAAGTTTTATATTAAAACTATTTGATATTATTCTGTTTTTGTTCAAAAGGAAACAATATGAAGGTAGAGTTGATTGAGTGTATCTAATTTTTTAAGAAATGAGTGCTGTGTCTTAAATAAAAATAATAATAAAAAAAACTATAAGTTTCCTATAGCCTTTGCCAATTTATACTTATGCAAATTCTTTTTTTTATTTCCAATGGCAGAAATTGACAAACTCTTAACAAGAAGAATATATGCAAATGAAATAGATAAGAGAAAAAAGTCAATGACTCATTAGCAGATGTCTAGCACTCCAATATCTTTTCATTTTGGAGTCTCCGTGTACAGCCGAAGATCCCATCTAGTGCTTCCTATCCATTACTTCGAATTTCCTACAGAGTGGGCAATTCGGACTCATAAAAATACCAATGCGGTGGAGGTGGTGTGCAAGATAGTCATGACCCACCGCAAGTCTAAATTCTGCCACAGCCTTTTCACGGGGTCTGTCTGAAATGCCCCGGTCTAAAATGTTCCCCAAACTTTTCAGGGACATACGGGAAGAAAGTGACACTTTCCAATTTTTCCGCATTAAATTTTTGATGTAGATTTTCGTGGAATGTAAGGTTCTATTGAAACTTGGATGTTGGATTATTTTTGTGCCTTTTTTTGCCAACATATCAGCTTGTTCATTGCCGTAGATATCGCAATGTCCTGGGATCCATTGTAGAGTAACCTGACGACCATCAATCTTCAGTTTCTCCTAGAGGGCCCGACAATCTTGTATATTCTTTGATATGGGCATTTTCTTAGATACAATGGCTTGTATGGTAGCTTTGGAGTCAGAGAGAATAACAACCTTTTTGTAGATGTGTCTTGGAATGAGCTGCGTCAGTGCCACATTGATCGCTGTTACCTCTCCGTCAAAGGCGGTTTTATGTTTCCCAACAGGCACATAAAAGGAAAAGATAGAAGAATATATACCCGCGCCAACATTTGATGAGAGGTCAGTTAAGAAGCCATCTGTGAAAACATGCGGCCACTCGGACTCGGGATAGAGGGGATGGAGGGTCTCAAGTGCAAGAATCTTTAAGCTGCTTAGAGGTAATTTACTTATGAAAATTAAATTTTAAAGATAAAACTCTTCTAAAGAGCAACCGCAGCTCGAACCTAAACGTAATCGAAAGAAAACAAAGTAGCTATATCGGACTTCATTCCACGATTTGTAAAACAAAAATACCACGAATTTTTTTTTTTTTTTTTTAAATTCTTTTCAAGAATTTCAAAAAATTTTCATGACAGAAAAAATTCTACACTTTGTTGTCCATTTTATCTACAGAATTTTTTAATAATTCTATCTAAATAGTCTGCATGTTTTGAACAACAACAAAAAAAAAAAACCTTATGGTATTTTGAAATCCATTATTGTCGAAAACGATGAAAGAAACCTTAGGAAATCTATGTTCCAAATTTTTTAAGATTTTTTGCAGCTTTAGTTAGGGCAGTAGCAGGCTCAACCATCAAATTCAAAAATTCACTAAATTTCTTAGGGTGTATGGTACTTTCTCTTTCTTTAATTATTATGTATTAATTATGATATATTCTTTTTAAATACAATTTATTTGAGCATATTTTAAGTATTAGTTGTAGTAACTATATTATTTACACTTACTCTTAATATTTCTGTATGATAGTTACACACATTACATGTATGTAATGAATATAACACGAATAGGATGCCCTTAGATAATTTTAAATCTCGTGAGAGTACTTTAACGAGAAAAATGTTTGTGGGAATCCCAGGTGTAGGTTATAAAATGCTACATTTATTAAATTTTTTCATTACATTTTAAACCAATATATTGTAACAAAACAAGTCTTTTGATTCTAACTATGTATATATAAAGGATATATTAAGCTAGATCTTTGTTCAGGATATTGAATCTTTATATTGAATATTAGCTATTGAATATTTACAAAAGATATTGAATAGTTACGCCACTCTGGAACATGACCGATGGCTGTCGGTGACGATCTTTGATTCATCTTGGAAATGATCTGATGGCAATAGAGATACATGCATCCACTCAAATACAAAGAGGTGATTGTTGGTATTAATCAACTAGCAACTTTCCGCAATGAGAGTTTTCAACATCCTGACCATATGTGAACTTTTCTACCATATCGAACAACCAATGCATGATTGTAGAAAGAGATATTGGATGAAATGTCTCGCTTTAAGAAGAGGTCATCGAACACTGATGCAAACCATGGAAAGTGAATACGCTCATAACTTTACCAATTGAGAAGCATTTTCTGTACCTGAAACATACAGGGGAAGTACAAATTACGGAAATACTTCTCTACTAACTCACTAGATAGCAAAGATTGTCACAGTGACGTCATAATAAAGTCAAAAATGGTCACAGCAGTCACAGTCACAGGTGTGAATGTTTTGATTTGTCTCAAGAAAATCATAATGTAACTTTGATGTTCTTGTGATATCATATAAAAGTCTCCATGACTTATTATTGTGACTTTTGTCACTTGGTAGTTAAAAATAAACTTTATTGGCACTAAAGTCACTAGGAAACTTTGTTGTTACTTTGTTGCAACCTTTATCCCTTGAAAGTTATATGGAAACCCTTTCATGACTAGTCTTACTGAAGTTCAGAAAATATGTTTTGTGACTTATCTAATTTTGTTCTAATATTTACTTTTTATTGAATTTGTTTCATTGAAGTCCCGTGTTTACTTTTATGCGACTTGTCTCACTAAAGCTACGATTCCATTGCATATAGAACAGTCATTTCCAACATTTAGAAATCTTGTAAGCACTTTTTTGTGACTTATCTCGTACAATTAAATATGCGAATCCCAATGAAGTCACAAACGATCACAATGATTACATATAAAAGTGAGACCTGTTTAAATATTTCTTAAAGCCTTCATACATTACTTTGAGAAAGAATTCGTTTCTGTAAACACGTTGTTTAAAAAATTAAATAGAGTTTCTTTAATTTGAAATATAATTCTTTATTCCATTTTGCCTCCATTTGCACTTCTTTTGTGTGCATTTGCACCTATACTACACAGATTTCTTTTTGAGAAGAAATGTTGATAAATTTTCAATAGAATATTATGCAATTTGCATTGAAGTATAAACAGTGTACCAACACTTTTAGATTTGTCAAAGCTATCCGTTGAACAAGTTTAAAATGCATATAATAATTTGTGTATAATTTTAAATTTAGTTTTATAACTAGCAAATATAAGAAGCGAGATTGTTAATACGATGAAAGAAAATTACTAAAAAAAGAAACATCTATTTGATATTTCATAGGAAAGAGCAAACGATTTTCAACAGGACTAAGGGCATTTCTTCTAGCATCAGCATTCTTTTCTTCGTTTGGCGACAATTGGCTGAGTGTAGCGGTTAATGCTATCGCATAGTTGAACATAGCCATTTGTAAAAGAAATTTTAAAAAGATTAAAGGTCTTCTTGTCACCTTTCATGATTGTTTTGTTCGAATATAAAAAGTTTTGATCTTGTGGTTGGGTGTTCCAAACCAGTGAATTTTAGAATTTTAGGCTTTTGTGGTGGTGATTTCGATAGTTAAAATCATTAATCAACTATTACTTACTTCCATTTCATTCTGAATTAATAGTTAATGTTCGATAACGCAAGAAAGAAGTTATGATAAATAAAAGGGTCGAGTCCTTAAATTGTTTTCTTCGAGATATTGACTCTGATGATTCGATTTTTATTGAGTCGAAGGTTCAGTTTATATTCACTTTCGAATTTTATTAAGTCGAAATTATTTGATTAAATGGTTCTTTGCTTATTAAATACTTTTTGCGCCTTAATTTTGCTATATCAATACTATTTCATGGTGATCAGATATTTAGTTTTCCCTTCATTTGCATAATGACTTACTCCAATCAACAATGTGAGCCAGCTCTTTTTTTAGATTTTTATTTTCTAATTTGTATAGTTTAAGTCGGTAAAATAATGAATTTCTTTATTTTTTTTTCCTTAATAAATTCATAAATTTTTGAAAAGTTAAGAAATTGAAATATTTTAAGTTTTATTAATTAAAAATCTTGATTTTTAAGTAGTAGTTAAAAATTATGTCCTTCCAAAATTATTATAATGGTTCAATTTACAATTTCAATAACGTTTATATTAATTTTAAAATATTCAATACTCATTATAAATATTAAGTGATATAAATTTTTGCTTTTTGTGAAATTGATTCATTTAATAAAACTTACCATTAGAACACATATGGGATTCACTTAAACATGCTGTTGATGGTATGAAAGTAAATAAAAAAATAAACTATGAACAGTGTTGCTTACTTTAACGTTTGACATTGACCGTTTTAAATGTCTTTGGTTATCTTGATAATTTAGAAGTGATTCTAGGAGTCGAAACTTTTCAGTTGGTGATGAAATTTATATATATATATATATTGTTTATTTTTTACTTAATGTGTTCTAATTTCGTTTAAATTTTTTTGAGGGCTCCTCACACTATTGTACTGATATATTTTGCTTTGGCTATATTGATACAATATTAGAAAGCACTCCTTTTTATGGATATAATCGTGTGAGCTGATGAAGTGATTTTATCGTTTCTTTATTTTTTTTTCCGGATTTTTAATATTTTTTTCCCCTCCATTTTTTCTAACTTTTTTAGTTTATATATATATGTATATATATATATATATATATATATATATATATATATATATATATATATATATATATATATATATATATATATATATATATATACATATATATATATATATATATTACTTTTTTCTTTTGAGCGCGCTTCTCACACTAATGTATTGATATATTTTGCTTTGGCTAGATTGATGCAATATTAGAAAGCACTCCTTTTCGTGGATATAATCGTGTGAGCTGATGAAGAGTGTATATCTTTTCTTTAATTTTTTTTTCTGGAATTTTAATAATTTTTTTTAGATCAATAAAAAAATTTTTAAAATATTTTTAAAGATAATTTTATTTTAATACTTATTTTTTCACTTGTCATTAATCTTTATTGTTTGCCATATTTTCTTAATATTTTAACTTATTTTATGATGTACTTGCATCATATGCGCAGTTAATAAAACTTATTAATTTTCTTCGTTTTTTTTTCTCTTTTCTTCTTTTCTTTTTTTTTGTTGTCTTTTTTGTGCTTTGTTTTAGTGATCTTATTTAATGCAGCTTTAGCGCTTAATATTATCTACTATTAACTTACTTACGCTTTTATTTTGTTTCAGTTTTTAATTCGGTTTTCTGATTTCATGTGGTTTGAGCGTTGCTCTTTGAGCCTAATTTTATGAATTTTAACAATAAGAATAACTTAGCGCCTGTTAAAAATCAGAGCAAAACGAGAAAATCATGTTTCTTTTTATAATAATTGTAAATTATCTAAAATAATTTAAATTTATAATTAAATATCAACCTAATTAATTACAAACTCCTCATACTATTGTATTGATATATTTTGCTTTGGCTATATTGATGCAATATTGGAAAGTACTCCTTTTTGCGAATAGTCGTTTGAGCTGATGAAGAGATTATATCTTTTCTTTCTTTCTTTCTTTTTTTTTTTTTTTTTTTTTTTTGATTTTTAATAACTTTTTGTTAGATAAAAAATTTTTTTCAAAAATGTTTTTACAAAATTATTATTATTATTATATATATATATATATATATATATATATATATATATATATATATATATATATATATATATATATATATATATATATATAAATGCGCATAAGGGTTGCACTTAGACAATACTTAGAGAATCAATTTATAAATTTAGAAGTGTTTAGGTTATACGATTTATCATATACATCAATGATATTTAAAATAAATTACAAACGGAAAAAAATTTTTCGAACACTCTATGACAAAAAATGTAGCAATAAATTTGCAACTTGTGATTGTAATTTTGGTTATTATATGCAGCAATTGCACAAAATTTCGTAAGCGAAGCTTATATATTTATATTTATATTATATATGAACATTTTTTATGAAAAACTACTTTTTTTGAATAGATAAGAATTATAAAAGTATAAATTAAAAATATCGAAATTAATAAATTTTTAAAAAAATAACAACAAAAAGATTAGCGGATATAATCATGTAAGCTGATGACGAGAAAATTACTTTTTGTTGTTGTTTTTGTAACTTCTTTCTTTTTTTTTTTCTTTTTTTTTCTTTGTATTTTTTTTTCTTTTTTTTTTCTTTTTTTATTAATAGAAGCAATATTGAACGATAGATATTATTTCACTCTAATTGCGATTTTTTTTAATATTTTACAGGAAAAATGCAATTTTAAAAATTAATAGATAAACTAAAGTCATGCGTTGTAAAAATTGAAATATAATAATTCTCCCACACACAACATATTCTCCCACAATATATTGAGTATTATTTTGAATAATTAAATTTTAAGTATATATCATTACTGACTTTTTAAAATGAAGTATGCTTATTATGCATTTATTTAAATCTATAGGCATAATTTTTTTAAAAAATATTTTATGCCTATCTGTCCTTATAGACAAAAATAAATATTTAATGTTTGTATCATTTTACCAGTGATTTCTGAGAAAGTAAAATATGGAAGTGTTTGGTAAGTACTAATTTCTTGTTAAAATTTATTGGTATTTTTTTAATTTCCTGGAAAGTCTCTTGTATGCTTCAGCAATAAATATGTGTTGCTACATTTCAAATAATAAAAAATAAAAAAACTTAATTTTAGAGATCAAACTCTATATAATAATTCTTAAAATGCGTTCAAGTTGGCTTAAAATGCTTTAAAAATTAAAATTAAAAACTTAGGTGTGCTGAGAATATTTTGTAATTCGACACGAAAGCCGAATATTTGGTTTGGCTTAGTGATAAAATTATACAAAATAGTTATTAAATAATAAATAACATTTACATTTATAATCGTTTATATTGATATATTCAAAATAACAGAGCGTAACAAATTTGAAATTGCAAAGCAAAACGAATAAAACGTAAGGAAAAGGATAAGCTTTTAAGATGAATATTTGTACTGATTCAATTAAAAATGAAACCCTTTGACGCTAGAAGAAATAAGGAAATATTTTCAATAAATGTGTTTTTTCAATAAATGTTTTTATTCAAGCCTCTAAAAGTTTTAAACTTTATTGATATTGAAAAATACATGACTTAAGCATACCTTTAGTTCTAAAATAATTTTCTGAGTATTTCTTAAGAAATATGAAAAAATACGTTATTATAGAAGGGTTTTCTTAATTTTGTCCACCCCCTGGTAAAATGTAATCTAAATTTGTAAATTAAGTAATTTTTAATGATTTTTATTTTTTTAACTTAAAAATATGACCGAATATAAATCATAATATGTACAGCTACATGGTATTAGTTGAATACCTAAAAATAGAGCTGATGACTCGTTTATGAGATGTGAATTAATCATATGTGAACAGTCAAAAAGCAAATTCTGTCGAGTTCGATTAAGTTAGTTTTTAGTTAACTCTAAATATATTTATTTTAAATAAAACTTTCCTTATATTCAATTTCGAACAGAAAATAAATCTCATATTTTTGCTTTAAATTATTCTTTATGAACGATAGAGGTTTCAAAATATCTAAATTTATTAAATATTTATGATAGCTTTATTGATCCCGTCTGAGAATTTCATGATTCGGTTAGTTATAATAAAATTTTGTTGTTGTAAGACGGAATTTATAATATTTAAACAACCTTTATATGAAAAGGTTGTTAAACACCGTTGTTAAACGAAGGTTGTTATATATATATAGGATATTGAATACCTCTTTTATGGTGTGGTGTAGCATAAGGTGTTGAATCTGATTTCTTATCACTTTTAAATCCAATCACGTACGAAGAAATTCATACTTTTGTTACTCAGCAAAATACATAAAAGTATCCAACATATATATTTTGAGCCGCGTGCCTAGTTTGCTAAACATAGCGGCTGTGTTGCTGGTATAAGGTTGAAATGACTCTTATAACATTTCAATAGTATTCTATATAA
The DNA here is from genome assembly GCA_949128135.1 of Parasteatoda lunata. Taxonomy (NCBI): domain Eukaryota; kingdom Metazoa; phylum Arthropoda; class Arachnida; order Araneae; family Theridiidae; genus Parasteatoda; species Parasteatoda lunata. Next base: position 104,523,945 of record OX421974.1, on the reverse strand, counting down.
TATTTGACTATTCAAAAAGCAATTTTCATTTTACGATCAAAATTCCATTTTATCATCTTTCATTGAAAAAAAAAAAAGTAAAACAATTTTAAAGCATTTTTAATTTTTATTTTAGAACTAATAAAAGTCTTCTAAAATAGACTATTTTTTAAATATTTTTTTTTCGGTATAAATATTTATTTTCCTTCAGAAGCTTTTCTCAAAAATCTCAAAATTCTAATCTATTTTTCTAAAATTCTATTTTTTCAAAATAATTAACAAAAAAAAATATTGTTCCATTACAACTGTATTTTTGTAGCTTTTCTTACATAAATTATATTCAGAATTACACCACCAAAACAGTTCTATAAGAAAACGGAATTCACATTTTTATAAGTAGAAAAAAATTGTTTCTGAAATATATACGACAACGATTGAAGTCTGAACAATTTTATTCATACAAAAAGACTAAATCATATATTGAGAGAAAAAGTATTGTCAAAACTACCAGAATATGGTTAAATTTACCCCGTTTATTTCTCCATGGGGGCACCGAAAGCTCGGTAAATGAGCCTCGGTAAAGGGTTTGGTAAATTCAATTATAAACTGCAGTTTTGTTATACGTGGTAAAATTTTGCAATTTTATCAGATACCTTCCTTAGAGCATGGTATAAAAGTCAATCATTCAGCTAAATTTTCATTTCAGTTTTCTATCGTTTACTGAATGTGTGGTAATAAGAACTATCGTTTTGAAAACCAGAATTTTCGATATTCTGAACTGAATATGAACGGAAAAATTACGAAAGTAATAGTTTAGATACCGCATAAGGTGGTTTTAATAACCAGGATCATGTTTTTTTTTTCCCTGGAAATGCCATTACCCTACAGTACGGTAATTTTACCAGAATTATTTTCTCCGTATATTATCATTATTTTGTATATTATCCGTATATCTCCGTATATTATCCGTATATTATCATTATATCGTAGCATTATTTTGAAACTTTTTATTTCTTATGATTTTTTGAAACAATATACATTTATCAGACAGCATTTAAATTCAAAATTAAATATGTAAAAAAAAAAAAAAAAAAAAATAACACAAAATAAATCATTCAATTTTGTCAAAGTAATATCCACGATTACTTTGCAAAACAGTAAAAGGGGAATATGAGACTCGAGTTTTGTTTTTACAAGATAGAAATATTTTATTTATTTATATATAAAATTTAAATAATTAATAAAGCATATCGGGGGTTTATTGAGCTATTAGAGGGATTTCCTTAAATGCATTTATTTATGATCATTTACGTTTTTTTAATATTAATTACAATTTAATGTATAATTCTATATTTTGTATTCATTTAAATTTTTTAAGCACGTTTGTTTTTAAACTATTTAAATCTTTATTTTTATTCTTCAGTTAGAGAATTGGTTTTTTGTTAAATAACTATTGTAAGTAGGGGATGATGCATAGTTGTCGGACTGGGTAAAGACTTGCTAAAAACTGATAATTTAATGATATTTTCTAAAAAGTATCAATACATGTGTTTTAAGTTTCACTGATTAATAATCTAAGGTTAGAATTTCAATGTCCGAAGTTGTGTTGTAAATGCCGAAAAATTGAATATGTCCTTTTATTCATAAATATTACTTTCTAAAGGATTATATTTTATTGTTATCAATACGTTTAAGGTTGATATGTAATTAATATGCTTATGTCAAACAAAATTTATTATTACAGCGAGGAACAACGAAAGAGAAAAAAAAAATATGAAATACTTTTAAAGAAAATTGTTATTTTAATAAATTAGCATATTATTTGAAATGTAAAGTTTTTTTTAAACAAAATGTATTCAAAAAATATAGCAATTATACCAATTATTTTAAAGATTTTCTTTAACTTCATCTTTTACTATGGGGTTGAATTCTTTTAACACTTTCCTTATATATGTTACCTTGTTGAGAAATAAGAAGAATCACTACTGAGTGATAATTGCTTGAACAAATCTTCAATGCTTTATAATCTTCTAGAATCTTTTCCAGGGCGGTTTTCAATTTCAGATTGATCTATACATACCAAAATATTAAGTAAGGCCTACCCTTTTTTTCCGAAAATTATTTATATAATAACAAAAGTATTTTATTTATAATTGCATAAAATACCACAAATTACATTTGTAGTTGATTCCTACTATTGACCAACAATGAATTGATATCTTTATTTTCAACAGATATTATTTCAACGAAAATGGTATTTTCAAGAATATTAAAACTCAGAAATTCTAATAAAAAGTAGAAATCCACAATCCAATAGTAGAAGTCCATACATTACCCTACAATGATAAAAAAAGACACTTTCAGTTTTTGAAAATTTTCAAATTTCTTAAGAAATACTTAAAGAAATATATTTTATAATTTCAGAGGCTTTTCGACTATGCGATTTCTCATACTTTTCAATAAATTTTAAAGCCTTCAGAGATTTGAGAGACGGGCAATAAATTTCAAACGAAAACAAGTATATATGAACACCTTATGCCATAAAATATTGAATAAGCTTGTAACTTGCATCGATTATTTTGGTTGACATTTGCAACGATTGTAAGGAATTTCGTTAACTTAGCTTATATATTTATAAACATATGGACATTTTTATAAAAAACTTAACTTTTTTGTCTTCTTTTTTGTTATAACTTTAAAAATATTTAACAAAATTAAACTTAAATTAAACTAAACGTTTGGAACAATTTTTAACTAATAACAAAATTATCATTTTAAAATTTGAAAGAAATTCGTTTGAAATTGCACAAATAAAAGCAATTAAAGTAGATTTCTGCACTACAATTGCGCAAGAAAAATTTAAAAAAAAATTCTTTTCATTTTTTTAGTTAATTGTATTTAGTCGCCAAAGAAAAAAGTTCGATATGAATATCATGAAAATTTAAAAATCTGTGAGCAATTTTTTAGTAGTCTTAGTGTAATTTTTTTAAGAACTATATGATAAGAGTTTTTTTCCAAATTTTTTTTTTTTTTATAATACAAGATTTATTGTAAATGACACCGACATTGTGGGGAATGATCCCCCATAAGAAATTGTTTTTTTTTTAGTTTTCTTCCCTTACACCAGTGTTTCCTAAACTTAAGACTTTTGTGTACCCTTTCTAAATATTTCGTAACGCTGAGTACTACTATTAAAAAAGTGAATGAATTTTTTACTATAAGAAATTGCACAAAAGTTGAAAATCACAACAGGCTGTTGACAGCTCTAATTATTAACTGTTAACTCTGCAAAAAATAGTCAATGGAAAAATACCTAATAGTAAATTTTCATGGCTAGCCTTGTTTTTTAATTTTTTTTCTTCTGAAATTTTCGTTTGTTGCAAGATATTTTGCATAAGAACGCGTACCCCCACTAAACTGTTCCCGTACCCCTTAGGGTACGCGTATCACACTTTGGAAAACACTGCCTTACACCATCACATTTGTGTGTACTTACGATTATTGTAAGATAATATTTTTTTATTTAAGTTTTGCTTTATGATACAAATTATTATTGCTCATTATCGCCTTATATAGGGAATTTAACAATTAAACTAAGGTAAGTATTAATATTTATTTTCATGAAATTGTATTTTATTCCAGCCTAACGTTATTGTTTTGTAAATTTTAATAGTCTTTTATGCTTAAAAAAATAATGGCAGTAAAAAGTTTATAACAGTTAAAGTTCATTTTAAATTTGTATTAAACTCTGTAAAACTCAATCTCTAATTGTTTTGGAAACCAAACGATAATCTTATTTGGAATGTCTAAATATTATTTCACGAAAAAAAATTAAAGTTTTTTTCACTATCTAAACATTTCAATGTACAATGGCATTATGTTATAAAAAATTTATTTGAAACCTCCAATATTTTAGGAAAATACCTGAAAATCAATTTTATTCAAATATTTCTACAAAGACATAGAACAATATAGACATAGAATATCGTTTTATTTTGTTATTTAACTCGCTTGAATCGTTATCAGTGCCGTTTTACTAAAAGATGTTAAATTTAGGTAACTTCTTATTTGCTCGAAAATTGAGAATTTTAAAAGAAATTTTGCACTTAGGTACATGCATGTAAGGGGCATGCCTAAAAAGTAGATGCTTGCATAGGGCATACATACATTGTACACACATGTATGGGACATATTTATATATTGTACAGTTCGTTAAAGTATAAATGGACCACCCTGAATAACTTTTGATCTAATGATCAGATTTTCACGTTTTCGAACTCGATCTTAACAGTTTGAGCAGATGACTTCAAATAATTTAATTAATTTGCGCATACAATATTTTAAGTTACAAAATCAACGTAAACACGTACTTTCTCTGAATAAACAAGCCACCTTTTTTTTCTCCAGCGGATTCAGATTGCTGACCCGCAGCATATAGTGGTTAACTGCAACCTAGAAAATATGGTCCCCATAGTTTGGTTAGGAAAGTGAATCAAAGATTGGACTTCTTAATGTTAATTTTAATGTTTGCATATTACCCGAATTTCAAGGACTTTTTCATGAAATGGAAAATTTTTGAACAAAATTATAAAAATCGTTTATCCAAATATTCCATGCAGAAAATAAATATTAATAAATATAAATTATTATTTTTTATTAATGTATGAAATAATAGTCTGAAAAACTTTGACTTGTTAGGTTTGTATTTTTTTTACATCATATTAAAGTATGTAAATTTAAACGGCAAAATAAAAAAATTTGAACAAGATCGGTCTAATAGTTTTTGCGAAATCACATTTTAAAGAAGTCTTACATTTAAAATTCGATTTTTCAGGAACTTTCAACCAAATTCGCTAAAATTTTGTATTTTGCCTTGTAAAATTACATATTTTAAAATGATGTGAAAAACTTTATACTTCAAATTTTTTCGAATATTATTAAATAAAGCAATAAAAATAATAAATATTCACAAAATTTTATTTCCAGTATCGAATTAACTTAAAATAGACAAATTTTATAGCTGTGTGCAAAATTTTTTAAATTCGCATAAAAAGAAGATATTGCGAAATACGCAAAAAGTAAGACCAAGACCGTTCTCCTGACCAAACTATGGGGACCGTATTTCCCAGAGTGCAGCCAGTTCACTCTATTTTCTGGTTCAGAAATCCTAATTTATTGGAAAAAAAGGTATGTTAATTCAGAGGAAGCGTTTTTGTGTCTGATTTCGTGTCTTAAAATATCATCTGCATTTTAAGTATTTGTAAACGAACATTATGATTAAAAGTTGAATTTATCAAAGCCTTGTAAAATAGGTTTTCACAAAGCATACATTGTAGACATTTTATGAAAGTCCATTGTACTAGGTTTTGATTAAGGACTTTAATATTTTAAAAGTTTTAACAACTCTTAAATACATACATTTGCCATCAATTAATCAAATTTCCATAAAAATAAATAAAAGTCTGGAATTTAATTTAAAAGGATCATTTAATTTAATTAAATTATTTTGACATTTTGAAATGAAGTATTTTAATTGGGAAAATAGTACTTTTATTAATATCCTAAGATACTGAAATATTCATAAGTTTTAAAGTTGTGCAGTAATTTCTCTAAATATCAAGCATACTGTGCACCAAGAACGTAAAAGTTTTCAAATTTTAAAAGTTTAAGAATCTTTAAAATGTTTCCTCAAACGCTATAACGATAAAATCAAATTAAACATATCTGAAGAATTTCTTAAGTTAGATGGCACCTCATAAAAAATTAATAATGATTTATGCCACAGTTTGCAGACTCTGTTTCTTAAAAATAAGGAAAATCATTTGTCGTTAAAATTCTTTTAAGTACACTCATAAAATACATCTTGAGCCCGTAACTAAATTAAATTTTTCAATAAGTTATGAGAATATAATTATGAGAGCCCAATTTCAGTGCGTGGTATGGAATATTTAAGGTGATTAAATTTAATAAAAGCTGTTTTTATATTTTAGAAACTAAACAATTGTATTTAAAATGCAATTAGATAAAGTTAATTACTTATTATGTCAGATTTTTAAATTACACTTACTAAAAAAAGTTTTGGTGAAAACCTTTATTTAAGAGAAAAAAACCCCACTTATGGCTTTAAATTATATTATTACGATAGTTAAAGTTGCTATAATAAAGCTAATAATAGTTGAAGTTATGATAGTTAATTAAAATAATTATGATATAGTTCATATTCAGAGCAAAAAAAAAATAATTCTCTAAAAATAAAACATATATTTACGTGCTCTTGTCATAATTATTGTTTTAATTTCTTTTGTTTAAAATAGAAAAAGAAATTTCATTATTGGAAAAAAAGGCGCTTTAACTTAATAAAAGTTAAAAAATTTCCTGTATTTTAAACTCATGTTTGTGAAAATTGCAACACCAAGAAGGAATCGTCATAATTGAACGTAATTTAATACACAGTTAAGTGCTAGTGATACATATAAATGATTAAACTTTCAAAGCAAACAAACAATAACAAGAGATCGAAGTTAGTATTTTGTGTAGCCGCCACGCGCAGAAATAAGTGCTGTTACACGACGTAGCATGGAGTCAAGCAAATTTTGAATGTCTGTCTGAGGAAGAGCATTCCATATTGTTTGTATGCGTACCCAAAGTTCGTCGGTAGAAGCAGCAGGACTAGGATCACGAGCGAGACGCCGACCAACAAAATCCCACACTTGTTCGATCAGTGACATTACCGGGGAATACGCAGGCCAAGGAAGAAGCTGTACCTGCCGCAATGCAAGGAAGGATTCCACAGTCCTAGCAATATGAGGGTGGGCATTGTTCTGTTGAAATATAGCGCCTGGCAAGGCTTGAAGGAAGGCAACAGCTTGGGACTGTAGAACTTCACTGATGTACTGTGGTTGCTGTTCAGATTATTCATAACTCGTAGCAATTGAGATCGTCCATGATATGCTATGGCACTTCAGACCATAACTCCGAGTGTTCGTCCTCAGTGGCGTTCGATAATGCACTCCGGAAGGTGGCGTTAACCGGCATAGCGTCTGACATGAATGCGGTCATCATGGTACCACAAATTAAAGCGGGATTCGTCAGAAAACACTACACGCTGCCAATCAGCACGCCAGTCCCTATGCTGATTGGCCCATTGTAGCCGCAGGCAGAGATGGTTTACCATGATTGGGATCCTGTATAAAGGAGTCCTTGCGCGCAGTCCACGCTGCAGCAGACGTCTACGAATTGATGAAGCACACAAAGAAACACATGTAGCTATTGACCACACTGTGCTGCCAGTTTTCTAGAGGGAGCCGTACGGTCCGTCAGCGCCATGCGGACCAGGTGCCTATAAACGCGAACTGGCGGGACATTTCGGGGTCCACTCCCGGATTTCCGACACTTGTTCGTCCACTGCTTCCCAGCACGCATCACTGCCCTGCTGTTACGCTGCATACGAGCGGCTACTGCACAATAAGACAATCCAGCTTCACTAAAGCCGATGATTCTCTCCCCTTCAAACTCCGTAAGTTGTTGAAATCTCGCTCTCTTTCGTCGAAGAGGCATAAGTAACGACTGAGCTAACGTTTACCACTAGCAGATAACCACCGATAACCATGCACGCTCGCTACAGCCGTCTATTTATTCGGACCCAGCCGCCATTCAGAGGGCGCTGCTCAGCATACGCATGCGCTACGGGTCTGAAATTCTAATCATTTGCATATCATGCTCTTCTTTGCATTTCCTGAAAATTTCTCCCACTCGCGAAGTCCTTCATGGTGTTGTAATTTTCACAAATATGAGTTTAATTTCAACACTCTTGTTAAATTTATTCGTTTTTAAAATGGTTCGGATGTTATCGTCATAGTATAGCTGTAATTTGGGATATATTCTAATTGATGAGTAGATAACAATATTGACGCATGCGTGCCTCAGTCCAATGCAAAATTAATTGTAGGAAAAATGTTGATAGTAATCTCTTGCTCTCTCTGAACACATGTTCTCTGACCACTCTATAAAGCATGGACATTCATGATCATGACATTGCTGGAAATATCACATAAGAGCGAGAACCGAACCACTAAAACACGATTGAACAAACTGTAATCTGACACACAGCTTTCAGCACGAAGATTTGAACCTCGGCCTAATGCGTATTGCACGAAGACTCAGCTTATTTTTTACATACATATACGTAAATATGATGTTTGGATGTTGTTTTGATAGATTCAGTTTCAGACACTAATTCGGTAATTTCCTAATACTAAAAAGGAATGTTACTTAATTATAATTTATGAAAGAATAGACCTATATTAAGAACGTTTCGTTATTTAGGCATTAATTGATGAGCATGATTGTACTTGTAGTATAAAGTGAAATGGAATAAGTGCACTTTAAAAACTGTGGAGTAATTATGTATTTGAATTTAGTGTTGAAAAACTTTAAAAACTGTGAATTATGTCTTTATTCCAAGTAAATACCAAATCGAGCACTCATAGACACTTTAAAAGTTGTAGTTAAATTCAATAACTGCTAAAACTTACACTAAACTCCGATATTTTTACTTCATCAATGGTTGGCAACAGGTCAAATATGTGTTGTTGCCGTTTTTGAATATCGTTTATTTTAGAAACAAAGAAGGTAAATTGTGGTTTATTTTGTGATAGAAGTTATTGAAGACAGAAATTTCAACTACACATAATAATTGGATTTACTTAATTATCTACATTACTTATGAAGATGTGAACTTTTTTATTTTCGATCTATGAAGGCGGGCATTCGAAGCCTAACTAGGCTTAGCTGTCGATCTCAATGTTTACAAGAGAGTTCCAAGATCATATTTGGCAAGTAATTTCGACATCCGTGTCGGTTTGATTTTTACAAATCGATCATAACGTTTTTAATAACAAGTAGGACACTATTTTTTAACTGACTGATCAAGAATATTGATTAAGGTGTATTATTTGCCAAATAATTTCAATCTTTCTGTTAAATTTATTTGATGGACAACTCCGGTAAAGTGTTAAAAAGAGCATGTATATTTCTAATTGTATAATATATATTTATGCTCTCAAAAGATTTCACATAAATCTGTCAGGTGTATAAATACATTTATAATATTTAACTTCTAATAACATCGGCTATGTTAAGCTTTGTTCATGTACATAATAATATTTTCTCTGTGCTATATGTATGCGCGAATAACAAACTAATTAACACATCGGCTGATAAGTTTCCGGTCTGACATACAGATGGCACCCTAAATGCAGAATTAGTATTTTGTTTAGCAAGTCCTAACCTTCAAATAAAAGGTGTCAAAATTTTATAACGATCTGTAGATTGATTTTAAAGTTACAGTGATTTTAATCGAACACCAATTTATATTATTGAAACAATGGATAAAAAAGAATTTCGTGTTCTTATTAAACATTGTTATTTAATGGGAAAGAACACGGTAGAAACTAAAGCTTGGCTCGATAAGTGTTATTTGGGTTTTTCACCAAGAAAATCGACCATTATTGACTAGTTTGCTGATTTAAAACGTGGTCGTACAAATGTTGAAGATGCACCACGCTCTGGACGCCCTAAAGATGTGGTTAATCCGGAAAACATAATAAAAGTCCACAAAATTGTTATAGAAAACCGAAAAGTGAAGTTGCATGACATAGCTGATACTCTAAATATATCGAAAGAGCGTGTAGGCTTTATTTTGCACAAAACATTTGTTTATGAGAAAGCTGTTTTCGAAGTGGGTGCCGCGTGTGCTAACAGTTGACCAAAAACAACAACGAATTGATGATTCGAAGAGCTGTTTGACGTTGTGTCAGACATCCCCTATTCACCCGCACCCACCCTATTCACCAGATTTGGCTCCTAGTGATTTCTACTTGTTTGCAGACTTGAAAAAATGCTCGCGGTTAAGAGATTCAGCACGAATAAGGAAGTGATTGCCGAAACAAACGCCTATTTTGAGGGCAAAGATTAAAATCACTGTAACTTTAAAATCAATCTACAGATCGTTATAAAATTTTGACACCTTTTATTTGAAGGTTAGGACTTGCTAAACAAAATATTAATTCTGAATTTAGAGCGCCATCTGTATGTCAGACCGGAAACTTATCAGCCGATGTGTTATATTTCAAGAAATATGGCATTCTTGCACCGTATGTTAATGATTCTTATTTAATATTGCATCGTAAAAATAACTTTATTGACTTATGTTAATCACACCTTACAGAAAATATAAATTTCAGTGTTACTAATAATAAAAATAATTCCGGCTTCTTTACACCAAGTACGGTAAAATACCAGGAACTTGGTGCTTAACGACACCAGGGGCTACTCATGATTCTTTAGCGTAGTGGCATGCAACTTTGTTGTAAAATAGTTACAACCATTTCCGGTGTTAAGAAACACGAAAATGTTTTACAGTGTTTACGTACAGGTATCACTCTTGTATTCTTAAAGTTAGACTTTAGGAGTCCGTTAAAAGCGATAGAACAAAATAGCAACAGTAAACGAGGATGTGAATGAAGCAACAATCTTAAACTATACCTGTACAAAAAAAAAAAAAAAAGACATGGAACTCCCTAAATTTTTTTTTTGTCTAATACTCTGATTATCATGTACAATACGCCAAAAAGACGGACCACCCTGAATAACTTTTAATCTAATGATCGGATCTTCACGTTGTAGGACTCATTTTTAATGGCTTCAGAGGTTGACCTCAAATATGCTAGTTATTAAGTGCAGACAATATTTTAAAGGGCAAAATCAGACACAATAACGTACATTCTTTTCATAAACATACCTTTTTTTAAAAAACGGATATGAATTCTGACTTCCAAAATATAGGGGGTAGCTCTTAGCGTATTTCGCTAGATCTCGAAAACTCCATGAAAAAAATAACTTTTAGTAAATATTTGTTATTAACTATTTTATTTAATAATGGTCAAAAAAATTTTGAATTGTAAGGTATACATTTTTTTGCTTCATTTTAAAGAATATAATTTTACTTGGAAAAATACAAAATAAAAGCAAAATTTTTGTAAAAGTTCCTGAGAAATTAAATTTAAAGAAAGTCAGATTTTTAAAATTTGATTTCTTAGGAATTATTTGCTAAAATTTTCGATTTTACCAGGTAAAATAATCTTATTTAAAAAGGTGCAAAAAATTGAATACCTTGCGATTCAAATTTTTTCGACCATTATTAAATAAAATAATAAAGAAATAATAAATATTCACTAAAAATTATTTTTTTGTATGGCAATGAATTTTATAATTGTGTGCAAAAATTTTTCAATTCGTTTTAAAATTTTTCGAGATAAAACGAAACACGCAAAAAGTAAAATTAAAGTTAAGGGGTCCAAACTTTGGAGAACTCTCTTGACCAAACTATTGGGATCATATTTCCCAGATTGCGGCTACCCCTATATTTTGGGAGTCAAATATCCAAATCCGTCGAAAAAAATTTATGTTTATTCAGAGAAAGTACGTTTTTGTTTCTTATTTCGTAATTTAAAATATCGATTGTACTTATTAATTAGCATAGTTGAAGTCAACCCTTTGAGCTATTAAGATTGAGTCATAGAATGTGAAGATCCAATCATTAGATCAAAAGTTATTCAGGGTGGTCCGTTTTTTATTTTGCGCCTTGTACAGAGGCTATTTTAACTGTTCGAGGACCTAATATCAATTAAGCTAATAATTTAGTGCTTAGGATAATTTAAGTAAGGACACGAAAACGTACTTTTCTGATAAAACATAATTTTTTTCGCGGGATTAAGATTCTTGAAGCTCAATACATGTCTTATTTTTCAAATGGCTGCTATTTCTCTTGTTTTGAAGATCAATATTTCATATCAGAAGGAAAAAAAAACATGTTCATTCACAGAAAGTGCGTTTCTTAACCTGATTTCGCAACTTAAATATCCTTTACACTAATTAATCAGCATATTTCAAGAATTAAATACGCGTGTACTTAATCTGATCGTATATTAAAATCAAAAATTAGTCAAGATGTTAAATTTTTTAAAATTTTTTTGTCGCATTAAACATTGAGAAACCTAAGTCAAAACGATTTCTTTGATCTACAACTTTTCCAATTTTTTGAACTGGTTCTTACAGATACTGGGGATGCTACAAAAATTGAGACTTCAATCCATCAAACTGGTGGGTAATATATATCCTAAAAAAATTACGTTTAAAATAAAAATATTTCAGAGAAAAAAAAGAGAAGTATTTGAGAGAAAATATTGATATATGGGAGCTATTTTCCGCTTCAAAGTTCATACAGGCTTCCTTTTGATTGATTTTTTTTCTGCATCTTATACATCTAAAATCTGAAAGCTGAAAAAGACTGATTTAATAAATAATTCAAAAATAGAAAAATAATTCAAGCCATTGGTTTAGATTTTATTTTAGACTTTGAATCATTTTGAGATATTTTTGTTTATTTTATTTTAGAGCTATTTATAAATTTTTGTATGATTACGCAAAATGAAAAAGAAATCGGGCAACTAAATATATTTTCAGGTATTATGTTTATATGTTTAAAAATATTTTTTTGTAATTTAATTCTATATTGTTTTCTTTTCTTTTTTTAATTAAATTGTGAAGTTTTTTTTCTTTTTTTTTCTTCTCTTTTTTTAAAATTGAACTGTTTGGTGTAAATATTTCTAAATTTTTATTTTGCATTGTAAATATTTTTAAGATTTGAGATCCAGAATATTAGTAAAATTAGTTATGTAGTTCTTGAAGAAGACATTTATCAAGTTTTTTTATTTTTCTATTAAATAAATTTTTCTCTCCAAATTTTCACTTTCAAATCAAAAATGTCCACGTTCAAGACAATATAAAAATTTGTATATTTTACAGCTCAAAATGTTTAGTGAACACAATAAAACTAAATAATAGGTAAATTATAAATCCTTTTTAATTAGAATATTTTCATTTAAAATACCTTCTCTATTTGAAGTAATGATTTCTTATCAGTATAATTTGCATCGAGGGATTAAATAAAAAAGGAAAATAATCATAATATTGGGAGAACTAAATTCCCGATTGTTTTCATAAACTTAAATATTTAGTCATAGTTTACTAATTGTGGCTGCACCACATGTTTCTTGGGTTAAGACGAATAATCTACTGAAAAAGAGCTAAGAAAGAGGGAACAAAGCTGGACTCGGGGCTAATAAAGACAAACGGAAAGAGTATTTTATTCTTTACTCAAAACTTAGTAAACTTTTACAGATTAGAAATACTGCATTGCACTTTAAACAGCTAATTAGTTTCTAGAATAAACGTATACATAGTGAAAATAGTTCATGAATGAAAAGAATGCGCATCTGTTTGGTGTAAGTATTTTTTATTGTCGGTGATTAGATTTAACTTCACCATTTAAATTATATTCATTCTAATTTGGAATAAACTTGAAGTGTTTCTTCACAAAGTTTTTTACGTTGTTCAACTCCGAATTCGAGAAGAAATTACAAAACAATTCGTACAGTGCAAAACAAAAGAATGTGATCATTGAATTAACAAATTAAAACTTAAGAATTTTCTGGTTCAATTTTATTATTTAAAATGTCACCAATTTAAGCATGGATTTGATTTATTTTGAAAACAAAATTTAAAATTGGGATGAAGACACCGCATATATTACATAACTTTTTGTGCCTTTATATCCATCCTGTTATCTCCATTTGTCTTTAAAAAAATAATTTTCCTCTTGCTGTCATTGAAAAGAAAAACCACACGACTGGGTTATTAATAAACAATGAAAACTTTTATGACTTTGGCTATCATTAACATTAAATTACATTGTAATAAAGGATTTCTCAAAATTGAGCAAGAACGAGTCAAAATAGCTTAGAATAAAAAAAAGTTGAATTTATAAACTCCATGTATTCAAAACTGAAACAGCAAATATTCCTTTTTGAGAAAAATGCATAGTTTCAAAAGTGATGTTGAGGGAGAAATGTGAGAGAGATGTTCATTGGCTGCCGGAAGGATTCGAACCAAGTATATTTGAGTTCGTAATAGAATGCTCAAACCACAATAGTTGTACAATACGTAGTTGTGTAGTCCAGGGAGAGTTAGGAAGCTTTTGTGAAGTTAAAACTAAAGAACAGCCTAATTGAGCTATTAGGACGATAGTTTCTAAATTGCAACCTGTTGTACCATTAAAAATGGAAAATATTATGTCTTGATGTGTTATAACAGTGGCCACTTTATAAAGCTTTCTAACTCTTCCTGAACTGTGATGTACGGTTATAGTGATTAGAGCTTCCTATTACAAACCCGGACGTTCTGGTTCAACGAACATCGTTCTGGTCTTGCCGGCAGCTAACAGACATCTTTCGGACATATATCTCCCTTTTTATCACTTTTGAGATGGCATTTTGCTCAAAAAATCAGTATATGCTGTTCTAGTTTTCAATGCACGGTGTTTGAAAATTCGGCTATTATTTGTTTCCGAGCTACTTTGCCGCATATTTGCTTAATTTTGAGAAATTTTATGGAGTAATAAAAGCTGTAATGGTATTTACATCGTAAGTATTTATTCTTCTTTTTTCGCAACAACTTATCAACAACTTTTATTTATCCCACCCATTTTATTATTCTGAATATCCACTGATTATCTGTTTTTCGTACTGAGTGAATAATAAAAAAAAATCAATTAACCAGCACTGAACATCATTACGAAATTCTGCTCAGAACTGAAGGACATATTTCGAAACAATTGAAGAGCTTAGTGGAAAAACCAAGTAAGTAGAAATCTTAAAGGGTATTGATGAATAACTAAATCGGGCATAAATTGGTTGCGTCAATATGGATATGTCACAGAATTTGTTTTGCTTTTACTTAACTTTTTAGTATGCTCGCATGAATTTTATTTTCAAATTAGGCAGTTGTAAAAAATAAGACAAAGAATTATTTGTCTCAATTTCTAACAAAATTTGTAATAAAATAGTTTGGAGGCCGCTTTTTTTCTTCTTACCCTGATTATAGTTTCTCTGAAAATGTAGCTTGCCTCGTTTTTTCCTTTAAGCTCTTCAATTAAGAACAATTAAAGCTAAAAGAATTTATTAATTTATTATTATTTATTGCTCTTCTCTGTGCCTTCATATTATTATATTAAGTAAAACTCGTGTTTTATAGTTCATCTTATCAGAAGAGTGATTAACTGCATTTAGCATCACTTAGTGTGATGATATTACTTGCAACCAACTCATAAGATACTAAAAATTTACCACTGTTAAGTAATTTTCTTCCATATATATCCCTTTCAAGAGACCGTGAGATATTTATTTCCACAGTAACGGTATTAAACTGCTCATTATTGGCGCAGTTTTAATAATCGATGAATATATCAATGTAATACTTTATACCTATATTAGTATATTTGGTACTTATTTCAAAACCTTCAACATTTGTGCGTAATACATTTATTAGTAGCTGCAAAGAGCTGAAATTTAAAAAGCAAATAGAATTCTTATAAGACCTTGAATAAGGAATTTGGAGTGTGACCCTTACTCTATCCGATCTTTAATTTACTGCTTAAAATATTTATAAGAAGTGGTTCAAAAAGCTCTTTTAATTCTAATTCATTAAAATATCTAAACATTATTTTGCGACCACAGGAAAAAAATATTTTTTTGATTCTATGAAAATCAGTTGGAAAATTTTTATCAAAACTGCACTATTTACCAAATTACTAGTAGTATGTACATATTTCCAAAATGAATTAAACGCCAAATAATTTAGTCAATTTAGTATCGTTACTCCATTAATTTTGCTTTTTAGTAAATATCTTATTTCTTTTCTTCCGGTATGCATGCATCACCTAAATAAATAAATCATCATTGGTGCATAATAGTGTAGAGATTTTTAACGTCTCTTCAAAGCGAATTATTGCCTTTTTCCTATCAATTTTTCCCTTGAATACATGCCTAATTATTTTCATTCATTTAAGCTAAAGTTGATTTTAAATTATTTACGTTTGCAAAAAGACATTTTAAAAGAATTACTATAAACAAAATAAACACGTGGTATCTTACTTTATAACCTATTAATAGCTATATATTTATTATACACTAGCCGTTTAAGGCGGCCAGCTGTCCGCCACGCTAAAGGTTTTCACAAATAAAGTTTTTTAAAACATAGCAGGAAATCTGAAGATTAGTGGACAATTCTTCTTCCGCATTCTTCAGATTTTTCTTGGGCCCTAGCACTGCTAGTACAGACACGATCCTCTTCAAATCTTCTTTGACGTTTCTCAGGTGTTTCTCGGACCCTAGCACTGCTAATTGAGACACGAACCTCTTCTAGTCTTCTTTGACGTTCCTCAGGTGTTTCTCGGGCCCTAACACTGCTAGTTTAGACACGATCCTCTTCCAACTTTCTTTGACGTTCCTCAGGTGTTTCTCGGGCCCTAGCACCGCTAGTTGAGACACGATCCTCTTTTAATCTTCTTTGACGTTTCTCTGATACTTTTTGGGCTCTAGAATTGCTTGTCGAAATTCGGTCATGTTCCATCCTTCTTTGACGTTCCACAGACGTTTCTTGGGCCCTTCTTCTTCTTTGAGAATCTCTTAATATCTTTTTCTTTGACAAAATACAAAGTTTTTCGGAAGGCGGTTCT